>CM054063.1:141345885-141536291 GCA_028641055.1 Alopecurus myosuroides
TGAACTGTGGACCCCGGTCTATTTTCTCATGCTGATAATACACACACTACTTGCGTTGTTTTCACACTGCTTACACTGTTTTCACACTGCTGCTACTGTCTTCATACGGTTCTCATACTGTTTTCCACACCATACATTTAACCTCTTTGTTGTCAGCAAAACCGGTGAGATTGACAACCTCACTGCTTCGTTGGGGGCAAAGTGAATTGTTTGTGTTGTGTAGGTTGCACGTTGCTGCTGAACCGGTAGTGTGCCCTGCCATCTCAGCTGCATCAACCTTCTGAAGTTACTCCTTCCTCCTACTGGTCGATTCAACATTGGTTTCTTTCTGAGAGAAACTTGCTACTGTGCTCTTGTTGTTTCTATCGTCGAGTACACATAAATGACAAATTTATTCGACTGCTTCCTCTTGGGGTCTCCCAACAAACATGTGTTACACGCGCATCAGTCCTCGGTTAATTTATCATGACCAACACCAAATTCAACCCTTTTGTAGCCAATTTATATTTATCAATAGCACTGTCACGTTCCTTAGCGAGTTTGGACATGATTTCATTATGTGAATCCTCAATAGTCTCAAGTTTCTCCTCAAGAGAGACTCGAAGCTCTTTATTTTCCTCAAGAGTAACGTTAAGAGAAGCTATTTCAATAACATATTCCTTTTCGCCTTATCCCTTCTTCTCAAGAAGTTCTTGTGCCTCTCCATATTGGCTCATGAGAATCTCAAAGTGTGTTTTATTTTCACCTCTCAAGTTAGCCATAAAGAGATCCAAAGAGGCAATATCATCTTTTACACTAAGACTAGCAAGATCATGCTTTTCATTTTGAGTCTTAGAGAGGGAAGAAGATGATACCTCGGAGGCCTTGGCCATGAAGCATTTTGCGGATTGGGTGGGTAGGTTCTCATTTGGGGATTAAAAGAGTGATAAAGATTATTAAAACATAATTGCAATGGCGATCACTTCACTTGTGGTTTCTTCTTCATTATCATCACTGGATGCATACTATTCTTGAGTAAACAACACAGTACTAGAAGATGGCTTCTTGTTGAAGTTGTTCTTCTTGAAGAAAGGCTTCTTGCGAGTGATCTTTGACTTGTCCTCGAGGAAAATATTTCCTCCTTGGTCTTCTCTATTCTTGAAGGGTCACTCGATGATTAAGTGATATTTGTCTTGATAATTGAAGCAAGACCTCAATCTTTGAGCTCCTTCCTTGGCACCACTTGACTTGGTCTTTTCCCCTACATAAGCCTTGGCCTTCCCGGGATTCTTCCAAAACTTTATGGATGCAAGAGCCATCTAATCTATATGGATTGTCTCACACTCTTTGGGCTTTAGAGGAGCTACCTCCTCTTCTAAGTCAAGCTCTTGTTCTTGGTTCACCACCTTGGTCACAACTTTGTCCTTCAAAGCAAGAGAGGCTCCTTTGTGCATTCCAATTGCACGAGCACGAGAATCTTGATCAAGCTTGACGGACACTTGAAATGATGCCATCTCTTGCATAACCTCATTGGAAGGTATTAGGTGATAGTTGTGTCTTCCTTGAAGACTCTTCAAGTCAACGGGCTCAAATGGCATGAGAGCACTCACATAATTCCTCGTGATCAAAGCATCATCAATATGTGTGGCACCAAGTCCACTAAAGGAAGTAGCAATGGTCTTGAGCATTCGATACATGTCCTCATGATTTTCACCATCAAGCATATAGAACCCTTCAGCCTCATTGCTCAAGGCATCATATCTATTTATCTTCACGCTCTCGTTTCCTACAAACATAGTGATAAGAACGTCTCATGTTTCTTTCGCGGTGGATAATTGTTGAATGTGTGGCATGCTCTTTTCTCTCGCGGCTTGTTGGATCATGTGCAGAGCCACGACATTGAGTTGAAAATCAACCACTTCTATTCTTGTCAAGTTATTGGGATCAGCCGCCTTGTTTCCAACTTCAATGATTCTCCATAGATCAATGCAAGAATTGTTCAAATGAGATTTCATCAAATATTGCCACTGAGAAAAAGAAGATGCATTAACCTTAGGTGGATCACCTCTATTGTTTATATGAGGGTGTGGAATAGGAGGGTTGGGTGAGTACCAATGAGGGACTTCATGTTACTCCTCCTTACAAATACTAGTTTTAAGGGGCTCCTCATTTTTAGTTTCTCCACCCCCTTATCCTTGTTGTCACCTGGAGCGGTATTCTCCGAAGACGTAGAGGAACAAGGAGCAGTGTCCCTGGCTTTCATGAGTTGCACTATCATTTCACGCAACCCATTCATTTATGTTTCCATGGAGGAATTCAAGGATGTTTCCATCTTCTTGAGATCATCCATGGTAGCCGTAGCACCGGTGGTTTCCTCATTGATGGTCATACTTTCTCTTAGGAGGTTAAAACCGAATTAAGATTCGAGGATCTGATACCAATTGAAAGGATCGTATGGGCACCTCGAGGGGGGGTGAATAGGTGCTACCTCAAAAATTTAATACTTTTTCGATTTAGACTTGACACAAAGGTAAATTCTCTAGATATGCAACAAAGGTGAATTTACCTATATGACAAGGAACACTAAGCAAGATATAAGCACAAAGTAAAAGCTAAAGGATAGAAGGAACAAAGTGGAAGCATGCGGAGACGAGGATGTATTCTTCATTTCCTCCTTTCGAGGGGAGTATGTCTTGTTGTAGAGGTGTGAGTTTCGCCACAAAGGCCTACTCAACGCCACAAAGGCCTCGCCCTAGTCTCCGAAGAAGTTTGCCACAAAGGCCTAGTTCACCTTTCACTATTGGAATACTTCCAAGCAGAATCCGGAGTCTTTACAATGAGCTTGGGGCACATACCCACAACTAGATTGGAGGCTCCCAAAATAACCATGCATCTGTTACAAGAAACACAAGTGAGTAACAAGAGGTCTAGGTTTTCCACAAGGAAACCCTAGGCACGAAACCCTCAAATGAATTGAGGGGGAGATGTAGATCGCTTTGGTAGACTTCTAGATCTTGGCATTCTCCTTTGACTCTCCAAGTTTGAGCTTGATTGAGTGGGTGGATAGGGAGATCGAAGGGCTTGAAGATTTTGGAAAATGGTGGAGAGAGAGCAATAAGTGTTACCCTCCTCAAGGTAGGAGAAGGTTGGTTATACCCCTCCACCAAATATGCCCGTTGGGGCATTTATTGCGTTGCCCGGTAGCACCGGACGCCTTCCAGTAGTAACGGCCTAAGCATTCTCGACCCAAGTCAACGCTGATGCTTCTGCTGAAAAACCACAACCGGTAGTACCGCACGGGGGCGGTAGTATCAGGTCGCGGACATCAATCTTTCACAACGTCCAGTGCCATCTTATGGATCAGCCGGTAGTACCGTGCAGCCCCGGTAGTACCGACCCAAGCGGTACCACCAAGTCAATCTGGTACTGCCGCATTTTGGCACTATAAATCTCTGCGTCCAGTACCAGGTTCTGGATCATGCGGTAGTACCGAGTGCACCCGGTACTTCACTGGCGGTACTACCGGACGGCACCTGGTAGTACCGGCCCAGACAGAAACCCCTAGAAAAGTATGTTTCTTCGAGATAGTTCATTTGAGATCAACAAGGGGATCAGTGTAAATAACAATAATGATTATAATTCTAAATCCCATGGACCACTTAGCACACATTAGGATTATCATTGTATTGTCAACAAACATCAAAACAATTTAGGGATGGAAATGCTCTTTCATAAGTTTATTTGCAAGGACAATACGAAGGCTCCTCCCACCAAGAACTTTGCAAGAAGAGTCACAAGGGCTCTATATGTTTAAGAAGGCGCCATTGTGGAATCATAAATTTATGTAGATAAAGATGAATATGAAGTTATAGGTGTAGCCAATGTCGCCATAGCTACCTCGAACTCTTCACCGTCATCACCATTTGAATATGCCAATAAGAATGGGTCCATTTGCCCCAGATGTCTCATGGTAAAAGCCAAATCTTTACCTTCTCCTCCTTATAAGCCCATTGCATCTACTCCTCCTTATTTATTTGATTGTATATAAATTTTTGATAAGGAGGATGATGAGTCCAAGAAAATGGACTTGTGGCTGGCTAGTTTCGAAGGTGAGAATAAAATAAATGTAGATGCTCTCTTAGAGAAACTCGATGAGGCTAATGCTCTTGTAGATGAAAGGAGGAAATCATCATGACCTTGGAAATCCATGGTAGTGGTAATGCTAGTGAGGTTGGGGATCCCACAAAAGCTGTTGAGAAAGAGCAATCTCGTGGGTCTTATCTTGAAGAGAAGCTCTCTAGGTTAGAGGAAACATATGCTCGTGGTATCTCTAAAGTTAGGAAAATATGAAATATCTCCTGCTCTTGCTAAAACTTATGAAAATGAAAATATTGAGCTTGGGATTGATCATGATAGACTCGTTTGAAGATCATAAAAAACTTAAAAAAAAGGATTTCATGTCTTTTAAATAAATTCATGATAAACTCACAAAGTGTCGTGATCAATTCCTATCTCAGTCCACCGTAAAAAAAAATTCTCAGCTCAACAATCTAATAAGCAAGTTGTATCTAATTCCTCTAATAATGTTGTTGCTTCCTCTAGCAACCCTTGTGCTCCAACTAACATTGTAGGAAGTGAAACGGTTCTCAATGAGCTTGTGAATTCTCAAAAGTTAAATAATGCGAGAGAAGGAATTGGTTTTGTTACCAAGTCAAAGAAGAAGACCACTTCACCTTCCAAAAATATTATCTTTATGAAGGAAGGGGATGCGGCTAAGGAAAAGGAGACCAGCACCATTGTGGGTGGTGAGGCCACTAGGGACCTAGCCACTCACAATGACTTTGTCAAAAACTATAACCCCTCTTATGTTCTTATGAAATTTATAGATGGTCATCTTTATGCTAAATAAGTTGGTACCTCCTATGATGCTGATTATCATTGGACTAGTTGGGTTCCCAAGACACTTACTACTAACAAAAGAGGACCCGTTAAGGATGGGCACCTAAGTCAAATAATTGATCTCGTGTAGGGAATTGCTTCCGGATAGGGAATATGGACGGTGGATAATTGCGCATCCCAACATATGACCGGAATAAAGGACACCATGAGAGATATTCAACTTCCATTAACTCATGTCTATTGTGTCGAGATTGGTGATAATTCCGAGTTTAAGGTATTGGGACGGGTCAATGTGGTCATCTATCATGACAGGAATCTAGTCTTTCACGCTCGAACCAAGCACATGGAGATCAATTTCCACTTTGCGCGGGAGCAGGTTGCTGATGGCGCTTTGGTGGTGCGGATTTGAAGTTGTTCAAACATTCATCTCTTCTAATGATCGGTTGGCTGATGTTTTTACTAAGTCAGTCATACGGCTGATGTTAGACCGATTTAGAACCAATCTAAACCTTGTATGTAGTAGTAGTTTAGATTGAGGGGCGTGCTAAGAATCGGTCTTGTACATGTATTTGTATCTTGCCACGTATATATAATAGAAGAGAGGTGGAGGCTTAAACCCTAAACACAGTTTTTATCTAACATCCCTTCGTTAAGTCCATTTATCATCTGACATCGCCAAACATATGAACGAAAGGATAGAACATAATTTCAAATCTACTACTCCCTCTGTCTTAAAGTAATTGTCGTTGAAATGGGTTGAAATGGATGTATCTAGACTTGAATACATCCATCTCAATGACAATTATTTTGAGACAGAGAGTACTTTGAATCTACGACATGCACCTGTACAACTAATCTAGATTTTCCAGGGTAAGCAATGAGGCAAAGCCAGTACTTTGTTTGTCTACATGTTCCGCCGGAACCCACGCCATACCCTAAAAGAGATTTACGGTACATCCTCTGTCCACATCATACCCTAAAAGCAATTTATGGTGCTTTCTCCGTCCACTTTTATAAGGCACGATACATATATTATTTTGGTCTACATTCATAACAAAATATATCCATTAAGAGTAATAGCATAGCAGTCCATGCACCTTGAAGAACAGATGGCGCTTGAGACTTCAGTCTCCTCAAACAAAAAATTGAAAAGATAACTTTTTTTTTTGCTCCAACAAATTAACTCTTTCAGAAATTGCTACTTCATGTCTCATCATCATGTGGAACCTTGCTACAGATTACACATGGACTTCGAAGGTAACCCTGATTAAAGTACTACAGTAGCCTCCCACATTAAAGAAAAAGTGCTACAGTAACCGTTACAGCAATGGAAGGAATCACAATGAAGTAATGAACACCGGAACAAATTGTCAAGTCCGCCATAATTAAAGATCATGAAGTAAGACTGAGATCTATCACACTCTACCAGATTAGGGCTAAACTGATTGAACTCACTCTAGCCTAGCTTCTCCCCCAGACGTTGCACTGCTGACCTAGCTGATTAGGATAGAACCATAATTTTGTTACCATGGCACGTTAGAGCCATGCCCTAAAAATGTGTCAGGGATGAGGAGACCAAAACAAAATGGCAGCCAATTCTACTCCTGGGGAGTCAAGCAGAGGTTGATATCAGGGGATGGCCTGTGCCCCATCGGCTGTGCGCTGCTGATAGGCCAACCCACCATGGTGAAACCGGTGGCGCTTGAGTTCAGGTTCATGGTGCCCAAGGTTGCGGCGTGCTCCCTGTTAGGATGGGCCTGTAGGGGTGCCGCGGGTACCGGCGGCGCATGGCGACCATTGCCGGGAGCTGCCTGAGATATGGGCATTGCAGCCGTGAGCACCGGAGGAGGGGCGACGGGCGCCTGTGGCACAGGAACCGCAGATGGCGGCTGTTGCAAACCCATCCTCCTCTGATGCTGCTTCACACTGTTCGGTAGGAAACTCCCCACAATCACCTGAACAGACGGTTTTGTGTTAGAGAACAAGGAAAATGTGGCTTCAAAGTGTGATCCATATGTGTTCCATTGAGCGTTTCGATGAACAAACAGAGTCACGATGTGTTCAATTTCAACTTGTATAAGTGTGAGCTAATTGGTAATTTGCAGCTTAGGTGGGTTCTCTAGTCAGGTTTGTTGGTACCTGGATAGGAGTGGCAGCACGCAGTGTCCCAGCCACTACGCCGCCAACGACACGGCCATCCGGGCCAGCAAGTGAGACACTGAGCCCACCGGTCCTCCTCCGGCCTTCCTCGGCCATTGTAAAGGAGCCAGTCAGCTGAAGAATCTCAAATAGACCCTGGAAATCAGATACAGAAGGTATATCATCATTTGGTATCAGAGAGATACAAAGGAAATACAGCAATCTATGTAAAAAGGAACATTTAGATTGGCAAGAAATTAGTCTCGCCATATGTACATAGCCATTAGCCAAGTTGCATTGTACACTTATACCAGACAAATGAACAATACTGAACCTAAATAAGCAAAATAAGTGCAGCCTCCATACTACTACTACTTGGCACAACTGAAATACTCAACATGGATTCATCATCAGCTAGTTGAAATACTCAACTGAAATTCTTGATGCAATTTTTCTTTCATACCTCGTAGTTGAAGGTGCTACCGGATGAGCCAGGCTGATTGAATACGACATGAGAGATGGTCCCATTGGCAGCGAGGATGCAGACCGAGCGTGGACCCTTCTGGGAGAATGACATTATGCGCGCCGCCACGTCCTACATACAAAATCGAATTGGAACGTCCAAGTGTTTCTCAAATTGCGGCAGGCATTCACCACAAGATTTCTCAATGCCAAAGCACTGAACCAAGTATGCAATACGCGAAGGAAACATTAAGGTTTACGATGTTGAAGATGGCTAGTTAGTTACCTCTCCAGCAGGGACGATGATGACATGGGGTGTGAAGCTCCCTCCAGCAGACAGCGCATACCATTCCCCTTCACAAATCACAAGTATGGAAGAACGGCAGTCAGGCAAGCAATTGCGCTAGTTTTCTCTCTGTCACTGAACTAGTACTAGAGCTAGCTAGAGAGTGAGAAACAGGAACCTCAATCGAGGTTAACATATATGAAATCAAGGAAATCATTTAACTTTCTAGTACTCCCAGAGAAATCTCCTACTGACTGATGCATACACAAGCAAAGGTTGGTGAGAATAAATGGGGAGAAGAACACAAGGTAAAGGTTGGTCAGAATAAATGGTAAGATTAAACATAAGAATCATTTTAATAACATATAGGAGGTGGATGCGACAAGACGAGAAGTCAAGAACAGCAGAACTGGCCTAACGGATACCACCCTAACTGGACCCCATCCTAGCAATGGAACAGAAATGCACAAGGGGGGAGCAAACATGGCAAGAACCTAAACAGCAAAAATGGAAGCTGACGGGTGGCTCGAGAAGAAGAGGGAGAAGTGGGTTCCAGAGGGAGCATACGGACCTAGGGTGGCTAGGATCTGGCGTCTCCCGGAGCCGCGTGGCCGGCCCCTACGCCGCCCGGAGCTCAAGCCGGCGCTGTGCTCGCCTTGCCCCGGCATCTGCGTGCCGTTGCCGTTGTCCCCCGCGCCGGCCCCGCTCGGCTTTTCCTGGTCGCCGCCGAAGCTCCACGCATGCGGCGTCGCAGCCGCGTACCCTTCTCCGTGGTCAGCCTCGGCTGGCGGCGGGGACGGCGTGAGGGACGTGGACGGAGAGGAGGGAGAGGAGCGGTACTCCACTTTGGCTGCTCCATGCGGCTCCGCCTCGGCCATGGAAACGTCTCTGAAGAGGCCGAGACCGGCTTCATGGCCACCTGCCACCGCAATGCCCACCCTCCCTTCCATGTGAGAGGAGCTCAGCTCTTGCTTGCTAGCTGGTCTTTGCTTTCGTTTCTTGGTTTGCTGGCTCGGCCTCGAAACGAGGAAGAAGACAGACAAGAGGAGACGCCTACTCTACCTCTGCGAGCTTGCTTTCTTTCCCCGGTTACTACTAGGGCACTGTAGTGGAGTAGTATATGCCAAAGTTCTATGGGGGGAAATATTTTAAAGATGGGGAGGGAAATGGTGGCAAAAATAAAAAAGAGAGAGAGATTTTGGGGGCAGAAACTGCACAAGAATGGCGGGGTTCCTGCTTTCTCTCTCTCTACACAAGAAACACCCACACACAAACTCTCTCTCCTTTGACCAGGCAGCTGATTGGTTGGACTGCAAAGGTGTACTGGAGTACTACTACTTCATTGTAATTGAACACTAAATACTGTAGGCAATGAGACAAATTCTGGCTTGTTTGAAAACCGAATAAGACACATGACGTCGATATTCTACTCACATTTACAGCTCACGTTACAGAAAGCAGTTTAGTGATGTGGTGTTTTAGTTTGAGTTTCGCAAAACTACATTTCTAATACGCAAGCCCATCTATTCAAACTCTGCACCATGTCATGCGTACATGGATCTTTTTACACCGAAATTGTGTCCGAGCCTCCGAGGCATCTGGACTTTGCAAAACAGGCCCCAACAAGAGCATCCACAATGTTGCCAAAGTCAAATTTGCCACGTAGATTTATTTGGCATTAGGACTAAACTTGCTATGTTATCTACAATGTGTCAAAGTCAATGCCAAATGCTAAATCCACTTATTGTGTGGCCCACCATGTATAAAGTAATAATAAACTATTTTGGGCTGCACACTCTCTAGTCTCACTTCTCCATCCAACTATTTTATTCACTTAAAAGAATTTGGCATTGGATCTTCTACTTGCTCCTACGCCAAATTATTTGGCTAAAACTAAGATTTGGCACATCTACAATGTAGCGAACTGATACCAAAAACCAAATAGGGTATTTGGCACCCAAATTTGGCGCACACCGTGGATGCCCTGATAATCCGAGTTTGGTAATGTTTGCCCTTTATTGTATTCCCTTCCTTTTACATATGATGTTTCATTGTAGAAGGAAAACAAAGCATGTGACAGAAAGCAATCACATAGGAGGATGTGTCCTTGCATTGAGCAGCAGCAGTGCTGCAGTAGCCGTATTAAAACTAAAAAACTCTTCATGTTTATCCATGCAACGCAGCTTTCCCGATGTTCATATGGTTTTGAATTTCCGGACAAGTATAAAAGGCATTGCCGTATTTGCTCCCCTGCTACGTCTCCAACCAAATCAGAGAGTTAGAGCGTCTCCAGCCCTAAGAGCTCCAGGAAGCCTTTTTTTTTCTTCGCCGGCGCAACAATTTCCATCCACTCCCGCCCAAAGCCCAAATAGCCCCGGTTTGGCCCAAAATTAGACTTGACGTACACATGCCGAACCTAGCGCGCCGAGGGCAGTTGAGGAGGCTGACAGAAAGAAAAAAAAAGCCGTGAAAACCTTTCCGCTCGCCTGTGGGTCCGCCGAGTCAGCGACCGTGACAAGTCGTCATCCTCATCGGCTCGATTCCCAGAATGTTCAATGCTCGTTGGTAGCCTTTCAGACTTGGCGAGGTGTCCAATCGACCACGCGGCAACGTAATGGCGCTCCACCGCCGAGTTTCCCGCCCACGCGTCTACATCCCTCCCGCGCACTCGGCCGGTATAAAAGCCATTGCCCTTCGCCGTCCACCGCCACATCCCCGTGTGGAATCTTTCCTTCGCCCCTCTCATCGCCCACCAGCTCCTCTCCGAGAATCCAATGTTGGAGCACTACCCCGGCGATGGTGCGGCGGCTAACGGCTTCGGCCGCCGTCACTTGCACGACTAGGAAGCTCGCCTCTTCTAGCAGGTAGACTACTCGGCGCCGCCCGACTTCCGCGTGCCCGACAATTGTCGTCTGAGCGCCGGAGGTGTCCCGGTGCCGTCGGTGCCCACCGGCGCGGAGATAGGCACCACCATGTCGGTGGCCGTTCAGCTGGACCGGGAGACAACCACGCCGTCTGGATAGCCTATTTCAAACAGCGACTGGCCTCCACGAACGGTGCGCCTATGGTTTCGGGTCGCCAAAACTCCAGCAGACGGCACGTCTGGTGAGCGAGCCCGGGTGGAATATCGAGGCCGTCCTGGTGCACATCGCTGCCGGAAAATTTCCGCCGTTGGTGTACCCTCTGTCGTCCCTCTCCTGTCGTCGAGGAGCCTCCTAGATGCCAAGGGGCATGGCCACCTAGTCCTCGTCTTCCTCGGCGGGGTGACTCGTGTTCGCCGGGCTCGGCGCCGAGGACCCCCCTCTTACCTGTCAAGCTCGAGCCGCAAGAGACGCCACTTGTAGAGGCCCCAGACCGGTAGGTCCAGAACCCCTCATATGCATTCATTCACGATCCCAGAAGAACCAGTCGTGAACAACATACGTAGTTGGCATACAGAATACATCATCCATTACACGAATATAGAGTCTTACATAAATGGTCACATGACCAAGTTCTTGATAACTGTCACGCAGGACAGACATTCAAAGTAAACACAGCGGAAGACGATAAGCATAGCGTAGTAGAACCCGAGTCACGCCTCATCCTACAGGCTGCTGACTGGGAGACGATCCTAACTCGCAGGGCCATCAGCGTAGAACTCCTCCTCATAGTACTCCTCCTGAGGTGGCTCCTCGTAGTCTGATAAGTAGATACCAGGGGCGAAACCAAATGAGTACATTTGAATGTACTCAACAAGACATCCTTTATTAGCTTACAATAATGCATACATGCTTATTTGGTGGAGTGGGTAGGCCATACATATGGTTCAGCTACCCATGACAGATAAAAGACTTGCCATGGTTGATTCTTCAAGTTCACTTCTTTGTAAACAAAATCATTTAAAATAATGTAGTTTTGCTCTCGTAGATATCACATATCTTGGAGGTTTTATAATACTTTTGGAAAAGAAAGTTTTTCTTTTCAGAAACTTTTTGTAGTAGTTTCTTTCTCATCGGTATCTCGCAGATACCAAGTCATTCCTCCATAGTACCTCTCAGGTACAAAAGCCTTCCTTCAAAACCTCTTTTGAAAAGTTGACACAATACTAGCTACATGGCCATTCAACCGTCCATATCCGAGGACGCGGCTATCTCGAAATAGTTTTACTCTGCAGAGGTGTACACATTTCCACTAGATCCAGAGTCCGCCATGAAACAACCATGGACTGTTCCCAACCTATGAGAACATCAGATAACTGGTCTTGACTATCCACTCTGTACAAGCTAGTACATGACTATCTCTTCAATTGGGGTTTCCCTCCCTGGCAAGCCATGTCACACACCGCTCAATCAGGAGACCCAACTGCTGCATCCGGAGGGAAAATTAATCCCACACTTTAGATGTCCCGTATACTCACTCCTAGCGACATTTCGGTTCGGAGGATCCAATCCCCTATAGCCTTTGAGATAGCACATATACTAACCCTAACAAGTTTTTAATCAAGCCCCTACCCATATTGGGGTAAAGTGGCAGTACGATAATGGTTGTCCAGCGAAGACTAGGTTATGTGTCTTTTGTAAACATTTCTCATAAAATTTCCCATCATAACAATCCTTCCGGCAGACAGGGTCTCACCCTTCCTCCGGGGTTTTCCTTCCATAAGGCATTTGTTTACAAAAAAAACACATTTTATTTAGTTCATTTAAGAACTCAAGTTTTAAGTAGGTGTATGGTATTTATATACCATTTAGTGTCTAAGGGCTTGGTAATACCAAGTTGACTATGATTATGAGTCCTTATACTAGTAGTATTAATAGTAGTAATAGGATTCACACAAAAATAGTTTTGAAGGTATAGTTTTGTAAAAACTTCAGAAGTGAAAAGCATGCATGATAGATAATGATAAGTAGTTATACAGCAAGCATTAGGATGGCTTGCCTTGGTACAAGTGATGGTCCTGATCCTGAAAGTAACAGGAGTTGCAATACCCTTCTTCAGCAATTCCTTCCTCCTCGTTTTCTAACGTCGTAAAAAGAAATAAAGACACACTTTCAGAACCAAGCAAGGCAAGAAATGCTACAAGCAATACATACAGCAAGCAATCAAAAAGTACCACCCAAAGTTCTCAATTTTTCCTTTA
This sequence comes from Alopecurus myosuroides, assembly GCA_028641055.1. Taxonomy (NCBI): domain Eukaryota; kingdom Viridiplantae; phylum Streptophyta; class Magnoliopsida; order Poales; family Poaceae; genus Alopecurus; species Alopecurus myosuroides. Next base: position 141,358,773 of record CM054063.1, read on the forward strand.
AGAAAAATTTGCATAAAAACTATAGTTGGAAAATCTGCTTTTTCCTAGTGCTTATGTGTGGCCAAAACAATGATTCTTAGTTAAGAACATTGTGGACCAGTGGGATATAGCACATGCTACTGGACAGTAGGGTGTCCCATAAAACACATTTTGATGCCTAAAAATTCCCACAACAATTCCTATGGCCAGCACACATAATTTGCTAAATTACTCAAGTAGTGAAATAAGCTCATGACAACAAGTCAACCTATTTTCCACTATGAGGCAAACATACCAGTGGGTGTTCCACTAGTAAATATGCTCACCAAGAGGTTAATAAGCCTCTGGTCACTTATATAAAAGTGCTAAAAACAACAAACAAACACCCAAAAATTCCTACTCATACTAGTAGAAAATTTAGGAAACTACTAGACTAGTTTAGACTACACTAGCTAATTGTTATGCACAAGTGTGCAAGCTTTCAGAGGCAAAATACCCCTCTAACCAGTACCATAAGTGCTACTGGATCTCACAAAAATAACATAAAAACATAGCTAGGAAACAAGGAAAAACTATGCTTAAAAAGCTACACATGTGAGGAGATCTATTTCTAGTCACCCAAGTGCTACTCATGCTTTTGTGCTATTTAATAGGAAAACTACCAGAGGTGAAAACCCTAAGGAAATACTGCCACAAGTACTTTTCATCCTCTGGTTTCAATACCAAAAAGTCCTATTTTTCCCTAGTGGAAAACAAGACACAAAAACACTCATGAATCTCCTAGTGTGCAATCTAGTCCTTAAGCATTCCTATTTTAAACCTATTTCAAACACAAGCACCAAGCATTCAGAGGTGCTATAAACTAATTAACAGTACCTAAGTGGTACTGGTTCCATGAAAAACAATTTAGCAACTAGCCTAAAAATACCATTAAAGAACTACTCAAAACATACATAAAAATCTAGCCATTAGCAAGACCTATGCATGGAAACCTAGTTCTAAATGCTACCATTCAAACCATTTATTCTAACATGCTCATATAACTTGTATACACCATAACCACAATGGATAACAACATAACAAGCAAGATCACATCATTTGCAACTCACAAAAGTAACATATAAGGCAAGATCTAGAATTAAAATTTAGGCAGAAAATAGCCAAAACTTGTTCTGTCTCTCTAAATTTTTCTGTTGCTCTAAAAAGTAAATCCTTCTAGGATGTGATAGTCCTTATCACTACAAAGCTTCTCCAACTTGCCTCACTCAAAAATAATATCCCAAACTCCCTCTAAAAATCATGGAATAGCCCACTGATGTTTTTCCAAAATGGATGGCATTTCCAAATGGTAACTCACCTTGATGCAAACTAAAATTCTACTGATAGGTATTGGAAAGGGCTTTCCAAAACAGTTGAGTTTGCTCCAAAATGTTTTGTATTTTTGAAGTTCTATTCATTTCAATTTTTAGGGTACTGTCTGGCATATGATTTTTAGAAAAATCATAAAAACTCAAAACAAGTTTCTTCCAGTGGGATATGGTTGCAATTTTGTAAGGCTAGTAGTACAAAAATTAGCAAGGTTAAATAAAATCATTTGCTACCTTTTCTAGGCCCAAAGCTAACACCTATTATTCTGCCAGAAAAATCCTAATTTTGAAATTAACAGGAAAAAGCCCAGATGGGCCAGATCTGCCGCGCCTGGCCCAACTAGCGCGCGATACAGCCCGCCAGCGCACGCGCGCGCGCGAAGCGGTAAGTTTCAAAGGGGGCCGTCGATTCGCAGATCGACGGCTCTCCTTCCTTCTTCCTCCCCGCGCCTCTCTCCTCTCTCTCTCCTTCTGCCCGCGGACGAACACCTAGCAGTCGTGCGCGTTGGCTCACCTCGGGCTCGCGAGAAGCAGTGGGGTGATGCAGGGGTGGAAGATGGTGGCCTGGGCGACTCCGTGGCGCGGGCACGGACGGCGTGAGGGCGTGGACACGGCGGCGGCTCGACGGTGTTCTGCGGCGGCTCCGAGGACGGCGGCGATGGATCTGCAAGCGATCGAGGGCAAGAGGGTGTCAGGGAGGTAGGCCAGAGCTAGGGGGTTGCAATGGAGGTGAAAGGAGGGCGGGAGGTGCGGTGATCGCGGCGCCCACTCGACCTCGATCTGCACGGGCTCTCGGATGGGCGCGGCTCGCCTCGCTCGCAGAGAGTGATCGAGCAAGCGGGAGCTCGATGGGGTGAGTGAGAGGGGTGAGTAGAGCTCTGTGGCGAGAGGGATAGGCCTCTAGGGCTTTGTAGACACGAGTCAAAGGGGGAGGGCTCGGGTTGGCATGGCATGGGCATGCCCTTGCCCTTTGGGGTTTCTCCAAGGTTGGCCACGGTTCCAATTGGCTCTAAGGGGTCAAGCAAGTACCAAAATGGTGAGCTAGGCCACAGCAAGGGTCAAGTGATGGGCAAAAGGAAGAATAAACACTATTTCAACCACTATTGTGACATCACCTATTAGTCAAATGCCACATCAGTTTTCTCCCTCCCTGGTCAGCCAAAGTAGTATCCAATGCCACCTTCTAGAAGGTTACTAACCTGGTTTTCGAAATGGCAAGGTGGCCTGGCTTGGATCAGTGCACAAAAGCTAAAAACATCAAGTCCAAAAGTGTATTCACTGTTCTGTCAGGAAAATTCAGTTAGACAGTTTCTGAATTTTTCTAAGTGCTGAAAAAACAGACAGAGATAGCAAAAGTTGGGTTTGTTTTCACCAAGCAAACCAGCTCTAAAATGAGTGATTTAAAATGCTCAACAAAGAACAACTATCCAAGTTTCAGATCCAACCATTTGATTTGAAAAATGATGGGTTTATGGCTCTGAAAATAAATGGCAAAGTAGGTACATTCTCTGTTTTTAAAAAACTCAAAATTCTGTCTTAACAAGATGGCTCAAAAACCATCTTGGCATTGTGTGCTAATTTTCTTTGTAGGTTTTTCCAAGAATGTAGTTTTGTTGTACTCATAACAGAGAGTAGTTTTGATCAAAGAAAAACCCTAATTGGATAATCCTTGTGATGGAAAACAAGGGTTGAAAACAGCTACTTGGCTGTTTTTCAGGGCAAAAATTATATTGGAAAAGCTAATGGAATCTTTTCCAATTAATTTTATTTCAAGTTCAAGATGATTCCTAAACATTAATAACACATTTTCAAGTTGAAACAAAGGGTCACCTTAAGTCTTGAAAAATAATCTCATAAGAGCCTTAGTGGAAAACATGGGAAAACAATTATAAAGCAATGTGTTTCTTAGGAGAAAAACTCCTCAAGTGAGTGAAAAGAAACACACCACTAATATTGCATAGATAAACATCAGTACACAACATGTTGTCCACTTAATTGCATTACAAAGGTCTTAAGAGACTTGCTAAAATACTTTTATACAAGTGCTTAAAAACAGGGATGTGACAAATCTCCCCCCCTTAAAAGAATCTCGTCCCGAGATTCGCGGGTCTAGGCTTTAAGAAAATCAGGGAACTCCTTCCTGATATCATCCTCACGCTCCCAGGTAGCTTCTTCCTCAGAGTGATTGGTCCACTGAATCTTAAGGAATTTTATAGCCCGCCTCCTGGTAGCACGCACAATTTCCTCGAGAACCCGCAGGGGTCTATCACGATAAGTCAAATCATCATTTATGTCAATGGTCCTGAAATCCACGTCTTGATACGAGAGATCTTTCTCCGGTACTTGCAGACATTTCCGGAGCAATGACACATGGAAAACATTGTGAAAAGCAGATAGCTCCTCAGGTAATTCTAACTGATAAGAAACTTCGCCACGACGTGCCAAGATCTTAAAAGGGCCAATATACCTGGGGGCCAGCTTTCCTTTGACATGGAAACGCTGCATCCCTTTGAGTGGCGTAACACGAAGGTACACGAAATCTCCAATACTGAAAGAGACATCACGACGCTTCGTATCAGCATAACTCTTCTGACGAGATTGAGCTGTCTTTAAACGTTCCCGAATAAGTTGGACCTGCTCTTCTGCAGCCTTCAAGGTGTCCACACCAAAAACCTGACTGTCTCCAGTCTCAGTCCAATTTAAAGGTGTACGGCATTTACGTCCATACAGAGCTTCAAAAGGGGCCATTTGCAAGCTAGACTGATAACTGTTGTTGTAAGAAAACTCTGCGAAGGGCAGACAGTCTTCCCATTTAATTCCATAGGACAACACACAAGCACGGAGCATGTCCTCCAGAATTTGGTTCACATGCTCTGTTTGTCCATCAGTCTGCGGGTGATATGCTGTGCTAAAAGCTAGTTTGGTTCCCAAACTCTCGTGCAACTTCTTCCAAAATCTAGATGTGAACTGTGTACCTCGATCAGATACAATCCTGCTTGGGACTCCGTGTAGGCTGACAATCCGAGAAATGTAAAGATCCGCAAGCTGATCTCCACGATAGGTTGTCCGGACAGGAATAAAGTGAGCAACTTTTGTGAGCCTGTCCACGACAACCCATATAGAATCATTTCCTCGGCTGGACCTAGGAAGTCCAGTGATGAAGTCCATTCCCACTTCATCCCATTTCCAAACAGGCACTTGCAATGGTTGGAGCAATCCAGCGGGACGCTGGTGCCCGGCTTTTACTTGCTGGCAGACATGGCACTTGGCTACGAATGAAGCAATCTCTCGCTTCATTCCATGCCACCAGAATCTCTCTTTCAGGTCTTGATACATCTTTGTTCCTCCAGGATGGATAGAATACATGGTCTCATGAGCTTCGACCATGATGGTCTGCTTGAGATCCGATTCGGAGGGAACACAAATACGGCCTTCATACCATAATCCCCCATCAGCATCGATGGTAAACCCAGCAACCTTTTCCTTCTCCATGCGGGCTTTAATCCCATCAATACTTTTCTGGCCTTTCTGCGCTTCTTTGATTTGGTCAACCAGGGTTGGTTTAAGTTCTATGGCGTCTAACATGCCATAGCTGACCACTTCAATGCCAAGCTGGTCCAGCTCTTTCCACAACTCGGGTTGTCTTACTAAAATCATAGCATTTAGAGAGGCCGGCTCTCGACTAAGAGCGTCTGCAACCACATTTGCCTTTCCCGGGTGATAATGAATACTCAGATCATAATCTTTAATGAGCTCAATCCAGCGGCGCTGCCTCATGTTGAGCTCACGTTGAGTAAAGATATACTTCAAACTCTTATGATCTGTGTAAATTTCCACTCTTCTTCCCATAAGAAAGTGCCGCCATGTCTTGAGAGCATGAACAACGGCAGCAAGCTCTAAGTCATGAGTGGGATAATTCAACTCGTGGGGTCTTAACTGGCGGGATATGAAAGATATCACCTTCCCTTCTTGCATAAGCACGCTTCCAAGACCAAGCTTAGAAGCGTCACAATATACGTCGAAATTCTTGGTGACATCTGGCATTATAAGGATTGGGGCAGACACCAGTCGGTGCTTCAACTCATTGAAACTTTCTTCACACTTGTCCGTCCAAAGGAACTTGCTATCCTTCTTGAGCAACTGGGTGAGGGGTCTGGCTATACTCGAGAATCCCTGAACAAACTTGCGGTAATATCCTGCCAAACCCAGAAAGGATCTGACTTCAGTCTGGTTGGTCGGAGCAGCACGCTTCTCCACAGACTGAACTAGAGCAGGGTCAACAGATATTCCTCCCGCAGATACTACATGTCCAAGAAATCCGACTTCCGTCAACCAGAATTGACATTTACTAAACTTAGCATACAATTGATGCTCACGAAGTGTTCCGAGCACAAGCCTCAGATGTTCTTCGTGTTCTTCCTCACTCCTCGAATATATTAGAATGTCGTCAATAAACACCACGACAAACTTGTCTAGAAAATCCATGAATACCTTATTCATGAGATTCATGAAATAGGCAGGGGCATTGGTTAGACCAAAGGACATTACGGTGTATTCATACAGCCCGTAACGAGTGGTGAAAGCAGTCTTTGGGATATCAGTATCACGGACTTTCAATTGATGATAACCAGTCCGAAGGTCAATCTTGGAGAAAATTACAGCCCCATTCAACTGGTCAAACAAGTCTTCAATTTTGGGCAACGGGTATTTGTTCTTGATGGTAACATCATTTAACTTGCGGTAGTCCACACATAAACGAGTGGTACCGTCCCGTTTTCCCACAAAAATGATCGGAGATCCCCAGGGCGATGCACTAGGGCGAATCAATCCCTTCCTTAACATGTCCTCCAGTTGAGTCTTCAACTCATCTAATTCCTTCGGGTTCATCTGATACGGCTTCTGTGCTATGGGTCCAGTTCCGGGCACTAACTCAATCACAAACTCGATATCCCGATCAGGGGGCATACCGGGTAATTCTTCAGGGAAAACATCCGGGTATTCACAAACTACCGGGACTTCCTCAAGGGCAGGTTGGGCTATACCAGTGTGGCAGTGAACTTGTGACGAGGGTCGGGTTGCAGTGTACGCAACCTTTTCCCCATCCTCTGAGATCATTTCAATAGATTTCTCAGTGCAATCGATAACTCCCTTATACTTGGCCATCCAGTTCATACCGAGTACCACTTCTATCCCTTTGGATCCCAGTACTATAAGATCAGCATGAAAAGTTTTCCCTTGAATTTCTACTGGTACCTCATTGCAAATTAGGTTGGCTTTAGTACTATCCCCAGGTATTTGTACTAACATAGGGTTGTGCATACGGGAATGCTTCATACCACTTTTCTCAGCAAACGGTTTAGTGACAAAGGAATGTGATGCACCAGAATCAAACAGTACTGCGGCTGGTACCGAGTTGACAGGAAACATACCCATCACCATGTCTGGTGCCTCCTGAGCTTCTGCAGCATTGATATGGTTCAGGTGTCCCTTCATCCTATTCTGCCGTCCAGTGGAAGGACCATGGTTCATCTTGGTTGCAGCAGGCTGGGCTGGAGCAGTAGCTTTGTTGGGGCAATCGCGAGCGAAGTGACCCTCCTTTCCACAGGCAAAGCAACCTCCAGAAGGCTTTGAGCTTGGGTTTGGTTTGGGAGCATTGTTGGTGTGGTTCCCATTTCCTCCAGTGTTACCTCCATAGCGGTTTCCATGATTATTCCCAGAGTAATTTCCATGGTTACCACCATAGCTGTTTCCTCCGTACCTTGGTGCATACGGTGCAGGGTGGTTGTAGCTGTTGGGCCTTGGTGCATAGTTGTGGTTGGGGCGGGGTGCATAAGCAGGCGCCTTGTGGGTTGGTGGCCTCGCATACGGAGTGTTGCGAGTCCTCTGAGCACTAGGTCCTCCATGAGCAGTCATTTTCCTCTTGCGGTTATCATCAGCAGATTTCCGCTTGTGCTCCAGCACCATAGCGGCATTAGCAAGAGTCTCCATGTCCTGGAATGGAACTACTACCAGAGAGCACTGGAGCTCATCATCCAGCCCATTTAAGAACCTCTCCTTCTTCTTAGCATCAGTATTAATATCATCCTGTGCATACCGGGACAGAGTAGTGAAATTCTCCCAGTATTCAGACACCGGCATACTTCCCTGCTTCAGATTTAGAAACTTCTCCCGCATAAGTGCCATCATCCCCTGGGGAATGTGATACTTGCGGAACCTTGCAGAGAATTCCTCCCAGGTGAACACGTGACCAGCAGCAACAGTCTCACGTGTAGTTTCCCACCAAGTCCTGGCAGGACCAGCGAGAAAATGGGAGGCCAACAGGACCTTATCATTCTCATCAACCGAAGCAACTTCCAGTTTGTTTGCAATGGTGCGGAGCCAGTCGTCAGCATCGAGAGGCTCCACAATCCTGGTGAAAACTGGGGGGTTGGTGTGCTGAAAGTCTCTCAGTCTCGAGCGAGCACCATTTCCATTGCCATTGCCATTATTGTTGGCGGCAGCAGCTAGCTGTTGCAGAGCGGTAATGGTAGCTGCACTCTCATCTCGGCTGGCCTGGCGATCTTCCATCAGCAGGGCCAACAGCGCCTCCACTGTGGGTGGTGGTGGCGGTGGGGGTTCGCGACGGGGTGCCATGCTGAAGTGAAACATGTGTAAGTCTAAGAAATAAATTCTTGTTTTTGAAAACCCAGTACCTTAATATTTAAACAAAAGGAATACTAGCGATATGTTTCAAAAACAAGAGCGGGGCAGTCGCAAACTTGAATGAAATGAACGCAAAGTAGTGACAATCAACAGAAAACCAAGCCAAACATTTCATTCATCACCATAATTAAACAGAGTTCCTTACATTACACACACACATCACAAGCCATATCATACAAGGAAGGCTTCATCGAGCTACAGGGGGTGCGATTGGTGGGGTCATCGCAAGGCTACTACTAGCAAACTATCTAGCAAAACGATCTAGCATACCTAACTAGTATCTAGACCAGCACCATGTGCTAAGGGTGAGAAGGCAGCGACTACACAGAGTCGTCGCTGTCCCCAACGTCGAAGATACGCTCCTCAGGGTCCTCCTCCTCCTCGTCAAACAGGTCATCATCATCCTGCTCGCTAGCCTCGCTCATATCCATCCCCTCTAAGTCGGAGGGAACATCCTCAACAGGCAGAAGATCCTCAATCTCCCTGTGGAGCTCTGCGGCCTCCTCCTCCAGCTCCTCTACGGCAGCGTCTCTCGTGGCTATGTCATCACGAGCTATCTGAAGCCTGCCGCGCAGAACGGCGTTAGCCCCCTCCAAGGCCGTCAGTCTAGTGGTGAGGCGTGCACGGCCAAGGCGGGTGGCCCTCAGCTGCCTCCGTAAGGCACGGTGCCTCGCGGTAGTAGCCTCCAACTGCTCCCTCGACTCGGACAACTGCTGAGCCAGAGCTCCACTCTCCTCCTGGCTGTCGTGAAGCTCAGCCCTCAGCTCGTCAGTCTCGGCTATCAGTGTCTGGTGCACCAATATGTCGTGGAGGGTGTCAAGACGCTGGTCGTCTAGCCTGGTCTGAGTGCGGTGTAACAGAATCTCCATCTCGTCCAAATGTGGACCAACAGTGGTAAAGTCTGGCTCAACAGGAAGTGGTATGCCATCCTCATCACGTCTCCCAATCAGCTCGAACCGGGAACCGATGAACATATACTCCCCGATGTGCGCCAGACGTGCTACTGACTCCTGTATCACGCGCACCGCAGCCTCGTTCCAAGAACGATCAACAGCACGGTACACGTAGGCCTCCACTGTCGGGCTAGCCAGAGGTGCGCGGATAGTGACCTCCGCGTACCAGTCTCCCTCCAGAGGTGCCCCGACAACTAGTCCTCCTCGCAGCTCCGGAAGTGGCCGTCCCAACACAGTAGCCATAGATACTAGCCTCTCCTCGAAAAGGAAAGACTCGCCACGTGGACGTCCCAACTGAAAAGCCACGGTGATGTCCACGTCCATCTACACAAAATTTTAAGTATAGATTAAGTTAGATACAAGTGTGCAAAATTTTAGGTTCATGCAAGAAATAACTTTAATGCAAGTAGAGTCTAACCCAGAGAGGTGGTGGGATATAGGGAATAGTTTTATACTTAGCCGTATATCCAATTTTTTTGTATTAGTAACTTAGATTATCGGAGTATACACTAACGTCCATGCTAACTAAGGTCTCCTAGAGTCAGGATGGCTCTGATACCAACTTTGTAGAGGCCCCAGACCGGTAGGTCCAGAACCCCTCATATGCATTCATTCACGATCCCAGAAGAACCAGTCGTGAACAACATACGTAGTTGGCATACAGAATACATCATCCATTACACGAATATAGAGTCTTACATAAATGGTCACATGACCAAGTTCTTGATAACTGTCACGCAGGACAGACATTCAAAGTAAACACAGCGGAAGACGATAAGCATAGCGTAGTAGAACCCGAGTCACGCCTCATCCTACAGGCTGCTGACTGGGAGACGATCCTAACTCGCAGGGCCATCAGCGTAGAACTCCTCCTCATAGTACTCCTCCTGAGGTGGCTCCTCGTAGTCTGATAAGTAGATACCAGGGGCGAAACCAAATGAGTACATTTGAATGTACTCAACAAGACATCCTTTATTAGCTTACAATAATGCATACATGCTTATTTGGTGGAGTGGGTAGGCCATACATATGGTTCAGCTACCCATGACAGATAAAAGACTTGCCATGGTTGATTCTTCAAGTTCACTTCTTTGTAAACAAAATCATTTAAAATAATGTAGTTTTGCTCTCGTAGATATCACATATCTTGGAGGTTTTATAATACTTTTGGAAAAGAAAGTTTTTCTTTTCAGAAACTTTTTGTAGTAGTTTCTTTCTCATCGGTATCTCGCAGATACCAAGTCATTCCTCCATAGTACCTCTCAGGTACAAAAGCCTTCCTTCAAAGCCTCTTTTGAAAAGTTGACACAATACTAGCTACATGGCCATTCAACCGTCCATATCCGAGGACGCGGCTATCTCGAAATAGTTTTACTCTGCAGAGGTGTACACATTTCCACTAGATCCAGAGTCCGCCATGAAACAACCATGGACTGTTCCCAACCTATGAGAACATCAGATAACTGGTCTTGACTATCCACTCTGTACAAGCTAGTACATGACTATCTCTTCAATTGGGGTTTCCCTCCCTGGCAAGCCATGTCACACACCGCTCAATCAGGAGACCCAACTGCTGCATCCGGAGGGAAAATTAATCCCACACTTTAGATGTCCCGTATACTCACTCCTAGCGACATTTCGGTTCGGAGGATCCAATCCCCTATAGCCTTTGAGATAGCACATATACTAACCCTAACAAGTTTTTAATCAAGCCCCTACCCATATTGGGGTAAAGTGGCAGTACGATAATGGTTGTCCAGCGAAGACTAGGTTATGTGTCTTTTGTAAACATTTCTCATAAAATTTCCCATCATAACAATCCTTCCGGCAGACAGGGTCTCACCCTTCCTCCGGGGTTTTCCTTCCATAAGGCATTTGTTTACAAAAAAAACACATTTTATTTAGTTCATTTAAGAACTCAAGTTTTAAGTAGGTGTATGGTATTTATATACCATTTAGTGTCTAAGGGCTTGGTAATACCAAGTTGACTATGATTATGAGTCCTTATACTAGTAGTATTAATAGTAGTAATAGGATTCACACAAAAATAGTTTTGAAGGTATAGTTTTGTAAAAACTTCAGAAGTGAAAAGCATGCATGATAGATAATGATAAGTAGTTATACAGCAAGCATTAGGATGGCTTGCCTTGGTACAAGTGATGGTCCTGATCCTGAAAGTAACAGGAGTTGCAATACCCTTCTTCAGCAATTCCTTCCTCCTCGTTTTCTAACGTCGTAAAAAGAAATAAAGACACACTTTCAGAACCAAGCAAGGCAAGCAATGCTACAAGCAATACATACAGCAAGCAATCAAAAAGTACCACCCAAAGTTCTCAATTTTTCCTTTAAGAAAAATTTGCATAAAAACTATAGTTGGAAAATCTGCTTTTTCCTAGTGCTTATGTGTGGCCAAAACAATGATTCTTAGTTAAGAACATTGTGGACCAGTGGGATATAGCACATGCTACTGGACAGTAGGGTGTCCCATAAAACACATTTTGATGCCTAAAAATTCCCACAACAATTCCTATGGCCAGCACACATAATTTGCTAAATTACTCAAGTAGTGAAATAAGCTCATGACAACAAGTCAACCTATTTTCCACTATGAGGCAAACATACCAGTGGGTGTTCCACTAGTAAATATGCTCACCAAGAGGTTAATAAGCCTCTGGTCACTTATATAAAAGTGCTAAAAACAACAAACAAACACCCAAAAATTCCTACTCATACTAGTAGAAAATTTAGGAAACTACTAGACTAGTTTAGACTACACTAGCTAATTGTTATGCACAAGTGTGCAAGCTTTCAGAGGCAAAATACCCCTCTAACCAGTACCATAAGTGCTACTGGATCTCACAAAAATAACATAAAAACATAGCTAGGAAACAAGGAAAAACTATGCTTAAAAAGCTACACATGTGAGGAGATCTATTTCTAGTCACCCAAGTGCTACTCATGCTTTTGTGCTATTTAATAGGAAAACTACCAGAGGTGAAAACCCTAAGGAAATACTGCCACAAGTACTTTTCATCCTCTGGTTTCAATACCAAAAAGTCCTATTTTTCCCTAGTGGAAAACAAGACACAAAAACACTCATGAATCTCCTAGTGTGCAATCTAGTCCTTAAGCATTCCTATTTTAAACCTATTTCAAACACAAGCACCAAGCATTCAGAGGTGCTATAAACTAATTAACAGTACCTAAGTGGTACTGGTTCCATGAAAAACAATTTAGCAACTAGCCTAAAAATACCATTAAAGAACTACTCAAAACATACATAAAAATCTAGCCATTAGCAAGACCTATGCATGGAAACCTAGTTCTAAATGCTACCATTCAAACCATTTATTCTAACATGCTCATATAACTTGTATACACCATAACCACAATGGATAACAACATAACAAGCAAGATCACATCATTTGCAACTCACAAAAGTAACATATAAGGCAAGATCTAGAATTAAAATTTAGGCAGAAAATAGCCAAAACTTGTTCTGTCTCTCTAAATTTTTCTGTTGCTCTAAAAAGTAAATCCTTCTAGGATGTGATAGTCCTTATCACTACAAAGCTTCTCCAACTTGCCTCACTCAAAAATAATATCCCAAACTCCCTCTAAAAATCATGGAATAGCCCACTGATGTTTTTCCAAAATGGATGGCATTTCCAAATGGTAACTCACCTTGATGCAAACTAAAATTCTACTGATAGGTATTGGAAAGGGCTTTCCAAAACAGTTGAGTTTGCTCCAAAATGTTTTGTATTTTTGAAGTTCTATTCATTTCAATTTTTAGGGTACTGTCTGGCATATGATTTTTAGAAAAATCATAAAAACTCAAAACAAGTTTCTGCCAGTGGGATATGGTTGCAATTTTGTAAGGCTAGTAGTACAAAAATTAGCAAGGTTAAATAAAATCATTTGCTACCTTTTCTAGGCCCAAAGCTAACACCTATTATTCTGCCAGAAAAATCCTAATTTTGAAATTAACAGGAAAAAGCCCAGATGGGCCAGATCTGCCGCGCCTGGCCCAACTAGCGCGCGATACAGCCCGCCAGCGCACGCGCGCGCGCGAAGCGGTAAGTTTCAAAGGGGGCCGTCGATTCGCAGATCGACGGCTCTCCTTCCTTCTTCCTCCCCGCGCCTCTCTCCTCTCTCTCTCCTTCTGCCCGCGGACGAACACCTAGCAGTCGTGCGCGTTGGCTCACCTCGGGCTCGCGAGAAGCAGTGGGGTGATGCAGGGGTGGAAGATGGTGGCCTGGGCGACTCCGTGGCGCGGGCACGGACGGCGTGAGGGCGTGGACACGGCGGCGGCTCGACGGTGTTCTGCGGCGGCTCCGAGGACGGCGGCGATGGATCTGCAAGCGATCGAGGGCAAGAGGGTGTCAGGGAGGTAGGCCAGAGCTAGGGGGTCGCAATGGAGGTGAAAGGAGGGCGGGAGGTGCGGTGATCGCGGCGCCCACTCGACCTCGATCTGCACGGGCTCTCGGATGGGCGCGGCTCGCCTCGCTCGCAGAGAGTGATCGAGCAAGCGGGAGCTCGATGGGGTGAGTGAGAGGGGTGAGTAGAGCTCTGTGGCGAGAGGGATAGGCCTCTAGGGCTTTGTAGACACGAGTCAAAGGGGGAGGGCTCGGGTTGGCATGGCATGGGCATGCCCTTGCCCTTTGGGGTTTCTCCAAGGTTGGCCACGGTTCCAATTGGCTCTAAGGGGTCAAGCAAGTACCAAAATGGTGAGCTAGGCCACAGCAAGGGTCAAGTGATGGGCAAAAGGAAGAATAAACACTATTTCAACCACTATTGTGACATCACCTATTAGTCAAATGCCACATCAGTTTTCTCCCTCCCTGGTCAGACAAAGTAGGATCCAATGCCACCTTCTAGAAGGTTACTAACCTGGTTTTCGAAATGGCAAGGTGGCCTGGCTTGGATCAGTGCACAAAAGCTAAAAACATCAAGTCCAAAAGTGTATTCACTGTTCTGTCAGGAAAATTCAGTTAGACAGTTTCTGAATTTTTCTAAGTGCTGGAAAAACAGACAGAGATAGCAAAAGTTGGGTTTGTTTTCACCAAGCAAACCAGCTCTAAAATGAGTGATTTAAAATGCTCAACAAAGAACAACTATCCAAGTTTCAGATCCAACCATTTGATTTGAAAAATGATGGGTTTATGGCTCTGAAAATAAATGGCAAAGTAGGTACATTCTCTGTTTTTAAAAAACTCAAAATTCTGTCTTAACAAGATGGCTCAAAAACCATCTTGGCATTGTGTGCTAATTTTCTTTGTAGGTTTTTCCAAGAATGTAGTTTTGTTGTACTCATAACAGAGAGTAGTTTTGATCAAAGAAAAACCCTAATTGGATAATCCTTGTGATGGAAAACAAGGGTTGAAAACAGCTACTTGGCTGTTTTTCAGGGCAAAAATTATATTGGAAAAGCTAATGGAATCTTTTCCAATTAATTTTATTTCAAGTTCAAGATGATTCCTAAACATTAATAACACATTTTCAAGTTGAAACAAAGGGTCACCTTAAGTCTTGAAAAATAATCTCATAAGAGCCTTAGTGGAAAACATGGGAAAACAATTATAAAGCAATGTGTTTCTTAGGAGAAAAACTCCTCAAGTGAGTGAAAAGAAACACACCACTAATATTGCATAGATAAACATCAGTACACAACATGTTGTCCACTTAATTGCATTACAAAGGTCTTAAGAGACTTGCTAAAATACTTTTATACAAGTGCTTAAAAACAGGGATGTGACACCACTCCGACGGCATACTCGTGGCGGCAGCCTCGTTATCAACAAGGGCCGCCGCGCTCCATCGCCTCCTCAAGGTCACCTTCGCCTCCTCAAGGCGAAGAAGGAGACCGGCGTCGTCAAGCAGAAGAAGTCAACGACATGGAGACAGGAACACGCCACCATGGCCATCGACGACATTGAAGCCGTGCTCGCTGAGTCCAAGGAGCACTATGTGGCGGAAGAGATGGAGCAGCAGAGGCGCGCCCTGGAGGAGATCGCCAAGCGGCACCGCGCCGCCACAACCGAGGAGTGGAGCGTCATCCCACTCGAGCACTACGAGGAGGAGGTGTCCGCGCCGCCCAAGAAGTATGGTGGCGGCGACCCAGGGGCGAGCTGCAACTACGCCGCCCCGAAGAAGAACGGGCCGCCGAGCGATGACGACGACGACGGCGGCGGTGGCAACTACACCGACTTCTATTGTAGGAAAACGGGGTAGGCTACACTAGCGCAAATCAAAATTTCTACCGCGTCAACCAATATCCGCTGCAAGATATAGATCACGAGATTACCACTAGACGCGTTGTGCCGATCTCGGTGAACCAAGTCGGGGAAGGGTAGTCGTACGAATCCTCCGAATCCCGTCGCTCCCACGAGCCGGTCCTGAGAGTTCAGGGGCCCGGGGCGAACCTAAAATTTAGGGCCCCATAGAGCATCCACAGTGAGGCGCTTATTCACAAACGTTAGGAATTAAAATCCCGGCCGTTTTACCTAAATCCCGGTGGTAAATAAGAGTCCAACACATAAATAAGTCTGTCGCTTAAAAAAGCAGTACAAAATAGTGATACCAAGTTGCGAACGCTTACTGCATGGAGTAACCAACTAAATAAGCGCTAGTTTTAGCGTCACCCCGCTGTGAATTCTCTTAGTATAAATAATTAAAACAAATGTATTTTAGCTAAGTAGAGATCAAAGAGAGAAACGAGATACTGAAGTTTTACAGCGAAAAGCCTTTTTGGGAAATGACTATTGCAATTTTAATTTACACTTAAAAGTATGCAAAGTCTGTCAGGTTGGAATCAATATCAGTATTATCCCATTTCATACCACAAATCTTTAAACGCTAACTATTTTGGGTATTTTAATTTATATAAAATTAAAGGACACACTAAGGTAGATTGTAAATCTATAGATGCACCTTCGTTGTGGCAAATGATTGAGATATTTAACCGTGATATAAGAAGTAAGAGGCATCAAAGAGATTTCAGAAAGTACAAAAGAAAATGAGATATCACCTAGCCTACTGAGAGATACTATACCATTTGTTCCTCTGGATTGGACGACACTGGCCGGTTGAACCTGCCGGCGGCGTGGTGCCTTGGCGATCAAGAATACACGAAGGATTCGTGGAATCAGGTTGCCATTTGCCAAACTGCTGCGGCAGGTGAGGCTTGAGGAGGTGATGGGAGATGGATTTTAGATGTAGAAATGGATCAAAGATACCATTAGGGCTGAATAGCTGAAACTAGAGGGCCCAGAAGAAATTGCTCGCAACTCTGTTCACGTTGCTTACTACTCTCTCACGTGAATGGAAGGGCCCAATCGTTACCCCAGGCCATTTTTTCATATCTGATTTTTTTGTTAACGTTTAGTGTACAAATTTTTGGGAGGGGCCCCTAAAATTTCTGGGCCCGGGGCGGCCGCCCCTCCTGCCCCCCCCCCCTCAGGACCGCACGAACAGTTCCTCTTGGTGGCTCGTCCAAGTGCTACAGATGTAGCACCTCTATCGGTATCCACACGTGCGGCGTGGAAGCACCGCTCGCCGGACTGCTAGGTCCGCGCGGGCAGTAGGGGCATGGAGAGACGGTGGGTGCGGTGGAATATGGTGCGGAATTAGCAACCCTAAAACACACAGCCTCCTCTCCTTTATATAGACGTCCCTATAATGTACTGCCACTAAAACAGCCCACTCTAGAATCCATTTCCAGCCCAATCCGAATTCTGCTTCTTCTGCCTTAAGTGTGCGGCCCTATAGGTTCACACACGTTTAGACATGACACGAGTACACCTACTCGGCCAATAGTTGGTAGCGGCTTCTAGCAAAACGTGCCAACTCCCAAACGTGCATAAAGATCACATCGGACGAACCATCACATGTTTATGCTATTCCTTTTGCCTCACGATATTTGATCATGCTCCTAGCTGATCACTCTTTCTCGATCTTGTGAATCGGAATTCCTTTCCAGGTTAACTATTAACCTTATTCAGCATGGGCATGCATTTCTGAATCCGATCACTCGAGGGGCCAGAGAAATATCTCTCTCTAGTGAAGAGAGGGACAAATCTCATCTTGACTGACCATGCCTTGCAACATGCTTCATGACAAACCCGAAAGCTACCTTTATAACTACCCTGTAACGGTGTAGCGTTTGATAGCCCCAAAGTTGGTCGATTCACATCTCAAGAACATGCGACAATCTCAGGTCTAAGGATAAAGCAATCACAACTTGTGGAGAGAGAACTATTAACATTGTAGTAATATCTTAACCTGGGTCAATCCAACACCATGTTCATAACATGAGTTCACATTATTAGTTTGACATCACCATGTCTATGACTTGCGAAATATAGCCATCAACCAATACATGTGCTAGTCTAATGTTCAGGTGTGTCCTCACATGAACTCCGACTAGGGACATATTTAGAATAACCATGTAAGTAAGGATTTTCACAAATAAGTCACATACTTGCCAATCAATACAAAGATATTATTCAAGACACATTATTACAAATCATGGATACACACACACACACACACACACACACACACACACACACACACACACACACACACACACACACACACACATATATATATATATATATATATATATATATATATATATATATATATATATATATATATCATCGTCTCTATGATTGCCTCTCGGGCATATCTCCAACAGTCTCCCACTTGCACTAGAGTCAATCTAGAAGATATCTAATACCCATAGCTCTTGTGTGCACCTCATGCTTAGGCTTTGGGAGAGGTTTTGTCAAAGGATCAGCAACATTCAGATCCGTATGTATTTTGCATAAGCTTACTTCTCCTCGTTCGATGAACTGTCGAATGAGATGATAATGCTGCATAAAGTGTTTGGTTTTCTGGTGACTTGTTGGCTCCTTTGCTATCGCAATGGTCCCACTATTGTCACAATAGAGATCCAATGGATTGGACGCACTATGGACAACACCTAGATCAGTAATGAACTGTTTAATCCAAACATTTTTCCATGCCGGCTTCAGCTGCCGCGATGTACTCGGCCACCATTGTAGAATGAGCAATCGTGTCCTGCTTGGAACTCTTCCAGCTAACCGCTCCAGCGTTCAACGTGAACACATAGCCCGATTGCGATTTGGAATCATCCATATCGGTTTGGAAACTAGCATCGGTGTAACCATTTACAACGAGCTCCTCCTCACCTCCGTAAACTAGGAACATATCCTTAGTTCTTCTCAAATACTTAAGGATATTCTTTACCGCTGTCTAGTGACTCTCACCGGGATCATCTTGGTACCTGCTCGTAACACTTAGAGCATATGAGACATCTGAGCGAGTACATATCATTGCATACATGATAGACCCAATTGTCGAAGCATATGGAAACCTACTCATGCGCTCTCGCTCATCAGTTGTCGAAGGACACTGAGTCTTGCTAAGATTTATGCTGTGTGACATGGGCAAGAACTCTTGCTTTGCTTCTTCCATGCTAAATCGTTTCAGCACTTTGTCAATGTAAGTACTCTGGCTTAATCCTATTAGCCTCTTTGATCTATCTCTATAGATCTTAATACCCAGAATGTATGCCGCTTACCCTAAGTCTTTCATGAAAAAACTAATTTTCAGTGAGGCCTTAACGGACTCGAGCATAGGAATGTCAATTCCAATCAGTAGTGTGTCATCCACATATAAGATTAGAAATACGGGTGAGCTCCCACTTTCTTTCTTGTAAACACAAGACTCTGATTCGTTTTTGATAAAGCCAAAACTTTTGACTACCTCATCAAACTGAATGTTCCAACTCCGAGATGCTTGCTTCAACCCATAAATGGATTTCCGAAGCTTGCATACCTTTTCAGCATTTTTAGGATCGACAAAACCCTCGGGTTGTATCATATACACGTCCTCGGTTAGGTTTTCTTTTCGGAAAGTCGTCTTGACGTCCATTTGCCATATCTCATAGTCAAAATATGCAGCAATAGCTAGAATTATCCGAATAGATTTAAGCATCACTACGAGAGAGAAGGTCTCGTCGTATTCAACTCCTTGAACTTGCCGAAAACCTTTTGCAACAAGTCGAGCTTTATGGACATGAACATTTCCGTCCATATCAATCTTTCTCTTATAGATCCATTTGCACTCTATGGTGTTATGACCATCAGGCAGATCAAGCAAGTTCCAAACTTGATTGTCACGCATGGAATCTATTTCGGATCTCTTGGCACTTTGCCATTTCTCGGAGTCTGGGTCCATCATTGCTTCCGTATAGGTTGTAGGCTCATCATTGTCTAACAATAATATTTTCCGCGTATCATTGTCTAACAATAATATCTCTCGCGAGCTACGGAGCCTTTCCGACCTTCGTGGTGGTGGTGCTTCTCTCGCCACGGGTTCTTCAACTCTTTCTGCCATTATAGCATCACTCATTGAGTCCTCCCCGGTAGGCTCATCTTGAACTTCATCAAGCTGCACCGTTCTTCCACTTGTCTCCTTTGTGAGAAACTCTTTCTCTAAGAAAACACCATTCTGAGCGATAAACACTTTGCCCTCTTCTCGGTTGTAGAAGTAATACCCAAATGTTTCCTTTGGATATCCCACGAAAATGCATTTATCCGACTTGGGTGTGAGCTTGTCCGACTAAAGTCGCTTGACAAACACGTCGCAGCCCCAAATCTTTAGAAAAGACAAGTTGGGACTCTTCCCATTCCACATCTCATATGGCGTCTTAACTACGGATTTAGACGGTACCCTATTTAGTGTGAGTGATTCTGTTTCTAGAGAAAAACCCCAAAATGACAATGGAAGATCTGACTGACTCATCATTGACTGAACCATGTACAACAAGGTTCGATTACGCCGTTCGGAGACCCCGTTCCTTTGGGGCGTTCCAGGCGGCGTCAGTTGAGTAACAATTCCACAACTCTTAAGATGATCGCTAAATTCGTGACTCAAATATTCTCCTCCACGATCGGATCGTAGAGCTTTAATTTTCTTGTCACGTTGATTCTCTACTTCATTTTGGAACTCTTTAAACTTTTCAAAAGTTTCAGACTTATGCTTCATTAGGTAGACATAACCATATCTACTAAAATCAACAGTGAAAGTTATGAAGTAGTGAAAATCACCTCTTGTTGTCGTGCTCATTGGTCCGCATACATCAGTATGTACGAGTTCCAATAAGTCCTTCGCCCTCTCAGGAGAGCCCTTGAAGGGCGACTTGGTCATCTTTCCAAGTAAACAAACTTCGCATGTCTCGTATGATTCAAAATCAAACGAAGTTAGAAGACCATCATTATGGAGTTTCTTCATACGCTTTTCACTTATATGACCCAACCGACAATGCCAAAAATAGGTGGGATTCAAATCATTAGGCCGTAGCCTTTTAGCACTTACTTTATAAACATGCGCACCGGCAGGATTTATAATAAAAAGCCCATTCACAATGGAAGCAAAAGCCACAAACATATCATTATTGAAGATTAAATAACCATTGTCTTTACTCGCAAATGAATAACCATCTCTCGTCAAACATGAAGGAGAAATAATGTTTCGGTTAAAACTAGGAACGTAATAACAATTATTCAATTCCATAATAAATCCTGAAGGGGGGTGCAGTTGGTAGACGCCAACGAACAACGCAACAACTCTTGCATTATTTCCGACGCGAAGATCAACTTCTCCTTGTCTCACGCTTCTACTCCTTATTAGCCCCTGCATCGATTTGCAAATGTGAGCAACCGATCCGGTATCAAATACCCAAGAGTCAATAATAGAGTCAGCGAGAAAACTGTCTATAACATTAATTACAAGCGTACGTGAGCTAGAAGTCTTACTTCCACTCTTCTTCACTGAAGCAAGGTACTTGCTGCAATTTCTCTTCCAGTGTTCAGTATCATGACAGTAGAAGCACTCTGTGTCAGGTTAGGTCCGTCCTAAGGCTTAGGCTTTGGTTTGGAGATCAAATATTTAGCCTTCCCTTTCCCCTTAGACTTACCCTGCTTCTTGAAGTTAGGCCTGTTCTGCACAACCAACACTTGGCCATACCCTACACTCTTCTTAATGTCATTCTTTGTCCTCTTGAGCATCCCACAAAGTTCAATAAGGTCCTTCTACGCCGCATGCATATGGTAGTTCGAAATGAA
Organism: Alopecurus myosuroides; assembly: GCA_028641055.1. Lineage (NCBI taxonomy): Eukaryota > Viridiplantae > Streptophyta > Magnoliopsida > Poales > Poaceae > Alopecurus > Alopecurus myosuroides. The sequence goes on from CM054063.1 coordinate 141,379,932, forward strand.
GTTCCCATAGCTAGATGGTAGCGAAGCCAAAATGAAATATGTGGCCAACTTAGGGTCCAATGGAAAACCAAGCTTGTCCAAAGTCTGCACATAACCAAGCATCTTAATAACGTGCGGCCCTACTGCTCCACCCTCAGCTAGCTTGCATTCACCAAAAGCCTTAGCGACATTGAACCTTTCAGTCCTGACTTGAGTCTGGAACATATCCTTCAGCGCAATGATCATATCATACGCTTCCTAACCATCAAATTTCTTTTGAAGGTCGGGTTCCATGCATGCAAGTATAAGGCAGCTAACCTCAAGAGACTCATCACATGCTCTCTTAAAGGCGGTTCTAACGGCAGCAGTGTCAGTATCAAGAGGCGCATCTGGGATAGGGGTATCTAGAACACTTTCCTTTCTCTCAGCCCTGAGAATAATTATCAGGTATCGGATCCAATTCGAATAGTTTATTCCATTTAACTTTTCCTTTTCAAGGACGGATCGCAACGCAAAAGGGGTGGGTTGGTTGTTACGTGTCATTGATCCACAACAGAAAAACATGCAAAATACTAAGACAAAAATCCATGATAGAGTAAAAGACATTAAACAATTTAACGTGGTCTACTCCCACTATAACCAACATCCCTCTATTGGTACTTAGTGATTCAAGATCCGCAACGAACAAGTCGAATAGTCATGTTTGCATCACTGCTAGAAGACAAGGTAGATCGGTAAGCAACACTTGCTAATCATATCACATATGAGTCTTGTTGTTGGGTGACATCTCCATGTCAAAAATACCAACCTTTATGCCCCAAGGCGCTTAACCGTTAAGATTACCTTGATGAGTTAACCAACCCTTTATGCGCGTAAGCATCAGCAGATGGCACCCTGCTGCAACAGTCGTACCACCTAACCGATACATACCCACCTAGTCAACGAAAACTGATGGCGCCCTGCTGCAACAGACCCACCATCAATCGTAGAAGACATGGGATGGTGCAAGTTTTAGTTGGGGGGCATGAGAACTTAATATTTGCGAGGGATCGTTCTACTTCTACGAATCTAACATGCATAGGAGTAAAACAACATGAATAGCAATCACATAGTTGTGACACGGTATGGCCTGATTCACATGGTGATCTCCATCTCCATGGAACCTGTACACCATGGTGATCTCCATCTCCATGGTCCATATGCGCCATCCCTCCAGGTGACGAATCCTCCAAGAAACTTCTACAAGCTATTACTACTAACAACTAGAAAAGAAGATAACATGGATAGAGAGAATCATCACAAGTCGGCATGCAGGCCATCAATACAATAAGTGACAACACAATATGGCTCCAGCCGTGTTGACATACTCATGACACGCATGTCATAAAAATATTACACACATGCATCACATACACATAGATCCATACCGGTCATGAAATCTGCAAAAACGAGTTAGACGTTCTAACGCCGAAACTTGCAGGGCCTAAAAGTTTGTCTTACAAAAGAACTAGCAGACGCCAAAATCGGTCTCCGCCGACCTTTTCCCGTTGAGAGTTTTTCAATCCGAGGTAGTATGCAAAAGTTATAACCATTTTGAATGAGACTATCCATTTCTGCGAATTCATCGAAACCGGCGGCAGATCCAATCTATCACCCGCACATCTCATGCACATCGTATATGATCTAGACTCCGATTCGACCAATCATATTGATCTTCGCGTGCTGCAATTAGATTTACATGTCACAGTCTACCCCGATGGCGACAAACGATCGGTAGGGGTATGTCGTTCCACGACCTCTCGCATCACGATCACGGAATCCAAATCACAGATTGAAACATCTACTCCAAACAATCGATCACATCGATCATACCCCATCTACATATCACATATGCAAACGATCTGAATCTATAACTACGCAGCAGCGGCTCTGATACCACTGTAGAAAAACGGGGTAGGCTACACTAGCGCAAATCAAAATTTCTACCGCGTCAACCAAGATTCGCTGCAAGATATAGATCACGATATTACCACTAGACGCGATGTGCCGATCTCGGTGAAGCGGGTCGGGGCAGGGTAGTCATACGAATCCTCCGGATCCCGTCGCTCCCACGAACAGCTCCTCTTGGCGGCTCATCCAAGTGCTACAAATACAGCACCTCTATCGGTATCCACACGTGCGGCGTGGAAGCACCGCTCGCCAGACTGCTAGGTCCGCGCGGGCGGCAGGGGCGTGGAGAGACGGTGGCTGCGGTGGAATGTGGTGCGGAATTAGCAACGCTAAAAAACATAGCCTCCTCTCCTTTATATAGACATCCCCATAATGGGCTGTCACTAAAACAGCCCACTCTAGAGTTCATTTCCAGCCCATTTCGGATCCAATCCGAATTCTGCTTCTTCTGCCTTAAGTGCGCGACCCTATAGGTTCACACACGTTTAGACATGACACGAGTACACCTACTCGGCCAATAGTTGGTAGCGGATTCTAGCAAAACGTGCCAACTCCCAAACGTGCATAAAGATCACATCGGACGAACCATCACATGTTTATGCTATTCCTTTTGCCTCAAAATATTTGATCATGCTCCTAGCTGATCACTCTTTCTCGATCTTGTGAATCGCAATCCCTTTCCAGGTTAACTATTAATCTTATTCAGTATGGCCATGCATTTCTGGATCCGATCACTCGACGAGCCAGAGAAATATCTCTCTCTAGTGAAGAGAGGGGCAAATCCTATCTTTACTGACCATGCCTTGCAGCATGCTTCATGACAAACCCGAAAGCTACCTTTATAACTACCCTGTCACAGTGTAGCGTTTGATAGCCCCAAAGTAGGTCGATTCACATCTCAAGAACATGCGACAATCTCAGGTCTAAGTACAAAGAAATCACAACGTATAAAGAGAGAACTATTAACATTGTAGTAATATCTCAAGCTGGGTCAGTCCAATACCATGTTCATAACATGAGTTCACATTATTAGTTTAACATCACCATGTCTATGACTTGCGAAACATAGCCATCAACCAATACATGTGCTAGTCTAATGTTCAGGTGTGTCCTCACATGAACTCCGACTAAGGACATATTTAGAACAACCATTTTAAGAGATGTCCCACCCCTTAAAAAGCATCTCCACCGGTGCTCCTGGAATTATGCACACTAAAATGTATCCGGTAGAGGGTATGTCACCAGACAAACCCCGTATGCCCTCTCTTAGAGCATCTCCACAGGTACTCCTGGAATTCTGTCCGACACGCCGCAAAATGTATCCGGTTTGGGATGTACCTGGCACATGTCTGGTATAATGGGGTAGTGCCCCAGCAGCACCCCCAAACGCTTGCCGATCTATTTTTTAATCATTTTTATGTGAGGCAAACTAATCTATGTCGACAACAAAATAGATAATCATAGTCCGGTTATACCACAGTAGGCACCAAATGAAAGTCTCGGCTAACACCAAGTCCGGCCACCAAAATACCACCAACATCACAACACATCATCGAAAATGCATAAAAATCATTTTTCTGATGGCTTGGACTTTATGCTCTCTTCTCTCGGCAAAGTAAGCCTTTGGATTGGGGCTCATGTTGCTCATGTGAGTGGACATGAACTTACGCTCCTCCGTCCATTTCTTGGGATCCCTACCCTCTTGGATATTATTGATCTTTTGGTCTTGCAAGCCAAAGTAGGTGTCCCACCTTTCTTGGTTGTCTTCGTCCATCTTCACTTCGCGAGCCCAGGACGATGAGACCTCCTTCATGTGCTTGGCCAGAGAATCTTGGATGAAGCAAGATAATGCCGTCTTGTTTTCCGCACATGCTTTCCTTGTCCCAATTGGGCGTTCCGAGCCAGCCCCAACATGCTATCTTCATCTAGATTGCCCCTCATCTACTCGGTCGTTCAAAGATAGCCAACACCAGTGGGGCACCTGGAGCCATGAGTCAACTGGCCCTCCGGCAATATGTTCAGCACTGGGCCAGAGCTGAGAGAAGTCCAGCTTTCGGGGGCACGGGATAAGCTCATATCGCGCTGGAAGACGGATGCCTAGTACTCCGCCTGCACTTGCTACAACATCCTCTTCGAGGGATCCGTAATATTAGGATCATGGAGGCTAAACCGGAAGACTTAGGCGCCTCCTACGGTGAGGTTATTCATATGGCTTGCCTGTTAGGACATATGTTGGACGGGTGAAAGGCTCGCGCGGCATGTCCTCCCCCATATAGCACGATGCCCGTGGTGCAACCAGTCGGAAGAGACTATGGCACATATCCTCACCGGCTACTCCTTCCCAAGGACGTTCTAGAATGAGGTGCTATCATGGACCCGATCCACCTCAAACCCTCCCGCTGGTGAGGGTGTCTTCGTAGACAGGTGGACACAGGCGTTGCGCGCCTCCCCTCGTGCTCTGCGTAGGGGCACATCATTGGTAATTATGCTGACGGTGTGGTGGATCTGGAAGCACCAGAACACAGTGGTCTTTAACGATGCTCAACCCTCGGTGGCCTCCCTGTTCAACACAATCAAGGCTAAAAGCACGCAATTGGGTGAATGCAGGAGCCCTAGGCCTTCGCCAACTTCTCTCCTATCTATGATGGATCGAGTTGTACAGATGGGGTTGGCTCTTATTTGGGCTTGTACATATAAATCTCTTTTCTATGAATGCATCCAAACGCAGAGGTTTTGCATTTTCGCGAAAAAAGACAGTCAGATTGTTTTCCACTTTCAACAATTTTAAATCTTAGACCAAAACAATGTCAAGGGCTTATTGTCATCCAAGAATCACACAACAAATCATTCTCAGCTGTGTTCCACGACTTTCCTCTTTGCCCCTCGGCCTATTGATTTTCTTCCCGATTTCAACATATGTAACTTCAACTTCCTCTTCGACGGTTTCATCGGCCTTTGTGGCCAGCCTCCTCGCCCTGGCTAGTGTTGACCTAGAAACCACCGTGATTAATGGCATTGGTGGCCTCCTCCTATGACATTCAATGCATAGTTCACAATGTCGGTTTCAATCAAAGCACACATGCATGAGGCCAACTTCATTCAATGCACGCATGCAAAAGAATACACACCTCGTCAATATCGGGCAATTGGCCGAGCATGTTCTTGGTGCCATCACATAACAACTATTGCAGGGAAGCCGTGATAGTGGAGTCGTTGTTCGTGAGTCCCAATGGTAGGGACGACGATTCGCTCTAGGCTGCCTCCAACTGAGTTAACACAATGTTCAATTCAGCAATTCTATCACAAGTAATACATATGTGATCCACCATAAAAATGTCATTCATGTTATAGTCACCAACCAAATGAAAAGTGAAAGAATTGACATAGAAAATTTCAGCAATCATATTCATAGTGCACTACACGGTAATTGGTTCATGTAACATGATGGAATACACAATATTAATAGGTGGTATTTTAGCAAGAACTTGTTTATGTGTAATCAAGACCACATGCTAAAAATTTGAAATATTTAAATTATCACATGGTGGCGAACTATATGTGGTTATGAACTCACAAGACTCAACAAGAACATTAGTAGACTCGCCAAAATTTGTACTTGCAAGTGACAGCTCCAAATCAGCATCAATGTCAATGGTATCCTCCCCGGATGTAGTATGTATTGATTCATCTATCTCAAGTAGTGATGCAGGTTGTACTAGTGATGGCTCCCTTTCTTCAAGAGTAACATGCATATCACAAGAAACAATACTAGGCACAATGACATGCTCCTCCAATGGATGTGGTGGTGGTGATGCAGGTTGTACTAGAGTCTCCCTTTCTTCAAAAGCAACCTGCACATCACAAGAAACAACACTAGGAGTAGACATGATTATATTAGTAGAAAAGGCCTCACATGTCTTCTCAACCTCTACAAATCGCATGACTTGAGGATAACATAATGGTTGCCGTCTAACCTCCTGGAATTTTTCAAGAGATGCATGTCTTCCTCGGTGGTACGTATTATTCCAAAGGAATTTTATATCAGGATAATATCTATCAGAATCAAACCGAAATTTGTAGGACCATGGTGCACTTAACAAAAGATGACAACATGTAAGTGTTCTGGGAATCATGTTACTCCGTATGACTATTAGTGGTTAATGGAACAAAAGTATGTTGAGTAATTCGAATTTTATCATCATTAGCAAGTAGCATATATGGATCTGATTGATATGTTTCCAATTACAATTGCTCAACAATGTCGAGACTAACAAAGTTATACCGAGTACTTTGATTGCTTGAAGCATTCATCTCGAAGCATTCAATTGCAAGTTTTGCATGTTATCTGCTGTTCCATTGGGAATTAGTTGATACAGGACGACTCGTAGTCGTTGATTACGTTGTGCAAGTGTGTGGAGTTGAGAATATCCAACGGGTTGCAAGCTGTTGCATTGGCATCAGGGATTAGCCGGAGAGGTTTCAGCAAGACACAATTTATCTATCAAGTTATCGTGAGTGCTCAACGAGAAGATCGGGCTTCCCCATATCACTAGATCTGCGCCGGAGACGGCGCTCACAGTTGGTCGCAGCCTCCGCGCAGACCCTGCGCAGGTATTCCTCCGTCACCCCTGGCATCGTTGCGAGTTTTGTCTACGACGATGTTGTCTATGGCAATACACTGACTTTTATAGCGGGAAAGCAGTGGGAGGGTGGGTAGAGGCCAGAAGCGGCAGAAAGAGGCGGGAAGGAGAACACGCGTCCCGTCAGAATAAATGGCGGCAACACGTCTCGGCCGTGCTGGCCTTGGCGCCGCTTTGGGAGCCGAGAAGGCTGCAGCATGCGTAAAGGCATGGCGTGCGGCATCGGTGAACCGTTGTGCCCTCGCCTAGTGGACAGTCGTGTCTCGTCGTCGCCATTAACATGGGCAGAACAACCCTCCTGCACGGCGGCTTTAACAACCTTAGGCGTGGCTTTGTTCTGACGAGCGGGGCCCCCATAACGGTTGTGCTGACGTGACAATGTCCGACGCTCTCAGAAAGGCCCCCAAATTTTGGTGCGTGGCTAGGGGTGCCACACACAAATTTGATGGGTGGACACATTTTAGGGTGCCGTTGTGTTTTTTTTTTGGTCCGAACCTCAAGTAGGCCATTGGGGGGGCCGTTTGGGGGTGCCCGTTGTCGCACCCGGACTTCTAAAGGATACTCGCCGTTCCGTTGAACAGTAGTAGATTGGATTACGGGGCTTACCGGCACCCGCGTCCTCTTACGAGTAGGCCAACACACGTATGTGTGACAACCAACCCCTATCTGTTCAGCGTCGACGTAAACTATCCCATAGAAATCAGGATACTTCCGTTGACGTACTTCAAACCATACACACATGGTACGTCAACGGCGTTTAAACAAGTGATATCACAACAGATCTCTACGACACAAAAGATGGAAATAAGTTGCAAATAGCTCTCACTAGAGCAGAGATAGCAAATACAATCATCCAGAGGACACATGTCCCAACATATCATCATTACATCGCAGCGGAAACAAACAAAGTGTCTGAGTACAGACAAACTCCAAATAGGCCTAAGAGGCCGGAAACGAAAAGACGGAGCCCATCCACGAAGTCTCGGATCCTGCCCGGGTCCGCTATCTACTCGTCAGCAGTCTCGTCATACTCCACGTAGTAGCCACCATGTAGATCCTCGAAACGTAGTCTGCGGAAACCACAACCCCAAAGGGGTCAGTACATAAACGTACTGGCAAGCAAGACTCACAGTTCACCAAAGTGTAACCCGTCAACACCAAGCACAGATGCTTTGGGTTCAACGGAAGGAATGGGATATAAAAGATGCTGCAACTGGCTGCTCCAAACAACTACAGAGTTACTACCACTTCCGGCTAACAGAAAGGAGATAAGATCGTGTATCGTAACCAACTATAGCTAACTCCAAACAAACCCATCCTGGATCTTGCCCCTTATCCAAAGAAGCAATCCGAGGATAACTCACACAGTTGGATTAATGATGGTTCAGATTATTGTGTCAATGAGCCTATTACTAGTCAAGTTGTTAATCATTGGGTGTAAGGTTGTTAATCATTAGGTTTAAGTTGTCCTGAGTACTTGTTAGACAGTACTTTCACCAAGTTAACCATAACCGCGGAAAACACAGCTTCTCGAGAAGATTTATCTCTGCAGGGGTGCACCAATTTGGCCATACACGTAAGAATAACCCGCAAGACGGGGATCAAACCCACCAAGCGAGGTACTCAACACAACTCAACTCTTCTCCGCATCAAGCCCAAAGAACCTTGGGCGCACGGCTAATCGAGCCCCGAAGAAAAGGGACCCTCATAGCACTCTAAGAACGTGTCCCCCTATATGCCGACTACAAAAGTTCCACCCTGGCCTGGGCTCGCAAAAACATGCATGCGGCAAATGGAAAACACGAACTAAATGAGGCGATTTGGACGAGATGCGAATCGAATCAAATTGAGGGGGGCGTCCATACTCGCTTCCCACATGCGGGTAGTGCGCTCATCATGGATCAGTAGACAAGACCCTTTTCCTAATTAGGGTCGACACTAGCAGGCCTCAAAACCACACAGGGCCTCCTGCCGGTGCCTTATCATCAAATTATTATTAATAATAACATTAGCATGATTCATTGTTTAACATCGAGCCCCCAGAACATAATGAAATAGTAACAGAAAGTAACGGGTAACAGACTCGAGCAAAACAACCTAAGCATGCTAGTAAGACACGGGCCACAAGCAATGGTTATAGGTGTGGAGGTGAGGCAGTATCAGGGTTCAGGGTATCATGTGATAGGTTCGTAACAGAAACAACTATTACTAGGGCTAGCAGAATAGACAACGAAAAGTATCGGTATCCAATGTTGAAAGGAACACGATGGTTCATGTGAGTGAATACTTGCCTGCAAACCCAGTAGCCTGGTACTGAGCTAAATCCTTAGAAGGGGTGTCGTAAGTATCGTCGGTCTCAACGTCGTCGTGTATCCGAGAAGAAGCAAACAAACAACGCAGAGAGGTAAACAATCAATAACATGGCATAATGCACAAACATGGGATGATGCATGACCATTTAATTGATGCATAGAAATAAACTAGTTGACATGGTAACAACATGATTAAATGGACCCACATGCAATTTGAGTTGCACATGAAAAGCCCATGAATTATGGTTGAATTAATTGTTTTACAACTAATCATCATGTGTAAGTGAATTAGCATGATGCATGGATGAGGAAAACAGCAAAATAATAATAATAGAACCAATTGGAAATAAGGTTTAACAAGTTTGGGAATTCATTTATTAAGTGTTGGAATTTTGGTTACTTAAAGGTGTTACACAAGCATTTGTTGTTTTCATCAAGTTTAATTGTTCAAAATAGATAACAAAGTTCATATTTGGAAAGGACACACAATTTTAGGTGGAATACATGTTTCACTTGTTGGAAAAAGGATTTCAAATGAATTATTTATGAATTAAACAGGTTTGAACAAGCTTTAATTGAGTTTAATCCAAACATGAACTTATTTGAAGTTTTATTTGTTCCAAACATTAAGTGAGATTCATATTTGAAAAGTTTATACTTTTATGGTTTGAAAACATATTTTATAGTTTCAAAAATAATTTAATTTGAGCAAGTTATGAAATTAACAATTTTAAATGATTAAACCAGATTTAAATCATTTAACCAATTTTAATCATTCAAAACATGAAACAAATTTTATATTTGAAAAGGTGGTTTAATTTTGCATGGAAAACATATTTCATTTGTTGAAATTGGATTTAAAATGAGCAAGTTATTATTTTGGCAATTTTAAATGCAATAATTAAGAAACAGTTATTTTCAGCAATTTAAATTATTCAAAACAGCAAACAGAATTTATATTTGGAAAGTACATGAAAAGTTTATTGGAAAACATATTTAGTTTGTGGAATTTGGAATTTTTATGCCCAAGTTATGATTTTTGCAAGTTTAAGTGAATTAAACAAGATTTCAAATATTGCACCAATTTAAAATATTCAAAACAATAAACAAATTTTATATTTGGATAGAACATTTAATTTGGTACAGAAAACATATTTAAAAAGTTAAAATTGGAGTTAAGATGAATTTTTATGGATTTTAGCAAATTGCAATTGAATTATTTGAATTCAAATTTGAAATGCATTTGGAAAATTAAAAATAGTTAACAAATAGATTAGATGGATAGATAATTTAATTTAGAGCAGTGCACATATTTTATTTTTATTAATTGGAGTTATAAAACAAAAGTTATTCACTTTTTAGTTTAAGGGACCATTCTGTAAATTGGGAGGGACTCGTTTTTAAAAAAAAAAACATGCTGGAATCCTATCTACACCGCACAGAACCCTACCCAGGGCACTGCCAGTGGGCCCTGGGCCACTGGGTGCTCGCGTGGCAACACGGGTGGCTTACAGGTGGGCCACTGGCGCGGGGATAAAATCCCAAAAAAGGTTGGCGTCGCGGGGGGTCGAACCGCGGCCGATGCGCTGCGCTCAGTGGGGCGTTACCACTGCGGTGGGTGTTCGATCGTGTGAGGTAAGGGGTCCGTGTGCTTTTAGGGTTCAGTTCGGGTTCGTTTATCTGAAACTGACGAACGCTCCCGTCTGAACCTGACGGAACACTACGCCGACGGCGATCGGCAGCAGAGCCCGCGGCCGTGGCTCGCTGTGATGATGTACGGGTGCGTGGTGCGCGTGTGCAGTGCGGAGAAGGAGCAGAAGGTGGAGGGCACGGTGGTCGGGTGCTCACCGTGGGGCAACCGGAAGGCGACGGAGTCGGGGAAGACCGGCGGCAACGAGGTGGTCGATGGCGCGGCTACCCGTCCTCCCGTGCCAGGGCGAGGACACGAGGATGATGGCGACAGTACGGGGACCCAATCCCCGTACCTAGCATTCGAGGAGGGATGTCCAAACCGCGGCGATCACCGGAATATTCAGAGTGGGGCTCGGTATGGAAAAGTTCAGAACAGGGAGGGGAGGTGCTGCGAGGAGGAGAACGGCGGCGGTGAGTCAGAGAGAGGGGTGGTGAGTGGTTAGGGTTAGCAGGGGCTCGGGGGGTTAGGTTATAAGGGTGGCCTCGAGTTCGTACGGCCAGCCATCGGGTGGAGGAGGAGGTCATCGGGTGGTGGCGATGGAGTCGTACAGAGGTGACGTCGGGGGGAGGAAGACGACAAGGGGGAAGGGGGTATGGGCCAAGGAAAGGTGGGCTGTGGGCTGGGGGAGAAAAATAAAGGGCTGGGCTGCGGCTGCTCCTCTCCGGGCTGGCGTTTCTTTTATTATTTTTTTGTTTTGTTATTATTTTTTTTGCAGAAATAAAAAATGGAAGAAAATGATAAGTTTTAGGGTAGAAAGAATTAGGGGAAAATTTTAGGTTGATTATTTAAGTAATAGCAACAGTTAGCAAGTTCTGTTTTTCAAAATGATCAAAATAAAAAGGTGGTTTGGAATTTAAGTCAAATTTGGAGGAATTTGATTATTGATTGAATTATTGGAAACAAGCATTTAATTAGTTTGAACCTTTAGTTTAAAATGGAAACAATTGCTTAAAATTGTTGTGGTAATTTTCATTATTTCAAAAAGGTTGCTGTTTGTACCTTAAATCAAATTTGGATGAATTTTTATTATTAAGTGCATTATGGAAAACAAGATTTTAAATAGGGTACACATTAGTGTTTAAATGGAACAAATAGATTGGAATTGTTTTGGTAATTTTCATACTTTCAAATTGGGTGCTGTTTGTATAACTTATTTGAATTTGAAAGTAATTTGGAATTAAATGGATTATTATAGAACAATTTAATAGTTGATCTTTTTAATTTTCATGGAAACAAAATGGATGTTTTTGATTGAACCTTTTAATTGGAAAGATTGTAACAGAGCAAGCATGAACAAAACATTTGAAATATTGTTTGAATTTCAATGGTTTTTGGTATTAGATGAATTTCTGTTAGAAACAAAACAACAGTTTGGAATTACAACTTTAATGGAAACAATTGATCGTTTTGATTTGAAATATTCATTTGGAAATTGTAACATCACAAGGATGAAACAAAAGGTTTGAATTTTGGTTTGAAATTCAAATAGAAAACAAAGGAAAACAAATGAAAACAGTTGGAAAACAAATGAAAACAGAGGAAAACAAAAGGAAAACAAGCAAAACAATTGCAATGAACATGATGCCATGATGCAAAACATAAAATAACAGAGAGCAAACATTCTAATGGCTATTTTTCATACTTGGGATGTTACAAAACGCCCCCCCCTTGAAGGAATCGCGCCCCGAGATTCCTACTGAGAAAAGAAAAGGTCCGGATACTTCTTGGGAAGATCCTCCTGAGCTGTGACACGTGAAACACAACGTGCACCTTGGATAGTTTTTCTGGAAGTTCAAGATGATAGGTATTCCTGGCAACTCTTCTGGAAAGATGTAAGGGAATTCGCAAACCACCGGAACATTTTTGAGTAAAGGGAGAGGTTTTGTATCGAGGGTGTATAGCTGGATAGAACTTTATCCATTTGGAGAATAGACTATCTGGAATGTGGTGATTCAGGAATGCTTCCTCGAAACAACCCCAGGTGATAGGAATGCCAGCTCTCATAGGCTGGTAGTTTTCGAAACAACAACAACCTTTCTAGCCAGATAGACTTGATATTTGGTAAGTTTTGATTAGACGCCGGTAGAAGAACTGAACTGGAAAACAACAACAAGATTTCAACGGACGAAAAGGATGTTGAGAAGAACAGGATAACGAAGCAACATCGGTAAACACGAGATCAAAAACTCCTGAGGTACTACAGAAAACCCATCCGGGCTTCTAAAGGATCACTATCTACTGCTTAAGGAATAGAGGATTTGCTTCCGGGGCTTACACGCCTCCGTTCTCAATCGTGAGTAGGCAACATGATAAATCATGTCACAACCACCTCCATTCCTATGGTCTAGTAGATATAACCATCCTAGAGAAACCAAGATACGTGAAATCCTAACTTGAAAGTTTAGATGAGAAGGGAAAACAACGTTGCACTTCCTTACCAGAAAAGGGAGGGTGGGTGGGGAAAGAAGAAAAAGAACAGAATTCCTACTCTCACGTTTCATTTTTTCCTATATAGCTACAAAATAGTTTCTAGACTCAACTGCGACCAGTAAAAAGAGATCCTACAGGCAGACAGGCTCTGATACCATTTGTCGCACCCGGACTTCTAAAGGATACTCGCCATTCCGTTGAACAGTAGTAGATTGGATTACGGGGCTTACCGGCACCCGCGTCCTCTTACGAGTAGGACAACACACGTATGTGTGACAACCAACCCCTATCTGTTCAGCGTCGACGTAAACTATCCCGTAGAAATCAGGATACTTCCGTTGACGTACTTCAAACCATACACACATGGTACGTCAACGGCGTTTAAACAAGTGATATCACAACAGATCTCTACGACACAAAAGATGGAAATAAGTTGCAAATAGCTCTCACTAGAGCAGAGATAGCAAATACAATCATCCAGAGGACACATGTCCCAACATATCATCATTACATCGCAGCGGAAACAAACAAAGTGTCTGAGTACAGACAAACTCCAAATAGGCCTAAGAGGCCGGAAACGAAAAGACGGAGCCCATCCACGAAGTCTCGGATCCTGCCCGGGTCCGCTATCTACTCGTCAGCAGTCTCGTCATACTCCACGTAGTAGCCACCATGTAGATCCTCGAAACGCAGTCTGCGGAAACCACAACCCCAAAGGGGTCAGTACATAAACGTACTGGCAAGCAAGACTCACAGTTCACCAAAGTGTAACCCGTCAATACCAAGCACATATGCTTTGGGTTCAACGGAAGGAAGGGGATATAAAAGATGCTGCAACTGGCTGCTCCAAACAACTACAGAGTTACTACCACTTCCGTCTAACAGAAAGGAGATAAGATCGTGTATCGTAACCAACTATAGCTAACTCCAAACAAACCCATCCTGGATCTCGCCCCTTATCCAAAGAAGCAATCCGAGGATAACTCACACAGTTGGATTAATGATGGTTCAGATTATTGTGTCAATGAGCCTATTACTAGTCAAGTTGTTAATCATTGGGTGTAAGGTTGTTAATCATTAGGTTTAAGTTGTCCTGAGTACTTGTTAGCCAGTACTTTCACCAAGTTAACCATAACCGTGGAAAACACGGCTTCTCGAGAAGATTTATCCCTGCAGGGGTGCACCAATTTGGCCGTACACGTAAGAATAACCCGCCAGACGGGGATCAAACCCACCAAGCGAGGTACTCAACACAACTCAACTCTTCTCCGCATCAAGCCCAAAGAACCTTGGGCGCACGGCTAATCGAGCCCCGAAGAAAAGGGACCCTCATAGCACTCTAAGAACGTGTCCCCCTATATGTCGACTACAAAAGTTCCACCCTGGCCTGGGCTCGCAAAAACATGCATGCGGCAAATGGAAAACACAAACTAAATGAGGCGATTTGGACGAGATGCGAATCGAATCAAATTGAGGGGGGCGTCCATACTCGCTTCCCACATGCGGGTAGTGCGCTCATCATGGATCAGTAGACAAGACCTTTTTCCTAATTAGGGTCGACACTAGCAGGCCTCAAAACCACACAGGGCCTCCTGCCGGTGCCTTATCATCAAATTATTATTAATAATAACATTAGCATGATTCATTGTTTAACATCGAGCCCCCAGAACATAATGAAATAGTAACAGAAAGTAACGGGTAACAGACTCGAGCAAAACAACCTAAGCATGCTAGTAAGACACGGGCCACAAGCAATGGTTATAGGTGTGGAGGTGAGGCAGTATCAGGGTTCAGGGTATCATGTGATAGGTTCGTAACAGAAACAACTATTACTAGGGCTAGCAGAATAGACAACGGAAAGTATCGGTATCCAATGTTGAAAGGAACACGATGGTTCATGTGAGTGAATACTTGCCTGCAAACCCAGTAGCCTGGTACTGAGCTAAATCCTTAGAAGGGGTGTCGTAAGTATCGTCGGTCTCAACGTCGTCGTGTATCCGAGAAGAAGCAAACAAACAACGCAGAGAGGTAAACAATCAATAACATGGCATAATGCACAAACATGGGATGATGCATGACCATTTAATTGATGCATAGAAATAAACTAGTTGACATGGTAACAACATGATTAAATGGACCCACATGCAATTTGAGTTGCACATGAAAATCCCATGAATTATGGTTGAATTAATTGTTTTACAACTAATCATCATGTGTAAGTGAATTAGCATGATGCATGGATGAGGAAAACAGCAAAATAACAATAATAGAACCAATTGGAAATAAGGTTTAACAAGTTTGAGAATTCATTTATTAAGTGTTGGAATTTTGGTTACTTAAAGGTGTTACACAAGCATTTGTTGTTTTCATCAAGTTTAATTGTTCAAAATAGATAACAAAGTTCATATTTGGAAAGGACACACAATTTTAGGTGGAATACATGTTTCACTTGTTGGAAAAAGGATTTCAAATGAATTATTTATGAATTAAACAGGTTTGAACAAGTTTTAATTGAGTTTAATCCAAACATGAACTTATTTGAAGTTTTATTTGTTCCAAACATTAAGTGAGATTCATATTTAAAAAGTTTATACTTTTATGGTTTGAAAACATATTTTATAGTTTCAAAAATAATTTAATTTGAGCAAGTTATGAAATTAACAATTTTAAATGATTAAACCAGATTTAAATCATTTAACCAATTTTAATTATTCAAAACATGAAACAAATTTTATATTTGAAAAGGTGGTTTAATTTTGCATGGAAAACATATTTCATTTGTTGAAATTGGATTTAAAATGAGCAAGTTATTATTTTGGCAATTTTAAATGCAATAATTAAGAAACAGTTGTTTTCAGCAATTTAAATTATTCAAAACAGCAAACAAAATTTATATTTGGAAAGTACATGAAAAGTTTATTGGAAAACATATTTAGTTTGTGGAATTTGGAATTTTTATGCCCAAGTTATGATTTTTGCAAGTTTAAGTGAATTAAACAAGATTTCAAATATTGCACCAATTTAAAATATTCAAAACAGTAAAAAAAAATTATATTTGGATAGAACATTTAATTTGGTACAGAAAAACATATTTAAAAAGTTAAAATTGGAGTTAAGATGAATTAGTTATGGATTTTAGCAAATTGCAATTGAATTATTTGAATTCAAATTTGAAATGCATTTGGAAAATTCAAAACAGTTAACAAATAGATTAGATGGATAGATAATTTAATTTAGAGCAGTGCACATATTTTATTTTTATTAATTGGAGTTATAAAATAAAAGTTATTCACTTTTTAGTTTAAGGGACCATTCTGTAAATTGGGAGGGACTGGTTTTTTTAAAAAAAAACGTGCTGGAATCCTATCTACACCGCACAGAACCCTACCCAGGGCACTGCCAGTGGGCCCTGGGCCACTGGGTGCTCGCGTGGCAACACGGGTGGCTTACAGGTGGGCCACTGGCGCGGGGATAAAATCCCAAAAAAGGTTGGCGTCGCGGGGGATCGAACCGCGGCCGATGCGCTGCGCTCAGTGGGGCGTTACCACTGCGGTGGGTGTTCGATCGTGTGAGGTAAGGGGTCCGTGTGCTTTTAGGGTTCAGTTCGGGTTCGTTTATCTGAAACTGACGAACGCTCCCGTCTGAACCTGACGGAACACTACGCCGGCGGCGATCGGCAGCAGAGCCCGCGGCCGTGGCTCGCTGTGATGATGTACGGGTGCGTGGTGTGCATGTGCAGTGCGGAGAAGGAGCAGAAGGTGGAGGGCACGGTGGCCGGGTGCTCACCGTGGGGCAACCGGAAGGCGACGGAGTCGGGGAAGACCGGCGGCAACGAGGTGGTCGATGGCGCGGCTACCCGGCCTCTCGTGCCAGGGCGAGGACACGAGGATGATGGCGACAGTACGGGGACCCAATCCCCGTACCTAGCATTCGAGGAGGGATGTCCAAACCGCGGCGATCACCGGAATATTCAGAGTGGGGCTCGGTATGGAAAAGTTCAGAACAGGGAGGGGAGGTGCTGCGAGGAGGAGAACGGCGGCGGTGAGTCAGAGAGAGGGGTGGTGAGTGGTTAGGGTTAGCAGGGGCTCGGGGGGTTAGGTTATAAGGGTGGCCTCGAGTTCGTACGGCCAGCCATCGGGTGGAGGAGGAGGTCATCGGGTGGTGGCGATGGAGTCGTACAGAGGTGACGTCGGGGGGAGGAAGACGACAAGGGGGAAGGGGTATGGGCCAAGGAAAGGTGGGCTGTGGGCTGGGGGGAGAAAAATAAAGGGCTGGGCTGCGGCTGCTCCTCTCCGGGCTGGCGTTTCTTTTATTATTTTTTTGTTTTGTTATTTTTTTTGCAGAAATAAAAAATGGAAGCAAATGATAAGTTTTAGGGTAGAAAGAATTAGGGGAAAATTTTAGGTTGATTATTTAAGTAATAGCAACAGTTAGCAAGTTCTGTTTTTCAAAATGATCAAAATAAAAAGGTGGTTTGGAATTTAAGTCAAATTTGGAGGAATTTGATTATTGATTGAATTATTGGAAACAAGCATTTAATTAGTTTGAACCTTTAGTTTAAAATGGAAACAATTGCTTAAAATTGTTGTGGTAATTTTCATTATTTCAAAAAGGTTGCTGTTTGTACCTTAAATCAAATTTGGATGAATTTTTATTGCATTATGGAAAACAAGATTTTAAATAGGGTGCACATTAGTATTTAAATGGAACAAATAGATTGGAATTGTTTTGGTAATTTTCATACTTTCAAATTGGGTGTTGTTTGTATAACTTATTTGAATTTGAAAGTAATTTGGAATTAAATGGATTATTATAGAACAATTTAATAGTTGATCTTTTTAATTTTCATGGAAACAAAATGGATGTTTTTGATTGAACCTTTTAATTGGAAAGATTGTAACAGAGCAAGCATGAACAAAACATTTGAAATATTGTTTGAATTTCAATGGTTTTTGGTATTAGATGAATTTCTGTTAGAAACAAAACAACAGTTTGGAATTACAACTTTAATGGAAACAATTGATCGTTTTGATTTGAAATATTCATTTGGAAATTGTAACATCACAAGGATGAAACAAAAGTTTTGAATTTTGGTTTGAAATTCAAATAGAAAACAAAGGAAAACAAATGAAAACAGTTGGAAAACAAATGAAAACAGAGGAAAACAAAAGGAAAACAAGCAAAACAATTGCAATGAACATGATGCCATGATGCAAAACATAAAATAACAGAGAGCAAACATTCTAATGGCTATTTTTCATACTTGGGATGTTACAAAACGCCCCCCCTTGAAGGAATCGCGCCCCGAGATTCCTACTGAGAAAAGAAAAGGTCCGGATACTTCTTGGGAAGATCCTCCTGAGCTGTGACACGTGAAACACAACGTGCACCTTGGATAGTTTTTTCTGGAAGTTCAAGATGATAGGTATTCCTGGGAACTCTTCTGGAAAGATGTAAGGGAATTCGCAAACCACCGGAACATTTTTGAGTAAAGGGAGAGGTTTTGTATCGAGGGTGTATAGCTGGATAGAACTTTATTCATTTGGAGAATAGACTATCTGGAATGTGGTGATTCAGGAATGCTTCCTCGAAACAACCCTAGGTGATAGGAATGCCAGCTCTCATAGCCTGGTAGTTTACGAAACAACAACAACCTTTCTGGCCAGATAGACTTGATATTTGGTAAGTTTTGATTAGACGCCGGTAGAAGAACTGAACTGGAAAACAACAACACGATTTCAACGGACGAAAAGGATGTTGAGAAGAACAGGATAACGAAGCAACATCGGTAAACACGAGATCAAAAACTCCTGAGGTACTACAGAAAACCCATCCGGGATTCTAAAGGATCACTATCTACTGCTTAAGGAATAGAGGATTTGCTTCCGGGGCTTACACGCCTCCGTTCTCAATCGTGAGTAGGCAACATGATAAATCATGTCACGACCACCTCCATTCCTATGGTCTAGTAGATATAACCATCCTAGAGAAACCAAGATACGTGAAATCCTAACTTGAAAGTTTAGATGAGAAGGGAAAACAACGTTGCACTTCCTTACCAGAAAAGGGAGGGTGGGTGGGGAAAGAAGAAAAAGAACAGAATTCCTACTCCCACGTTTCATTTTTTCCTATATAGCTACAAAATAGTTTCTAGACTCAACTGCGACCAGTAAAAAGGGATCCTACAGGCAGACAGGCTCTGATACCATTTGTCGCACCCGGACTTCTAAAGGATACTCGCCGTTCCGTTGAACAGTAGTAGATTGGATTACGGGGCTTACCGGCACCCGCATCCTCTTACGAGTAGGCCAACACACGTATGTGTGACAACCAACCCCTATCTGTTCAGCGTCGACGTAAACTATCCCATAGAAATCAGGATACTTCCGTTGACGTACTTCAAACCATACACACATGGTACGTCAACGGCGTTTAAACAAGTGATATCACAACAGATCTCTACGACACAAAAGATGGAAATAAGTTGCAAATAGCTCTCACTAGAGCAGAGATAGCAAATACAATCATCCAGAGGACACATGTCCCAACATATCATCATTACATCGCAGCGGAAACAAACAAAGTGTCTGAGTACAGACAAACTCCAAATAGGCCTAAGAGGCCGGAAACGAAAAGACGGAGCCCATCCACGAAGTCTCGGATCCTGCCCGGGTCCGCTATCTACTCGTCAGCAGTCTCGTCATACTCCACGTAGTAGCCACCATGTAGATCCTCGAAACGTAGTCTGCGGAAACCACAGCCCCAAAGGGGTCAGTACATAAACGTACTGGAAAGCAAGACTCACAGTTCACCAAAGTTTAACCCGTCAACACCAAGCACAGATGCTTTGGGTTCAACGGAAGGAAGGGGATATAAAAGATGCTGCAACTGGCTGCTCCAAACAACTACAGTGTTACTACCACTTCCGGCTAATAGAAAGGAGATAAGATCGTGTATCGTAACCAACTATAGCTAACTCCAAACAAACCCATCCTGGATCTCGCCCCTTATCCAAAGAAGCAATCCGAGGATAACTCACACAGTTGGATTAATGATGGTTCAGATTATTGTGTCAATGAGCCTATTACTAGTCAAGTTGTTAATCATTGGGTGTAAGGTTGTTAATCATTAGGTTTAAGTTGTCCTGAGTACTTGTTAGCCAGTACTTTCACCAAGTTAACCATAACCGTGGAAAACACGGCTTCTCGAGAAGATTTATCCCTGCAGGGGTGCACCAATTTGGCCGTACATGTAAGAATAACCCGCCAGACGGGGATCAAACCCACCAAGCGAGGTACTCAACACAACTCAACTCTTCTCCGCATCAAGCCCAAAGAACCTTGGGCGCACGGCTAATCGAGCCCCGAAGAAAAGGGACCCTCATAGCACTCTAAGAACGTGTCCCCCTATATGCCGACTACAAAAGTTCCACCCTGGCCTGGGCTCGCAAAAACATGCATGCGGCAAATGGAAAACACGAACTAAATGAGGCGATTTGGACGAGATGCGAATCGAATCAAATTGAGGGGGGCGTCCATACTCGCTTCCCACATGCGGGTAGTGCGCTCATCATGGATCAGTAGACAAGACCCTTTTCCTAATTAGGGTCGACACTAGCAGGCCTCAAAACCACACAGGGCCTCCTGCCGGTGCCTTATCATCAAATTATTATTAATAATAACATTAGCATGATTCATTGTTTAACATCGAGCCCCCAGAACATAATGAAATAGTAACAGAAAGTAACGGGTAACAGACTCGAGCAAAACAACCTAAGCATGCTAGTAAGACACGGGCCACAAGCAATGGTTATAGGTGTGGAGGTGAGGCAGTATCAGGGTTCAGGGTATCATGTGATAGGTTCGTAACAGAAACAACTATTACTAGGGCTAGCAGAATAGACAACGGAAAGTATCGATATCCAATGTTGAAAGGAACACGATGGTTCATGTGAGTGAATACTTGCTTGCAAACCCAGTAGCCTGGTACTGAGCTAAATCCTTAGAAGGGGTGTCGTAAGTATCGTCGGTCTCAACGTCGTCGTGTATCCGAGAAGAAGCAAACAAACAACGCTGAGAGGTAAACAATCAATAACATGGCATAATGCACAAACATGGGATGATGCATGACCATTTAATTGATGCATAGAAATAAACTAGTTGACATGGTAACAACATGATTAAATGGACCCACATGCAATTTGAGTTGCACATGAAAAGCCCATGAATTATGGTTGAATTAATTGTTTTACAACTAATCATCATGTGTAAGTGAATTAGCATGATGCATGGATGAGGAAAACAGCAAAATAACAATAATAGAACCAATTGGAAATAAGGTTTAACAAGTTTGGGAATTCATTTATTAAGTGTTGGAATTTTGGTTACTTAAAGGTGTTACACAAGCATTTGTTGTTTTCATCAAGTTTAATTGTTCAAAATAGATAACAAAGTTCATATTTGGAAAGGACACACAATTTTAGGTGGAATACATGTTTCACTTGTTGGAAAAAGGATTTCAAATGAATTATTTATGAATTAAACAGGTTTGAACAAGTTTTAATTGAGTTTAATCCAAACATGAACTTATTTGAAGTTTTATTTGTTCCAAACACTAAGTGAGATTCATATTTAAAAAGTTTATACTTTTATGGTTTGAAAACATATTTTATAGTTTCAAAAATAATTTAATTTGAGCAAGTTATGAAATTAACAATTTTAAATGATTAAACCAGATTTAAATCATTTAACCAATTTTAATTATTCAAAACATGAAACAAATTTTATATTTGAAAAGGTGGTTTAATTTTGCATGGAAAACATATTTCATTTGTTGAAATTGGATTTAAAATGAGCAAGTTATTATTTTGGCAATTTTAAATGCAATAATTAAGAAACAGTTGTTTTCAGCAATTTAAATTATTCAAAACAGCAAACAAAATTTATATTTGGAAAGTACATGAAAAGTTTATTGGAAAACATATTTAGTTTGTGGAATTTGGAATTTTTATGCCCAAGTTATGATTTTTGCAAGTTTAAGTGAATTAAACAAGATTTCAAATATTGCACCAATTTAAAATATTCAAAACAGTAAACAAATTTTATATTTGGATAGAACATTTAATTTGGTACAGAAAACATATTTAAAAAGTTAAAATTGGAGTTAAGATGAATTAGTTATGGATTTTAGCAAATTGCAATTGAATTATTTGAATTCAAATTTGAAATGCATTTGGAAAATTCAAAACAGTTAACAAATAGATTAGATGGATAGATAATTTAATTTAGAGCAGTGCACATATTTTATTTTTATTAATTGGAGTTATAAAATAAAAGTTATTCACTTTTTAGTTTAAGGGACCATTCTGTAAATTGGGAGGGGCTGGTTTTTAAAAAAAAAACGTGCTGGAATCCTATCTACACCGCACAGAACCCTACCCAGGGCACTGCCAGTGGGCCCTGGGCCACTGGGTGCTCGCGTGGCAACACGGGTGGCTTACAGGTGGGCCACTGGCGCGGGGATAAAATCCCAAAAAAGGTTGGCGTCGCGGGGGATCGAACCGCGGCCGATGCGCTGCGCTCAGTGGGGCGTTACCACTGCGGTGGGTGTTCGATCGTGTGAGGTAAGGGGTCCGTGTGCTTTTAGGGTTCAGTTCGGGTTCGTTTATCTGAAACTGACGAACGCTCCCGTCTGAACCTGACGGAACACTACGCCGGCGGCGATCGGCAACAGAGCCCGCGGCCGTGGCTCGCTGTGATGATGTACGGGTGCGTGGTGCGCGTGTGCAGTGCGGAGAAGGAGCAGAAGGTGGAGGGCACGGTGGCCGGGTGCTCACCGTGGGGCAACCGGAAGGCGACGGAGTCGGGGAAGACCGGCGGCAACGAGGTGGTCGATGGCGCGGCTACCCGCCCTCCCGTGCCAGGGCGAGGACACGAGGATGATGGCGACAGTACGGGGACCCAATCCCCGTACCTAGAATTCGAGGAGGGATGTCCAAACCGCGGCGATCACCGGAATATTCAGAGTGGGGCTCGGTATGGAAAAGTTCAGAACAGGGAGGGGAGGTGCTGCGAGGAGGAGAACGGCGGCGGTGAGTCAGAGAGAGGGGTGGTGAGTGGTTAGGGTTAGCAGGGGCTCGGGGGGTTAGGTTATAAGGGTGGCCTCGAGTTCGTACGGCCAGCCATCGGGTGGAGGAGGAGGTCATCGGGTGGTGGCGATGGAGTCGTACAGAGGTGACGTCGGGGGGAGGAAGACGACAAGGGGGAAGGGGGTATGGGCCAAGGAAAGGTGGGCTGTGGGCTGGGGGGAGAAAAATAAAGGGCCGGGCTGCGGCTGCTCCTCTCCGGGCTGGCGTTTCTTTTATTATTTTTTGTTTTGCTATTATTTTTTTTTGCAGAAATAAAAAATGGAAGCAAATGATAAGTTTTAGGGTAGAAAGAATTAGGGGAAAATTTTAGGTTGATTATTTAAGTAATAGCAACAGTTAGCAAGTTATGTTTTTCAAAATGATCAAAATAAAAAGGTGGTTTGGAATTTAAGTCAAATTTGGAGGAATTTGATTATTGATTGAATTATTGGAAACAAGCATTTAATTAGTTTGAACCTTTAGTTTAAAATGGAAACAATTGCTTAAAATTGTTGTGGTAATTTTCATTATTTCAAAAAGGTTGCTGTTTGTACCTTAAATCAAATTTGGATGAATTTTTATTATTAAGTGCATTACGGAAAACAAGATTTTAAATAGGGTGCACATTAGTGTTTAAATGGAACAAATAGATTGGAATTGTTTTGGTAATTTTCATACTTTCAAATTGTGTGCTGTTTGTATAACTTATTTGAATTTGAAAGTAATTTGGAATTAAATGGATTATTATAGAACAATTTAATAGTTGATCTTTTTAATTTTCATGGAAACAAAATGGATGTTTTTGATTGAACCTTTTAATTGGAAAGATTGTAACAGAGCAAGCATGAACAAAACATTTGAAATATTGTTTGAATTTCAATGGTTTTTGGTATTAGATGAATTTTTGTTAGAAACAAAACAACAGTTTGGAATTACAACTTTAATGGAAACAATTGATCGTTTTGATTTGAAATATTCATTTGGAAATTGTAACATCACAAGGATGAAACAAAAGGTTTGAATTTTGGTTTGAAATTCAAATAGAAAACAAAGGAAAACAAATGAAAACAGTTGGAAAACAAATGAAAACAGAGGAAAACAAAAGGAAAACAAGCAAAACAATTGCAATGAACATGATGCCATGATGCAAAACATAAAATAACAGAGAGCAAACATTCTAATGGCTATTTTTCATACTTGGGATGTTACAAAACGCCCCCTTGAAGGAATCGCGCCCCGAGATTCCTACTGAGAAAAGAAAAGGTCCGGATACTTCTTGGGAAGATCCTCCTGAGCTGTGACACGTGAAACACAACGTGCACCTTGGATAGTTTTTTCTGGAAGTTCAAGATGATAGGTATTCCTGGGAACTCTTCTGGAAAGATGTAAGGGAATTCGCAAACCACCGGAACATTTTTGAGTAAAGGGAGAGGTTTTGTATCGAGGGTGTATAGCTGGATAGAACTTTATTCATTTGGAGAATAGACTATCTGGAATGTGGTGATTCAGGAATGCTTCCTCGAAACAACCCCAGGTGATAGGAATGCCAGCTCTCATAGCCTGGTAGTTTACGAAACAACAACAACCTTTCTGGCCAGATAGACTTGATATTTGGTAAGTTTTGATTAGACGCCGGTAGAAGAACTGAACTGGAAAACAACAACAAGATTTCAACGGACGAAAAGGATGTTGAGAAGAACAGGATAACGAAGCAACATCGGTAAACACGAGATCAAAAACTCCTGAGGTACTACAGAAAACCCATCCGGGCTTCTAAAGGATCACTATCTACTGCTTAAGGAATAGAGGATTTGCTTCCGGGGCTTACACGCCTCCGTTCTCAATCGTGAGTAGGCAACATGATAAATCATGTCAGAACCACCTCCATTCCTATGGTCTAGTAGATATAACCATCCTAGAGAAACCAAGATACGTGAAATCCTAACTTGAAAGTTTAGATGAGAAGGGAAAACAACGTTGCACTTCCTTACCAGAAAAGGGAGGGTGGGTGGGGAAAGAAGAAAAAGAACAGAATTCCTACTCCCACGTTTCATTTTTTCCTATATAGCTACAAAATAGTTTCTAGACTCAACTGCGACCAGTAAAAAGGGATCCTACAGGCAGACAGGCTCTGATACCATTTGTCGCACCCGGACTTCTAAAGGATACTCGCCGTTCCGTTGAACAGTAGTAGATTGGATTACGGGGCTTACCGGCACCCGCGTCCTCTTACGAGTAGGCCAACACACGTATGTGTGACAACCAACCCCTATCTGTTCAGCGTCGACGTAAACTATCCCATAGAAATCAGGATACTTCCGTTGACGTACTTCAAACCATACACACATGGTACGTCAACGACGTTTAAACAAGTGATATCACAACAGATCTCTACGACACAAAAGATGGAAATAAGTTGCAAATAGCTCTCACTAGAGCAGAGATAGAAAATACAATCATCCAGAGGACACATGTCCCAACATATCATCATTACATCGCAGCGGAAACAAACAAAGTGTCTGAGTACAGACAAACTTCAAATAGGCCTAAGAGGCCGGAAACGAAAAGACGGAGCCCATCCACGAAGTCTCGGATCCTGCCCGGGTCCGCTATCTACTCGTCAGCAGTCTCGTCATACTCCACGTAGTAGCCACCATGTAGATCCTCGAAACGTAGTCTGCGGAAACCACAGCCCCAAAGGGGTCAGTACATAAACGTACTGGCAAGCAAGACTCACAGTTCACCAAAGTGTAACCCGTCAACACCAAGCACAGATGCTTTGGGTTCAACGGAAGGAAGGGGATATAAAAGATGCTGCAACTGGCTGCTCCAAACAACTACAGAGTTACTACCACTTCCGGCTAACAGAAAGGAGATAAGATCGTGTATCGTAACCAACTATAGCTAACTCCAAACAAACCCATCCTGGATCTCGCCCCTTATCCAAAGAAGCAATCCGAGGATAACTCACACAGTTGGATTAATGATGGTTCAGATTATTGTGTCAATGAGCCTATTACTAGTCAAGTTGTTAATCATTGGGTGTAAGGTTGTTAATCATTAGGTTTAAGTTGTCCTGAGTACTTGTTAGCCAATACTTTCACCAAGTTAACCATAACCGTGGAAAACACGGCTTCTCGAGAAGATTTATCCCTGCAGGGGTGCACCAATTTGGCCGTACACGTAAGAATAACCCGCCAGACGGGGATCAAACCCACCAAGTGAGGTACTCAACACAACTCAACTCTTCTCCGCATCAAGCCCAAAGAACCTTGGGCGCACGGCTAATCGAGCCCCGAAGAAAAGGGACCCTCATAGCACTCTAAGAACGTGTCCCTCTATATGCCGACTACAAAAGTTCCACCCTGGCCTGGGCTCGCAAAAACATGCATGCGGCAAATGGAAAACACGAACTAAATGAGGCGATTTGGACGAGATGCGAATCGAATCAAATTGAGGGGGGCGCCCATACTCGCTTCCCACATGCGGGTAGTGCGCTCATCATGGATCAGTAGACAAGACCCTTTTCCTAATTAGGGTCGACACTAGCAGGCCTCAAAACCACACAGGGCCTCCTGCCGGTGCTTTATCATCAAATTATTATTAATAATAACATTAGCATGATTCATTGTTTAACATCGTGTAACATCCCAAGTATGAAAACCTACCATTTAGAATGTTTGATTTCTTGTTATTAAAGTATTGCATCATGTCATCATATTTATTTCCTTGTTTGCATTTGTTTTGCATCTGTTCTTAATTGTTTTCACAATGAAACTCAAACAATTTTAAATGCTTTGTTTTCATACTTGCTCTGTTACAACCTTTTAAATAGAAGTCACAAATAAAAACAACCAAATTGTTTCTTTTTAATCCATAATGATCACTTATTAAATTGTTGGTTTTAAATCTAATCTTTTGTTTCCAATTATTCCATGTTTGAATCAACTAATAAAATGATGCTTTTATTTCAATTAAATAATTCCAAATTGCTTCCAAACTCACATTTCAAATCAACAAACAGCACCATTTCCAAATTGTGAAAAATACCAAAACAAATGTACTCCTTTGTTTCCAATTAAACTCATTGGTTTGCCATAATTAAAAACCTTGTTTTAAATAACCAACTATTAACCCAAAATTATTCCAATTCAAACCCTTTTACAAAAACAGCAAACAAATTTAAATTTCCAAAAACCAAGTTGTCATGGGGTAGATGTTGAGCTAACAAACCCCCCCTGATTTTTTCCCTAATTTTTTCAAAGCTCAAAATCCTATCTATTCCTTCCAATTTCTATTGCTACAAAAAAAAGAGAAAAACAAAATAGAAAAGGGAGAGAGAGAGCACAACAGCTAGCCCGATTCCCCTTAGAAGCCCAATACCTTTTTCCCCCCAGGCCTTTTCCTTTCTGGCCCGATACCCTCCTCCTCTCTGTCGTCTTCCTCCCCCCCTACGTCACCTCTGTACGTACGCATCTCAACCACCCGATCGTTCTCCCCCTCCCCCGATGCCATGCCGTACCAAGCTCTCCCCCCTTAAAGCTGGCCTTCATCCCCTACTAACCCTAACCCTAGCCTAGCGCCTCCATCCTCTTCCTCCCTCGTCTCCTCCATCTCCCTCCTCTCTGTACTTCTCCCTTCCTGTTAACTGAACCCCAACAGACCACTTCTGGACGGAATTTGGAGGCGAAGGCGCGGGGACTGTGGGCGTCCTCCGGGCGGGATCTCCACGGGAATGGAACCGTCACGGGTTCCTCTCCCTCCCCGTGCCCTCGGTCGGGCCCGAGGAGCACCGGAGCGCCGCCGCCGCGCGGGACTCGCCGCCGGCCGCTCCCTGCTTCGCCTGCTGTCCGCCCCGACTACTGCACCCGACCGCCTCCTGCCTTCCGCTTGAAGGTGAGGCCTCTCCCCCCTCGCTCGCCTCCCTCCATCTTCCTCCCCTCGCAGCCTCCCACACGCCAACCGCCCCCTCCGGCCACCGCGAGAGATCGCTGCCGGCGACCCCTGTTGTTCTCTGTCCGCTCGGGTCAGTTGCGTGCGAACTGAATTTTTCAGTTAAACGTTCGAAGCAATAGCATAACCCCCCCGCTACTCCCATCCTATCAACACACAGAGAAGCATCCCACTGGTTACCTGCACCTTGGCGCAGCAGGAGGTGAGGGGATCGAATCCCCCCTCCCTCATTTTAACCAAATCTTTTTTTTTCATGGATTTGGTCACAGCAATTTCACAGAATCACAACTAGGCCCCTGTTAACTAAATTTAGACCCCTGAAATATTTTTTCCAAGTCCCTAATAAGATAAAAATGGCAGATTTGCACCCAATCTTGTAAATTGCATAAGAAAATCATTTTAACTCCAAATCCAACATTTTTTATATGTTTTCAATACCAAATTAAATGTTCTTTCCAAATATAAAATTTGTTTACTATTTTGAATATTTTAAATTGGTGCAATATTTGAAAACTTGTCAAATTCACTTAAACTTGCAAAATTCATAACTTGTTCATAAAAATTCCAAATTCCACAAACTAAATATGTTTTCCAATCAACTTTTCATGTACTTTCCAAATATAAATTTTGTTTGCTGTTTTGAATAATTTAAATTGCTGAAAACAACTGTTTCTTGTTTATTGCATTTAAAATTGCCAAAATAGTAACTTGCTCATTTTAAATCCAATTTCCACAAATGAAATATGTTTTCCATGCAAAATTAAACCCTCTTTCCAAATATAAAATGTGTTTCATGTTTTGAATAATTAAAATTGGTTAACCTTGTTTAAATCATTTAATATTGCTAAATTCATAACTTGATCAAATCAAATTCTTTTGGGACATATAAAATACGTTTTCAAACCATCAAAGCATAACCTTTTCAACTATGAACTTCACTCAATGTTTTGCACAAATAAAAACTCAAATAAGTTCATGTTTGAATTAAATTCATTTAATTCCTGCTTAAACTTGTTTAATTCATAAATAATTTATTTGAAATCCTTTTTCAACAAGTGAAACATGCAATCCACCTAAAATTGTGTGTTCTTATCAAATATAAACTTTGTTATCTATTTTGAACAATTAAAATTGGTGAAAACAACAAATGCTTGTGTGGCACCTTTAAGTAACCAAAATTTCCTAAATTAATAAATGAATTTCTAAACTTGTTGAACCTTATTTCCATTTGGTTCTATTGTTGTTATTTTGTTGTTTTCCTCATCCATGCATCATGCTAATCCACTTTCATATAATGATTAGTTGTAAAACAATTAATTCAACCATAATTCATGGGCTTTCCATATGCAATCCAATTGCATATGGGTCCATTTAATCATGTTTCTATCTTGTCAACTAGTTTATTTCTATGCATCAATTAAATGGTCATGCATCATCCCATGTTTGTGCACTATGCCATGTTATTGATTGTTTGCCTCTGCGTTGTTTGTTTGCTTCTTCTCGGATAAACGACGACGTTGAGACCGACGATCCTTACGACACCCCTTCTAAGGAGTTAGCTCAGTACCAGGCTACTGGGTTTGCAGGCAAGTTATCACTCACATGAACCATCGTGTTCCTTTCAACATTGGTTACCGATACTTTCCGTTGTCTATTCTGCTAGCCCTATGATTAGTTGCTTCTGTTACGAACCTATCACATGTATCCTTTAGCCCTGATATTGCCTCACCTCCATACCTATAACCATTGCTTGTTGCCCGTGTCTTACTAGCATGCTTAGGTTGTTTAGCTCGAGTCTGTTACCCGTTACTTCCTGTTACTATTTCATTATGTTCTGGGGGCTCGATGTTTAATCAATCAATCATGCTAATGTTATTGTTAAATAATAATTTGATGATAAGGAACCGGCAGGAGGCCCTGTGTGGTTTTGAGGCCTGCTAGTGTCGACCCTAATAGGAAAAGGGTCTTGTCTACTGATCCATGATGAGCGCACTAACCGCATGTGGGAAGCGAGTATGGGCGCCCCCCTCAATTTGATTCGATTCGCATCTCGTCCAAATCGCCTCATTTAGTTCGTGTTTTCCATTTGCCGCATGCATGTTTTTGCGAGCCCAGGCCAGGGTGGAACTTTGTAGTCGGCATATAGGGGGACACGTTCTTAGAGTGATATGAGGGTCCATTTTCTTCTGGGCTCGATTAGCCGTGCGCCCAAGGTGCTTTGGGCTTGATGCGAAGAAGAGTTGAGTTGTGTAGAGTGCCCCGCTTGGTGGAAGTGCATTTCCATCTGGCGGGTTATTCTTGCGTGTACGGCCAAATTGGTGCAACCCTGCAGGGATAATCTTCTCGAGAAGCCGTGTTTTCCGCGGTTATGGATTACTTGGTGAAAGTACTGGCTAACAAGTACTCAGGACAACTTAAACCTAATGATTAACAACCTTACACCCAATGATTAACAACTTGACTAGTAATAGGCTTATTGACACAATAATCTGAACCATCATTATTTCAACTGTGTGAGTTATCCTCGGATTGCTTCTTTGGATAAGGGGAGAGATCCAGGATGGGTTTGTTTGAAGTTATCTTTCAGTTGGTTACAATCCTCGATCTTATCTCCTTCCTGTTAGCCGGAAGTGGTAGAATCTCTGTAGTTGGTTAGCGCAGTGTCGGGGGGTTACCCCCGAGTAGGGGAAAGGCAAGTGGTAAAGGCGTCTTACAGAAGAGAGGTTTGGTCGAGTAGCCGACTACCCGGTACCCGCTACCCGGCAGACTGCTACTCGGTCTCACCTCAAGATGACCAGAAGGAAGAATCATTCAAGTTCTCTACGTTCGAGTAGAAGAGTTGGCCCGAGTACAATTGGCGGGAACAATTGGCGGGAACCTACTCGGGCCAGAAAGTCAAAGGAGCCGTTCTGACACAGGATCCCGCGTATCCTGGGTCCGTACTTGGCAGCATTCGAACTACTGTTCATCTGGGACCGGCCTGCCTGACAGTGACAGCATGGAAGCAGGCCGTGGCAGGATAAGGGGGGCCTACTCTGTGCCTAGGTACAGTGATACCAGTCTGTCCCCTAGTTTTGCCCAACGACTTTCCAGATGAAGCCAAGGTTAGGAACCAAAGCTGTCAGCGGGAACCCGGAAGAAGGACGGTGTGCACACAATGTCGACACTTGTCTAGATTTGGACGTATCCGGCTGGGCACCAGGTATATAAGGTGCCCCGCCGCCTCCTGCGTGAGGATCGATCGAACACATGCTCACATCGATCGCATACTGGGTCACGCATAAACCCTAGAACCCTAAGTTCTTGACCTAGCTCTACTCGGAGAGAGGAGAGAGGCTACTCGGTAGCGATATCATTTGTACTGTGGCTACTCGGAGAAACATCATAATACATACAGAGAGGCAGGAGTAGGGGTTTTACCTCCTCACGAGGGCCCTGAACCTGGGTAGATCGTGTTGTTTGCAGTGTATTGTTCTTACCTCACGCGGCTACTCGTCGCGTGATCCCTCCCCGGACACCTCCAGCGTCCTTCGTCCCCACATCTTTAGCCATCCCATGGCATCTGCCGTGACACCACCACGACAGTTGGCGCCCACCGTGGGGCAACCAGCGGCGCTGGCTGGAGTTTCTGTTCGGACGGGATCTTCTTCAGCGGAGCGCGTGGTCTGTGGCCTTGTCCACAGATTCGGCTCCTTCGACTTCGTCACCGACAACGCCGGCTGTTTCGGCGGCATGGCCATGCCTGAGGGCGGCTCGGTGATCTCCTTCGGCTCTCACCTCGTCTACGTCGCCACCGTCGCCAACAGCGCGTACCCCGAGCTGGTGCATGACGCGGAGGATCCTCCCGCGGTGATTGCTGCTCGCGGAAGGCCCGCATGCAGCTCTGCGAGCTGCGCTGAGGTGATGGTGACGGGTTTGGCGGCAAACACTGGCGCAGCTGCTACTGGCGCTGCGGCCGTCGTCGAGGAGGTTGACGAACCGCCTGCTGGTGGCAGGACTCACCGGCCCTACGAGAGGGAGAACAACTTGCCGCCTTCCACCTCTACGGTCATCCCCGCGTCTGCTGCGCGAGCCGGTATGCCCACTCCCACTGACATCGAGCTCCTAGCAGCGAGGGAGCAGCTCGAGCGGCAACGCCAGGAGCTGCTTGCCGAGCAGGCGGAGTTGGAGAAGATCAGGCTTGAGCTGAGTTTAGACCAGCTCGACTACAACAAGGCTCACGGCTTCACGCCAGTCGCCAGGAGGCCTAGCAGAGTAGGCGCTACGCGGCGCAACTTGGGTGTCGAGATGGCAACGGTTGCGGAGGTGCCCGCTTAGTCCGCCACCGCGAACACCTTCACAAGGCCAAGGTACAGCACACCCGCCAAGACGCTCAGAGCTGCAGAGGCCGTGGCTGCCGAGTTGCCGCGCCTGGATGGAGAGGCGCGTCTCAGGCAGCAGGAGAGGCTCAACGAGTTGGTGTTGGAGGCCGCTAGGCAGAACGAGGAGTTCCGGAAGGCCAACCCGGGTGCTGGAGCTTCGCAGGTGGTTCACTCGCACGCGGCTAGATCTAACGATCAGGCCTCGTCTCCGCACCCTAGCCGCGAGAAGAGCCGCAGCGGGCGTTCGGGTAGAGACAGGCAAATGCAGGTGTATGACCCGGCTGCTGCCGCGAAACAGGTTGCTGTGCCGCAGCAGCCCGGGCGGGAACACAATGCTGCAAGAGCAGGCTCCCAAGCCCATCAAGCTCAAAGCCGTGCCCGAGATGCCGCGCGCCCAGGTTCTTCTCGGCAACCCGCAGCTCAGCCTACTCGGCAGAGGCAGCAGCCGCGCCCAGTGGCCCCAGTCGCCAACCCGGTGGAGCAGCCTGCCGCTGTGCAGGTGGACAGGTATGATGATGGCTACTCGGCTATGGAGATGGCTGGCTATGATATTCACGACCGTGTTGGTGAGCGCGTGTTGGCGCCTGGAGATGCAAGGCACCAGCTGGACCGTATCAGCTTGTCGGCGCGGCTTGAGAGCACGGGTCCTCCTGGCCCAGAGTGCTTTGGCCCGCGCATCATGAACGAGCCTTCCGTAAAGGGCTTCCAGCTCGCAAGAGGCACCAAGAGTTACAATGGCAGCACCAAGCCTGAAGATTGGCTCAATGACTACGTCACCGCGGTCCATATCGCGAATGGCAACAGGAGATGGGCGGTGCGCTATGTGCCGCAGATGCTAGAGGGTCCAGCCCGCACTTGGCTCAACAACTTGCCCAAGAACAGCATTAACTGCTGGCTGGATTTCTCGGATGCCTTCATCAGCAACTTCACGAGTACATACAAGAGGCCGAATAGGCCACAGCAGCTATCAGCTTGCAGGCAGCAAGAAGACGAGACGGACCGCGAGTATCTTACTCGGTGGAGCACTTTGAGGAACACCTGCGAGGGTGTGAATGAGGCACAGGCCATCACTTGGTTTGCGCAGGGTTGCCGACATGGCAGCATGCTTTGGCAGAGATTGCAGAGAGAGATGCCGAACACCCTGGCCGAGACCATCAAGATTGCGGATCAGTACGCACTCGGTGATCCTACTCAGCCACTGATGGACTCCTCTGAGCCGAGAAGAAACTTCAACAGCAGCAAGCGCAATGAGTTCCGCAACAAGCGCCGAGTAGATACTCGGTATGATCCTGAAGAGGTGAATGCAGTGAATGTCGGAGGTGGTGGTGGCCAAAGGCAGAAACCTGCTGGAGCCTACGGGCAGAACCAGAACCAGGGCCAAGGCAACAAGAAACCGTTCCGTGCTGCTCAGTCGGGTAGCGGGAACTCCGAGCAGCCGAAGAAGTTTGTCTTTGACGACATGAAGGATGGCCCATGCAGCTTTCACACTCACCACCCCTCAAGGCCTGCGAACCATACTACTCGGCAATGCGAATGGTGGGATGTGATCAAGAGTGATGGCTTGCCTCCTCCTCCTCCCCTGCCAGCCGCCAATGCTACGGTTCAGCCTACTCGCGCACCCGCAGCTCGGCCGCCAGTGTACCCGAGAAGAGAGAATGTGAACCAAGTGGCTTTGGGAGCCAACCAGAACTTCAACAACGAGAGATACCGCAACAACAACAACAACTACAACCGCAACAACTACAACAGAGGCAACAACAACAACTACCATGGAAACAACAATGGCAACAATGGAAACAATGGGGGCAATGGCTCCAACCAGTACCAAGAGCACCATGAGAGCTATATGATCTTCACTTCTGAGGCAGTCGACAAGCAATCGCAGCACAGGCGGGCCATGGAGGTCAATGCAGTGATTCCTGCTGTTCCTCACTACATGTACTGGTGCGACCAGGAGATCAGGTGGTCCCGAGTAGATCATCCCAAGGTGATGCCCAATCCGGGTAGCTATGCCTTGGTGCTGGATCCTACCTTCCTGGGTCCCGAGAAGAATGTGAGGTTCAGCAAGGTGCTAATCGACAACGGCAGCAGCATCAACATTGTGTACAAGGACACACTCGAGAAGCTTGGTCTGGCCGAGAACATGATGTTGCCCAGCAAGACCACCTTCCATGGCATTGTGCCCGGGATCTCGTGCAACCCGATTGGCCGAGTGTGGATTGATGTGCTATTCGGTACTCGGGAGAACTGCCGCACAGAGCGCTTGCAGTTCGAGGTGGTGGATCATCAGAGCCCATATCATGCTCTACTCGGCAGGCCTGCTCTGAGCAAGTTCATGGCCTCCACACATGTGGCTTATCTGAAGATGAAGATCCCTGGTCCCAATGGCATCATCACCATCTCGGGAGATTACAAGAAGTCCATGGAGTGTGCCTCTGCTAGCTCCCAGCTAGCGGAATCGATGGTGATTGCTGCCGAGAAGAAGAAGATGTATGAGGTGGTGGCCATGGCTCAGTCCGCACAAGCTGGCGCACAAGGTGTGCCGAGTACCCAGCATGGTACTGCCTTCCAAGCTGCCAAGGAGACCAAGACAGTCCAGGTCGACCCCGAGTTCCCAGACCGCGTAGCCATCATTGGTTCTGGGTTGGCGGAGAAATAGGAAAGCGCACTCATCCACTTCCTCCGTGAGAATTGGGATGTGTTTGCCTGGACCAATGAAGATCTACCAGGAGTCCCGAGGGAGTTGGTTGAGCACTCTTTGCATGTGCGTCCTGACGCCAAGCCAGTGAAGCAGGCTATGCGCCGTTTCGGAGATGAGAGAAGGAAGGCCATTGGTGATCAGATCACCAAGTTACTGATAAGCAATTTCATCATGGAGGTGCTGCATCCGGATTGGCTAGCCAACCCGGTCATGGTCGAGAAGAAGAAGGAGGATCCCAAGGCTGCCACCGCATGGCGCATGTGCGTTGACTACACCGACTTGAACAAGGCATGCCCCAAGGATCCTTTCCCGCTACCTCGCATTGATCAGGTGATCGATTCCACTGCTGGTTGTGAACTGCTGTCTTTCATAGATGCCTACTCTGGTTTCCACCAGATTGCACTCAACCCTGCTGATCAAATAAAGACTGCTTTCATTACCCCGTACGGGGCTTATTGCTATCGTGTCATGTGTTTTGGCTTGAGGAATGCGGGTGCAACCTATCAGAGATGCATGCAGAAATGCTTGCACGACCAGCTCGGCAAGAATGTGCAAGTGTACGTAGATGACATTGTCATCAAAACGAATAAAACACATACTCTGCTTGCCGACCTGGAGGAAACCTTTGCTAACCTACGCAAGTACAAAATGAAACTGAATCCGAGTAAATGCACCTTTGGTGTACCGGCTGGAAAGCTACTCGGCTTTCTGGTTTCTAGTCGGGGCATTGAAGCCAACCCTTCTAAGATAAAAGCTATTGAGAGCATGTCTTTACCGAGATCACTGAAAGATGTGCAGAAGTTCACGGGTTGTCTGGCATCTCTGAGCCGTTTTCTGGGCCGAATGGGCGAGAAGGCTCTGCCTCTATACCAGCTGATGAAGAAAAGTGACAAGTTTGTCTGGACTCCGCAAGCGGACGTGGCATTTAGTGAGCTGAAAGCAATGCTGGCTAGTGCTCCTGTCTTGGCCAGTCCGCTACCCAAGGAGCCTATGCTGTTGTACATTGCTGCGACTAACCGAGTAGTCAGCGTGGTGATAGTGGTGGAGCGAGAAGAAGAAGGCAAGAGTGTGCAGCGCCCAGTCTATTATCTCAGTGAAGTGCTATCCAGCTCTAAGCAAAACTATCCGCACTACCAGAAGATGACATATGGTGTGTACCTGGGCGCCAGGAAGCTGAAACATTATTTCCAGGAGCACCCCATCACTGTCGTGAGCTCTGCTCCCATCTCGGATATCATGGGCAATAAGGAGGCGAGTGGCAGAGTAGCCAAGTGGGCAATTGAGCTAGCCACGTACGCTCCCGCGTATGCGAGAAGAGAAGCAATCAAGTCTCAGGTCTTGGCGGAGTTTCTCGTGGACTAGGCCGAGATGCAGTATGAACCTCCTGCTCCAGTTTCCAACTATTGGAGGATGCATTTCGATGGCTCCAAAGTGAAAGAAGGCCTTGGCGCTGGTGTTGTGCTTACGTCACCCAAGCGAGATCAGCTCAAGTATGTGTTGCAGATTCATTTCAAGGCATCCAACAATGTAGCCGAGTACGAGGCAGTGGTGCATGGTTTGCGAGTAGCAAAGGAGGTTGGTGTGCAGCGCATTATATGCTATGGCGATTCAGATCTGGTGGTGCAGCAAGTCTCAGGTACCTGGGATGCTTTGGATGTCAACATGGCATCGTATCGCTTCCTGGTGCAGTCAATGACTGGGTTCTTCGAAGGCTGTGAGTTTCAGCACATTCACCGAGCAGAGAACGAAGCAGCAGATGAGTTGTCCAAGTTGGGATCTTCTCGGCAGTCCATCCCGGCAGGGATTGCCTTGGAGCATTTGAGGAAGCCATCCATCAAACCTTCCCCCAACTCGGAATCCATCTTTGTTCCTTCCCTGCCAAGTGAAGAATCTGACCCAATGGAGATTGACTGGGAGAGTGCTGCAGGGAACCCGGGGACTGCCGTCCTCTACTCGGGGACTGCCATTCCCAACTCGGGGACTGCCATTCCCTACTCGGGGACTGCCACTCCGTACTCGGGGACTGCCAGTCCCAACTCGGGGACTGCCACTCCGTACTCGGGGACTGCCATTCCCTACTCGGGGACTACCACTCCTTACTCGGGGACTGCCACTCCGTACTCGGGGACTGCCGCCCTCAACCCAGAGGCTGTCGCATTCATTGAAGAAGTTCTCGCCAATCGGTCTGGGCTGCAAAGAAGCGCTCCTGCTCCTCCTGTACAACCGCAAGAGCCTGTCCCAATGGAACTGGACGAACCAGTGTTTCCCATACGGGAGACACCGAGTTGGGCTATGCCCATATTATCCTTTCTAAGGGACGACACTTTGCCTGAAGATGAGGTGACTGCGAGGCAGATTCAGAGAAGGTCCAAGGGCTACACCATAGTCAGAGATGTGCTGCACAAAAGAAGTGCCACTGGCGTGCTGCAACGATGTGTGAGCCCGGAAGAGGGAGAAGAAATTCTGGTGGAGATACACCAAGGAGAATGCGGGCATCACGCCTCTTCTCGGGCATTGGTCAAGAAAGCTTTTCGGCATGGCTTCTACTAGCTCACCGCACTGCAGCAAGCTGAAGATATTGTGAGAAAGTGCAATGGCTGCCAGATGTTCGCAAGTAAGATTCACATGCCTGCTTCCGAGTTGAAAACAATTCCTATCACATGGCCGTTTGCTGTTTGGTGCTTGGATATGGTTGGCCCCTTCAAGCCGGCTAAAGGCAATATGACACATATCTTGGTCATGGTGGACAAGTTCACCAAGTGGATTGAAGTGAAGCCTATTCGGAAGTGCGATGGGGTCACAACAGTGAAGTTCGTAAAGGATGTGATCATGAGATATGGCTACCCGCACAGTATCATCACCGACAACGGCACCAACTTTGCAGAAGGGGCAATGGTGCGATTCTGCAGAGATAAGCATATCCGACTAGACGTTGCGTCAGTCGCGCACCCTGCCTCCAATGGGCAAGTTGAGAGAGCAAATGGAATGGTACTGGCAGGCATCAAGCCAAGGCTGATTGAGCCACTGCTGAAAACACCAGGGTGTTGGCTAGAAGAGTTGCCAACGGTGTTGTGGAGTCTAAGGACTACCCCTAACCGGTCAACCGGCTACACGCCATTCTTCTTGGTATACGGGGCTGAGGCCGTGTTGCCAATAGACTTAGAGCATGACTCCCCCCGAGTAGCCCTCTACACTGAGGTGGAGGCGAGAGAAGCTCGAGAAGACGACGTTGACCTGCTTGAAGAAGCAAGAGAGCTGACTCTGTCACGTTCGGCTATCTACCAGCAAAATCTGCGGCGTTATCATAGCCGAAAGGTGAACCCAAGGGTTTTCCGAGAAGGAGACATGGTCCTTAGGCTTGTGCAACGCACAGCCGGGATGCACAAATTGTCTCCTCCATGGGAGGGGCCTTTTATTGTGAGCAAAGCGCTGCACAATGATGCGTACTACCTTGTAGATGTGCGCCCGTCGCAGGCGAACAGGGCAGATAAAGCTGGAGAGGAAACCAAGCGCCCTTGGAATGTAGCTCTACTTCGTCGTTTTCATTCGTAAGCAAAGATGTGTATGTACCCTCTTATCCGAGTTGAAATTCTACTCTGCAATCTGAAATCGTTCTCGGGGACTGCCCTCGTCCAAAAATGGTTCTAAGTGTTTTTACTCGGCTTCACTGTTTTCCTACTCGATTGCTTCACTTCGAAATTCATAAGCGTATTGAGTACTGTGTCTAAACCTATATGCCAACTCTTCGACTCTGCTGCTGTCCGAAACCCGGCTTCATGGCAAGCAAGAGAACAAGCAAAAGGTCACTGAGCACAAGAAAATCGCTAAGGAAGAAAAAGTGCAGGAACCGAGTAGGTTGTTTATTACCTTTGTTTCCTGTTTCGTCTTCTCGGCTAAGTGGTGGGCTGCGTTATCATGATTGTTTCTAGCGGCTAAGAATTTGCAGCTCTACTCTTTGATTCTTGTGACTCGAATACCAAAAAAGCAACAAGTTGCGGGTAGAGCAGAGATGAAAAGATAGGGTGAATAAGGAAAGCAACTCGGGGACTCGCATGGAAACGCAACTCGGCATTGAGCCAGTGTTGCTCAAATTGATTAATGTCGAAATAAACAGAGTGGGCATAAAAACTGAGTAGCAAGCAAAACAAAGATAGTCTATTACATCTGCTCCCGGCATCCCGGGGATCTGATAAATGTTCGAGTAAAAAAGTATGCAGGTAAAATCAGGTGGAGGTGGCAGTGTTGACAGTGCCGGCATTGGCTGCTGCATCTTCTGTGGTGGCCCTGGCTGCCGCATCTTCCTCGGCACTGGCATGGGTGGCATCCACCTCCGACTGGATGGTGGCGGACTCGTTCATCTCGACGTCCCGCTCGGTGGCTGCCAGGTCAGAAGTGGCTGGAGTTGCAGTTCCGCCACCTCTGTGGTGTGGTCTTTCACCAACTCGACAGCCTGGTCGGACAGCTGCTTCTGCACCTCTTCCGGTTTGATGCAGTCTTGATGTTCTTCAACAAACAACTTATGATCTTCTGCGGAGAGACAAACAAGGTTAGTAGAGAAGCAGAGAAGAAACAGAAACAAGAATGATTCCGAGAAGACGGCTACTCACCTTCTAACTTCTTGATGGTGGCCTCGGCGTTCTCCACAAACGCACGGCACTTCTCGTGCTCCTCAGCCAAGTTCTTCAGGTTCTCTGCAGAGTAGGAAAGGTTAGCGCAAAAGAAAGCAGACGCGGGCGTAAACAAGAAACGCAGTAACCGCATAGCTAAAAGCGTACCTTTCACTTCAGCCAGCTGCTGAGTGTTGTCGTTGGCATTCTTGCTCGCAGCCTCCGCAGCTGCCTTTTCCTTCTCCAAAGCAGCGATTCGCCTCCTGGCGATAGAGTGATTCCAGAGAAGCACGCGGTATAAATTGGTCCGCTTCAGGACGCTATCCTGAGAAGCGAGAAGAAAACAAGTTAAACGCAGAAGTGAAAGATTCAACCCGAGAAGGCGGCTACTCGGAAGAGCATTCGCCTACTCGGCCAGAATCTCGGGGACTGGGTGATGGTAAAGAAGAATGAAGGCGAATAGAAGAGAAGAAAAATTCAACTCAGAGAAGGACAAGTGAAACTTACTGCATAGGATTGCTCGATGTCCTCAGCGTTCTTGCGGTGCAGGAACATCTTGGCAGCGAGAGTGGCGGTGTCGGTGGAGACGGTCATGGGCTTGTATCCCAGATCCACTTTGTTCCAGTCGACGCGCATATGGTCGATTGCGCCGAGACCAAGGCCGTGCCAGTTGTCCGTGCCAAGAACCTTGCTGTCCCATTTGGCGTCGATATAGCCAATGGTATCCAGCACCTGCTCGAGACTTCTGGATTTTATCGTTGGATCTTGGACTCCCCGAGAAGCAATAGTGACGGACTGGTTCTGATTTGGATCTGGGGGAGGGGAGTTCACGGCTACGGCCTTTCTTCCCCTCAGAAGGGCTAGCTGCTTATCCTTGGGAGAGAAGCCGATGGTGTTTTGATGGCTAACCTTAACCATGTAGTCCGGGAAGCAAGGTTGGCCAGCGGCGATGGCGGCGGCAGTGGTCGCAGTGGCAACCGGGCCGGATTCTCGAATCACCAGTGCTCCACCCGAGGCTGGCGGCGGCATTTGATTCTGATCTCTGGCCCGTTTCTTCGCCTTCTCTTTTTCGGCTCTCTGCTTCTCGGGATCTTCGAGCTTCTTTCCCTCAGCTCTCGCCTTCGCCTTCTCGGCGGTTCCTTCTCGGCTGCCTCTTTCTCGGCCTCGGCCTTCTCGGCGTTTTTCTTCTCGGCTGCCTCTTTTTCAGCCTCGGCCTTCTCGGCAGCTTCTTTCTCGGCTGTTCTTCTGTCAACTTCATCCCTCAGGGCATCTAGGGCCTGCTTCCTGGCAGGATCAGTTGGCGGCGCCAGGGGCGCACTATCTGGTGCGCTAATCGGCTGGGCGCTACTCGGTGTGGCGCCTGACTGCACGTCGCTCAGTGGGTAGACGTCCGCCATGGTGGCATCCGTGGTGGTGGCGTCCTCTACCCGCTGCTCGCCAGCGGGATTCTCTTGTGCGGCAGCCCCGGTGGTGGGCTGCTCTTGCTCTGCGTCTGGCCGCTCGTGGGTGGCGGTGTCCTGCATCTCCTGGTCCTGATTCTCCTCAGCATTGCTGGCTGGAGGAGAAGGCGCTCTGTCCTGATGAGCAGCAGTGTCCCGTGCTGCTGATGACGCACGGTTCTGCTGTTCTGTTTCTGCTCCTTGGATGTTGGTGGCGTCATCCTCCTCATCGTCGAGATTGATCAGAGGTACTGGTGCTTTGTTGGCTTGGTCGGGCGCGAGAACGGCATTCGCGTCCATGGCAGGGCTGCCGAGAAAGAAAGAATCAGAAGTTAGAAGGAGATTGGGGAAAACAGCACAGCGCGAGAGGAGAGACGACCGAGAAGGAAAACTTACGCAGTGGTGGAAGGGAGCTTTCGCCTTAATCTCTTCGCGACTGCCTTGGTCGGTTTCTGCTTCTCGATGGGCTTCTTATTCTTGGCTGGAGGCCCTGGGGCGTCACTGCCAGTCCGCTTGCGGGTGTTGGGGGCTGCGACGGACAGAGGTTTGACAACAAGGACCGCATCGTCCTCGTTCTCGTCTTCGTCCTCATCCTCGTGCTCATCAGCAACTTCATCTGCGGGTTCAAAAAGAGAAAGGAAGAAAATTAAGA
Organism: Alopecurus myosuroides; assembly: GCA_028641055.1. Taxonomy (NCBI): domain Eukaryota; kingdom Viridiplantae; phylum Streptophyta; class Magnoliopsida; order Poales; family Poaceae; genus Alopecurus; species Alopecurus myosuroides. Next base: position 141,421,775 of record CM054063.1, read on the forward strand.
ACAGCAAGCAAGGGATTGACGCTTCTCGCGAGCAAGCAAAGTGAGTACGTTATTACCTTCGAATTCGTCTTCGGACCAATCGCGAAGAGACGGTTCGGCCTCGCGTTTCTCCGTCGTAGGGGAGCGAGGGAGATTGATCTGATCCGCGGCATCGAAGGAGGGCACATCATCCTCCTCGCGATCGGCAGAGAAGTTGCCATCAAAGCGCTCGCAGCTTTCAATTTTCTGGCGAGTAAGAGTCTGAAGAACAGAGAAGGGTCACAGATTAGCCGAGTATCAGGAAGGAATTCTACTCGGATAGGCGTGCAGGCAAAAAGCACACTAAGCCTAGGCAGCTCACAGATTGTTTCTACCCGGATAGGCGTGCAAACACAAAGCATACGAGGCCTAAGCGTGATTGCTGAATATCCTACACGGAAAGGCGTGCAGGCACAAAGCACACTAAGCCTAAGAATTGTTCCCGAGTAGGCTACTCGACAAGGCGTGCAAGCGTAAAAGCACATTAAGCCTAGGTGATTCGGCTAAGTACCCTACTCGGCGCAAAAGGCAATTGCTACTCGCGGCAAGAAGAAGATCTATCTACTCGGAAAGCATATGCAAAAACAGAGTAAGGAGGACGTACCCGCTCGATCGGCTTCGTACGGCTATACGGGACGAACCCGTACTGCCAATTGTCGCTGAGGTTGGTCATCAAGATGGCCCTTGCGTGCCCGGGAACATCAATGTTGTCGATCTCGATGGTTGTCGTCCTGGTGCAGTCGCGGGGGCCTCCCATGTAGCACATGAGATGGCAGCGCTCCTGCAGAGGCAGCACTCGGCGCTGAATCCAGCATGCCACCGGATCATCATTCTTGAGGCCTTGCTCTATCAGCCAGCCTAGCCTCTTCTCTATCTCGATGGCGTTGTCGTCATTGGCGGGCTTCTCTTTCCAGTTCTTCTCGGTGGGAGCACGGAAGCTCCAGGCGGGAAGGTTGATCCTGTCATTTACCTGGGCTCCTTCGGCGGCGGGAATGTTCTTGACATAGAAGAACGTCTTCTGCCACAGTCGAACGGAGTCCAGCCCCTTGATACGGGGGTGGTTCGTCCCGGTCCGCTGCACCATCATGGCGCAGCCGGTGTCGGTTGCGCGGCCGACGCCCGCGCTGTCCTTCTTCCCGACAGTCTGCTGGCGGAGGTGGAAGTACCTCAGCCAGGTATCCCACGTCGGGTGGATGCCGAGGAAAGCCTCGCACACCACGGCGTGGTAGGCGAGGAAGACGACGGCGTTCGGCGGCAGATGATGCATCTGAAGGCCGAAGTGGTCAAGAAACTTACGGAGGAACTCGGAGGCCGGCAGTCCAAAGCCGCGCTCGAAGTGCGACATGAAGACGACGCGCTCACCCTCCCGCGGAGTTGGCACGACTTCGTCATCAGGCGCCCGGCACTCCACGCCGGGAGGAACTCGCCTGGTATTAACGAGCCAGGCGAAATCCTCACTGGTAACGATTGAGCCCGCCCAGCCGGCTTTAGCCATCGTTGCGAGTAGAAGGAGTGGAAGAAATTGGACGGAATTGGTTGGGCGAATTGAGTCCGCGGCGGCGCGAAAGCTTGCGCGGCGGCGGAGAGCTCGGTGGCGGAGGAAAGCAGAGGACGAAAGAGGAATAGTGCAAGGGAAGGGGAAAAGGAAGTTACCGGCGGGGGTATTTATACCCTCTCCGTGATTTTACCGTTACCATCGGCGTAGTGGGATCAATCGTGGCCATGATTGCTGTGTGGTGGGGCCTGTGGCCGAATAGAAACGCACGTAAGCGCGGAACGCGCGCGTAACGGCCACAGTAGATCCCACGATCAGATCGTGGCCTATTATTACGATTGATGGGACCTAACGAGCCGGTGGGCCCGCCCCGTGAAAACTGGGCGCGTGGCACGATGTGTCGTGGGCAGCGAAACGACAGGGTCGTGGATGCTTGACACGCGTCCGGCTGCGGCACGGACGGCTGGATGGTGCTCTGCGCCGCAACGGCTCAATTCAAGAAAATTCTTTAAGTCTTTTTACTCGGTTGCCGAATAGAAGGCTGGTGTTACTCGGAAGACGCAAGACGCCAGGTACTTTTCAGAGTACTACTCGGAGGCCGTTTACTCGACATCTTGAGGTTCGAGGGCTATGAGGCAAAGATTGATTTTAAGCTGGCAGAGCCTAGTGAACGAGTTCGCAAGACTCAACCAGCTTCGGGGACTGCTGTCGGGGGGTTACCCCCGAGTAGGGGAAAGGCAAGTGGTAAAGGCGTCTTACAGAAGAGAGGTTTGGTCGAGTAGCCGACTACCCGGTACCCTCTACCCGGCAGACTGCTACTCGGTCTCACCTCAAGATGACCAGAAGGAAGAATCATTCAAGTTCTCTACGTTCGAGTAGAAGAGTTGGCCCGAGTACAATTGGCGGGAACCTACTCGGGCCAGAAAGTCAAAGGAGCCGTTCTGACACAGGATCCCGCGTATCCTGGGTCCGTACTTGGCAGCATTCGAACTACTGTTCATCTGGGACCGGCCTGCCTGACAGTGACAGCATGGAAGCAGGCCGTGGCAGGATAAGGGGGGCCTACTCTGTGCCTAGGTACAGTGATACCAGTCTGTCCCCTAGTTTTGCCCAACGACTTTCCAGATGAAGCCAAGGTTAGGAACCAAAGCTGTCAGCGGGAACCCGGAAGAAGGACGGTGTGCACACAATGTCGACACTTGTCTAGATTTGGACGTATCCGGCTGGGCACCAGGTATATAAGGTGCCCCGCCGCCTCCTGCGTGAGGATCGATCGAACACATGCTCACATCGATCGCATACTGGGTCACGCATAAACCCTAGAACCCTAAGTTCTTGACCTAGCTCTACTCGGAGAGAGGAGAGAGGCTACTCGGTAGCGATATCATTTGTACTGTGGCTACTCGGAGAAACATCATAATACATACAGAGAGGCAGGAGTAGGGGTTTTACCTCCTCACGAGGGCCCTGAACCTGGGTAGATCGTGTTGTTTGCAGTGTATTGTTATTACCTCACGCGGCTACTCGTCGCGTGATCCCTCCCCGGACACCTCCAGCGTCCTTCGTCCCCACATCTTTAGCCATCCCATGGCATCTGCCGTGACACCACCACGACACGCAGCCATTTGCAGCATCTTTTATATCCCCTCTCTTCCGTTGAACCCAAGGCATCTGTGCTTGGTGTTGACGGGTTACACTTTGGTGAACTGTGAGTCTTGCTTGCCAGTACGTTTATGTACTGGCCCCTTTGGGGCTGTGGTTTCCACAGACGACGTTTCGAGGATCTACATGGTGGCTACTACGTGGAGTATGACGAGACTGCTGACGAGTAGATAGCGGACCCGGGCAGGATCCAAGACTTCGTGAATGGGCTCCGTCTTTTCGTTTCCGGCCTCTTAGGCCTATTTGGATCTTGTCTGTACTCAGACATGTTGAATGCTTCCGCTGTGATGTAATGATGAATTGTTGGGACATGTGTCCTCTGGATGATTGTATTTGCTATCTCTGCTCTAATGAGAGCTATTTGCAACTTATTTCAATCTTTTGTGTCGTAGAGATCTGTTGTGATATCACTTGTTCCAATGCCGTTGACGTACCATGTGTGGATGTTTGAAGTACGTCAATGGAAGTGTCCTGATTTCTATGGGATAGTTTACGTCGACGCTGAACAGATAGGGGTTGGTTGTCACACATACGTGTGTTGGCCTACTCGTAAGAGGACGCGGGTGCCGGTAAGCCCCGTAATCCAATCTACTACTGTTCAACGGAACGGCGAGTATCCTTTAGAAGTCCGGGTGCGACAAATGGTATCAGAGCCTGTCTGCCTGTAGGATCCCTTTTTACTGGTCGCAGTTGAGTCTAGAAACTATTTTGTAGCTATATAGGAAAAATGAAACGTGAGAGTAGGAATTCTGTTCTTTTTCTTCTTTCCCCACCCACCCTCCCTTTTTCTGGTAAGGAAGTGCAACGTTGTTTTTCCCTTCTCATCTAAACTTTCAAGTTAGGATTTCACGAATCCTGGTTTCTCTAGGATGGTTATATCTACTAGACCATAGGAATGGAGGTGGTTGTGACATGATTTATCATGTTGCCTACTCACGATTGAGAACGGAGGCGTGTAACCCCGGAAGCAGATCCTCTATTCCTTAAGTAGTAGATATTGATCCTTTAGAAGCCCGGATGGGTTTTCCGTAGTACCTCAGGAGTTTTGTGCTCGTTTTCCCCGGTGTTGCTTCGTTATCCTGTTCTTCTAAAGAACATTTCGTCCGTTGAAATCTTGTTGCTGTTTCCACTTCAATTCTTCTACCGGCGTCTAATCAAAGTTTCCTCGTTCATCTGCTAAACTCTATTCCAGCTAAAGTGTTGTTTCATACCGGAGCATCACATTCTTTTGTGTCAAAGATCCTTTCCACAACAAACAACCTAGATGTGGTTCCACTAAGCAATCAAATTACTGTTCACTCTCCGGGACCTCAAATGTTGACTTCCAAGTTCAGTCACAGAAATCAAATCCTAATTGGAGGCCACATATTCCTTGTTTCTCTCATGTTGCTGGGAAATTCTGACATTCATGTCATTCTTGGTATGGGATTGATGTCAATAACTCTGTTCCACCATTCTAGCCAGATAATCTATTCTCCAAATGAATCAAGTTCTATCCAGCTACACCCTCGATACAAACCTCTCCACTTACTTGAAAATGTTCCGGTGGTTTCCAAATTCCCTGACATCTTTCCAGAAGAGTTGCCAGGAATGCCTATCGTTTTGAACTTCCAGAAAAACTATCCAATGTGCACTATGTGTTTCACGTGTCACAGCTCAAGAGGATCTTCCCAAGAAGTATCCGGACCTTTTCTTTTCTCAGTAGGAATCTCGGGGCGCGATTCCTTCAAGGGGGGGGGGGGCGTTTTGTAACATCCCAAGTATGAAAACCTACCATTTAGAATGTTTGATTTCTTGTTATTAAAGTATTGGATCATGTCATCATATTTATTTCCTTGTTTGCATTTGTTTTGCATCTGTTCTTAATTTTTTTCACAATGAAACTCAAACAATTTTAAATGCTTTGTTTTCATACTTGCTCTGTTACAACCTTTTAAATAAAAGTCACAAATAAAAACAACCAAATTGTTTCTTTTTAATCCATAATGATCACTTATTAAATTGTTGGTTTTAAATCTAATCTTTTGTTTCCAATTATTCCATGTTTGAATCAACTAATAAAATGATGCTTTTATTTCAATTAAATAATTCCAAATTGCTTCCAAACTCACATTTCAAATCAACAAACAGCACCATTTCCAAATTGTGAAAAATACCAAAACAAATGTACTCCTTTGTTTCCAATTAAACTCATTGGTTTGCCATAATTAAAAACCTTGTTTTAAATAACCAGCTATTAACCCAAAATTATTCCAATTCAAACCCTTTTACAAAAACAGCAAACAAATTTAAATTTCCAAAAACCAAGTTGTCATGGGGTAGATGTTGAGCTAACAAACCCCCCCTGATTTTTCCCTAATTTTTTCAAAGCTCAAAATCCTATCTATTCCTTCCAATTTCTATTGCTACAAAAAAAAAGAGAAAAACAAAATAGAAAAGGGAGAGAGAGAGCACAACAGCCAACCCAATTCCCCTTAGAAGCCCAATACCTTTTTCCCCCCAGGCCTTTTCCTTTTTGGCCCGATACCCTCCTCCTCTCTGTCGTCTTCCTCCCCCCCTACGTCACCTCTGTACGTACGCATCTCAACCACCCGATCGTTCTCCCCCTCCTCCGATGCCATGCCGTACCAAGCTCTCAACCCCTTAAAGCTGGCCTTCATCCCCTACTAACCCTAACCCTAGCCTAGCGCCGCCATCCTCTTCCTCCCTCGTCTCCTCCATCTCCCTCCTCTCTGTACTTCTCCCTTCCTGTTAACTGAACCCCAACAGACCACTTCTGGCCGGAATTTGGAGGCGAAGGCGCGGGGACTGTGGGCGTCCTCCGGGCGGGATCTCCACGGGAATGGAACCGCCACGGGTTCCTCTCCCTCGCCGTGCCCTCGGTCGGGCCCGAGGAGCACCGGAGCGCCACCACCGTGCGGGACTCGCCGCCGGCCGCTCCCTGCTTCGCCTGCTGTCCGCCCCGACTACTGCACCCGACCGCCTCCTGCCTTCCGCTCGAAGGTGAGGCCTCTCCCCCCTCGCTCGCCTCCCTCCATCTTCCTCCCCTCGCAGCCTCCCACACGCCAGCCGCCCCCTCCGGCCACCGCGAGAGATCGCTGCCGGCGACCCCTGTTGTTCTCTGTCCGCTCGGGTCAGTTGCGTGCGAACTGAATTTTTCAGTTAAACGTTCGAAGCAATAGCATAACCCCCCCCCCCCCGCTACTCCCATCCTATCAACACACAGAGAAGCATCCCACTGGTTACCTGCACCTAGGCGCAGCAGGAGGTGAGGGGATCGAATCCCCCCTCCCTCATTTTAACCAAATCTTTTTTTTCCATGGATTTGGTCACAGCAATTTCACAGAATCACAACTAGGCCCCTGTTAACTAAATTTAGACCCCTGAAATATTTTTTCCAAGTCCCTAATAAGATAAAAATGGCAGATTTGCACCCAATCTTGTAAATTGCATAAGAAAATCATTTTAACTCCAAATACAACATTTTTTATATGTTTTCAATACCAAATTAAATGTTCTTTCCAAATATAAATTTGTTTACTGTTTTGAATATTTTAAATTGGTGCAATATTTGAAAACTTGTCAAATTCACTTAAACTTGCAAAATTCATAACTTGTTCATAAAAATTCCAAATTCCACAAACTAAATATGTTTTCCAATCAACTTTTCATGTACTTTCCAAATATAAATTTTGTTTGCTGTTTTGAATAATTTAAATTGCTGAAAATAACTGTTTCTTGTTTATTGCATTTAAAATTGCCAAAATAGTAACTTGCTCATTTTAAATCCAATTTCCACAAATGAAATATGTTTTCCATGCAAAATTAAACCCTCTTTCAAAATATAAAATTTGTTTCATGTTTTGAATAATTAAAATTGGTTAAATGATTTAAACCTTGTTTAAATCATTTAATATTGCTAAATTCATAACTTGATCAAATCAAATTCTTTTGGGACATATAAAATATGTTTTCAAACCATCAAAGCATAACCTTTTCAACTATGAACTTCACTCAATGTTTTGCACAAAAAAAAACTCAAATAAGTTCATGTTTGAATTAAATTCATTTAATTCCTGCTTAAACTTGTTTAATTCATAAATAATTTATTTGAAATCCTTTTTCAACAAGTGAAACATGCAATCCACCTAAAATTGTGTGTTCTTATCAAATATAAACTTTGTTATCTATTTTGAACAATTAAAATTGGTGAAAACAACAAATGCTTGTGTGGCACCTTTAAGTAACCAAAATTTCCTAAATTAATAAATGAATTTCTAAACTTGTTGAACCTTATTTCCATTTGGTTCTATTGTTGTTATTTTGTTGTTTTCCTCATCCATGCATCATGATAATCCACTTTCATATAATGATTAGTTGTAAAACAATTAATTCAACCATAATTCATGGGCTTTCCATATGCAATCCAATTGCATATGGGTCCATTTAATCCTGTTTCTATCTTGTCAACTAGTTTATTTCTATGCATCAATTAAATGGTCATGCATCATCCCATGTTTGTGCACTATGCCATGTTATTGATTGTTTGCCTCTGTGTTGTTTGTTTGCTTCTTCTCGGATAAACGACGACGTTGAGACCGACGATCCTTACGACACCCCTTCTAAGGAGTTAGCTCAGTATCAGGCTACTGGGTTTGCAGGCAAGTTATCACTCACATGAACCATCGTGTTCCTTTCAACATTGGTTACCGATACTTTCCGTTGTCTATTCTGCTAGCCCTATGATTAGTTGCTTCTGTTACGAACCTATCACATGTATCCTTTAGCCCTGATATTGCCTCACCTCCATACCTATAACCATTGCTTGTTGCCCGTGTCTTACTAGCATGCTTAGATTGTTTAACTCGAGTCTGTTACCCGTTACTTCCTGTTACTATTCCATTATGTTCTGGGGGCTCGATGTTTAATCAATCAATCATGCTAATGTTATTGTTAAATAATAATTTGATGATAAGGCACCGGCAGGAGGCCCTGTGTGGTTTTGAGGCCTGCTAGTGTCGACCCTAATAGGAAAAGGGTCTTGTCTACTGATCCATGATGAGCGCACTAACCGCATGTGGGAAGCGAGTATGGGCGCCCCCCTCAATTTGATTCGATTCGCATCTCGTCCAAATCGCCTCATTTAGTTCGTGTTTTCCATTTGCCGCATGCATGTTTTTGCGAGCCCAGGCCAGGGTGGAACTTTGTAGTCGGCATATAGGGGGACACGTTCTTAGAGTGCTATGAGGGTCCATTTTCTTCTGGGCTCGATTAGCCGTGCGCCCAAGGTGCTTTGGGCTTGATGCGAAGAAGAGTTGAGTTGTGTAGAGTGCCCCGCTTGGTGGAAGTGCATTTCCATCTGGCGGGTTATTCTTGCGTGTACGGCCAAATTGGTGCAACCCTGCAGGGATAATCTTCTCGAGAAGCCATGTTTTCCGCGGTTATGCATTACTTGGTGAAAGTACTGGCTAACAAGTACTCAGGACAACTTAAACCTAATGATTAACAACCTTACACCCAATGATTAACAACTTGACTAGTAATAGGCTTATTGACACAATAATCTGAACCATCATTATTTCAACTGTGTGAGTTATCCTCGGATTGCTTCTTTGGATAAGGGGCGAGATCCAGGATGGGTTTGTTTGAAGTTATCTTTCAGTTGGTTACAATCCTCGATCTTATCTCCTTTCTGTTAGCCGGAAGTGGTAGAATCTCTGTAGTTGGTTAGCGCAGCCATTTGCAGCATCTTTTATATCCCCTCTCTTCCGTTGAACCCAAGGCATCTGTGCTTGGTGTTGACGGGTTACACTTTGGTGAACTGTGAGTCTTGCTTGCCAGTACGTTTATGTACTGACCCCTTTGGGGCTGTGGTTTCCGCAGACGACGTTTCGAGGATCTACATGGTGGCTACTACGTGGAGTATGACGAGACTGCCGACGAGTAGATAGCGGACCCGGGCAGGATCCGAGACTTCGTGGATGGGCTCCGTCTTTTCGTTTCCGGCCTCTTAGGCCTATTTGGATCTTGTCTGTACTCAGACATGTTGAATGCTTCCGCTGTGATGTAATGATGAATTGTTGGGACATGTGTCCTCTGGATGATTGTATTTGCTATCTCTGCTCTAATGAGAGCTATTTGCAACTTATTTCAATCTTTTGTGTCGTAGAGATCTGTTGTGATATCACTTGTTCCAATGCCGTTGACGTACCATGTGTGGATGTTTGAAGTACGTCAATGGAAGTGTCCTGATTTCTATGGGATAGTTTACGTCGACGCTGAACAGATAGGGGTTGATTGTCACACATACGTGTGTTGGCCTACTCGTAAGAGGACGCGGGTGCCGGTAAGCCCCGTAATCCAATCTACTACTGTTCAACGGAACGGCGAGTATCCTTTAGAAGGCCGGGTGCGACACATCGAGCCCCCAGAACATAATGAAATAGTAACAGAAAGTAACGGGTAACAGACTCGAGCAAAACAACCTAAGCATGCTAGTAAGACACGGGCCACAAGCAATGGTTATAGGTGTGGAGGTGAGGCAGTATCAGGGTTCAGGGTATCATGTGATAGGTTCGTAACAGAAACAACTATTACTAGGGCTAGCAGAATAGACAACGGAAAGTATCGGTATCCAATTTTGAAAGGAACACGATGGTTCATGTGAGTGAATACTTGCCTACAAACCCAGTAGCCTGGTACTGAGCTAAATCCTTAGAAGGGGTGTCGTAAGTATCGTCGGTCTCAACGTCGTCGTGTATCCGAGAAGAAGCAAACAAACAACGCAGAGAGGTAAACAATCAATAACATGGAATAATGCACAAACATGGGATGATGCATGACCATTTAATTGATGCATAGAAATAAACTAGTTGACATGGTAACAACATGATTAAATGGACCCACATGCAATTTGAGTTGCACATGAAAAGCCCATGAATTATGGTTGAATTAATTGTTTTACAACTAATCATCATGTGTAAGTGAATTAGCATGATGCATGGATGAGGAAAACAGCAAAATAACAATAATAGAACCAATTGGAAATAAGGTTTAACAAGTTTGGGAATTAATTTATTAAGTGTTGGAATTTTGGTTACTTAAAGGTGTTACACAAGCATTTGTTGTTTTCATCAAGTTTAATTGTTCAAAATAGATAACAAAGTTCATATTTGGAAAGGACACACAATTTTAGGTGGAATACATGTTTCACTTGTTGGAAAAAGGATTTCAAATGAATTATTTATGAATTAAACAGGTTTGAACAAGTTTTAATTGAGTTTAATCCAAACATGAACTTATTTGAAGTTTTATTTGTTCCAAACATTAAGTGAGATTCATATTTGAAAATTTTATACTTTTATGGTTTGAAAACATATTTTATAGTTTCAAAAATAATTTAATTTGAGCAAGTTATGAAATTAACAATTTTAAATGATTAAACCAGATTTAAATCATTTAACCAATTTTAATTATTCAAAACATGAAACAAATTTTATATTTGAAAAGGTGGTTTAATTTTGCATGGAAAACATATTTCATTTGTTGAAATTGGATTTAAAATGAGCAAGTTATTATTTTGGCAATTTTAAGTGCAATAATTAAGAAACAGTTGTTTTCAGCAATTTAAATTATTCAAAACAGCAAACAAAATTTATATTTGGAAAGTACATGAAAAGTTGATTGGAAAACATATTTAGTTTGTGGAATTTGGAATTTTTATGCCCAAGTTATGATTTTTGCAAGTTTAAGTGAATTAAACAGGATTTCAAATATTGCACCAATTTAAAATATTCAAAACAGTAAAAAAAATTATATTTGGATAGAACATTTAATTTGGTACAGAAAACATATTTAAAAAGTTAAAATTGGAGTTAAGATGAATTAGTTATGGATTTTAACAAATTGCAATTGAATTATTTGAATTCAAATTTGAAATGCATTTGGAAAATTCAAAACAGTTAACAAATAGATTAGATGGATAGATAATTTAATTTAGAGCAGTGCACATATTTTATTTTTATTAATTGGAGTTATAAAATAAAAGTTATTCACTTTTTAGTTTAAGGGACCATTCTGTAAATTGGGAGGGACTGGTTTTTTTATAAAAAAAACGTGCTGGAATCCTATCTACACCGCACAGAACCCTACCCAGGGCACTGCCAGTGGGCCCTGGGCCACTGGGTGCTCGCGTGGCAACACGGGTGGCTTACAGGTGGGCCACTAGCGCGGGGATAAAATCCCAAAAAAGGTTGGCGTCGCGGGGGATCGAACCGCGGCCGATGCGCTGCGCTCAGTGGGGCGTTACCACTGCGGTGGGTGTTCGATCGTGTCAGGTAAGGGGTCCGTGTGCTTTTAGGGTTCAGTTCGGGTTCGTTTATCTGAAACTGACGAACGCTCCCGTCTGAACCTGACGGAACACTACGCCGGCGGCGATCGGCAGCAGAGCCCGCGGCCGTGGCTCGCTGTGATGATGTACGGGTGCGTGGTGCGCGTGTGGAGTGCGGAGAAGGAGCAGAAGGTGGAGGGCACGGTGGTCGGGTGCTCACCGTGGGGCAACCGGAAGGCGACGAAGTCGGGGAAGACCGGCGGCAACGAGGTGGTCGATGGCGCGGCTACCCGCCCTCCCGTGCCAGGGCGAGGACACGAGGATGATGGCGACAGTACGGGGACCCAATCCCCGTACCTAGCATTCGAGGAGGGATGTCCAAACCGCGGCGATCACCGGAATATTCAGAGTGGGGCTCGGTATGGAAAAGTTCAGAACAGGGAGGGGAGGTGCTGCGAGGAGCAGAACGGCGGCAGTGAGTCAGAGAGAGGGGTGGTGAGTGGTTAGGGTTAGCAGGGTCTCGGGGGGTTAGGTTATAAGGTTGGCCTCGAGTTCGTACGGCCAGCCATCGGGTGGAGGAGGAGGTCATCGGGTGGTGGCGATGGAGTCGTACAAAGGTGACGTCGGGGGGAGGAAGACGACAAGGGGGAAGGGGGTATGGGCCAAGGAAAGGTGGGCTGTGGGCTGGGGGGAGAAAAATAAAGGGCTGGGCTGCGGCTGCTCCTCTCCGGGCTGGCGTTTCTTTTATTATTTTTTTGTTTTGTTATTTTTTTTTTTTTTGCAGAAATAAAAAATGGAAGCAAATGATAAGTTTTAGGGTAGAAAGAATTAGGGGAAAATTTTAGGTTGATTATTTAAGTAATAGCAACAGTTAGCAAGTTCTGTTTTTCAAAATGATCAAAATAAAAAGGTGGTTTGGAATTTAAGTCAAATTTGGAGGAATTTGATTATTGATTGAATTATTGGAAACAAGCATTTAATTAGTTTGAACCTTTAGTTTAAAATGGAAACAATTGCTCAAAATTGTTGTGGTAATTTTCATTATTTCAAAAAGGTTGCTGTTTGTACCTTAAATCAAATTTGGATGAATTTTTATTATTAAGTGCATTATGGAAAACAAGATTTTAAATAGGGTGCACATTAGTGTTTAAATGGAACAAATAGATTGGAATTGTTTTGGTAATTTTCATACTTTCAAATTGGGTGCTGTTTGTATAACTTATTTGAATTTGAAAGTAATTTGGAATTAAATGGATTATTATAGAACAATTTAATAGTTGATCTTTTTAATTTTCATGGAAACAAAATGGATGTTTTTGATTGAACCTTTTAATTGGAAAGATTGTAACAGAGCAAGCATGAACAAAACATTTGAAATATTGTTTGAATTTCAATGGTTTTTGGTATTAGATGAATTTCTGTTAGAAACAAAACAACAGTTTGGAATTACAACTTTAATGGAAACAATTGATCGTTTTGATTTGAAATATTCATTTGGAAATTGTAACATCACAAGGATGAAACAAAAGGTTTGAATTTTGGTTTGAAATTCAAATAGAAAACAAAGGAAAACAAATGAAAACAGTTGGAAAACAGAGGAAAACAAAAGGAAAACAAGCAAAACAATTGCAATGAACATGATGCCATGATGCAAAACATAAAATAACAGAGAGCAAACATTCTAATGGCTATTTTTCATACTTGGGATGTTACACCCGTGGAGATCCTCTAAATTCTATATGAAATGAAAACACACGAATATGAAAATTCAGTCCCTCGGTTCTGTTGCAGGAAAAACACATACACAAAAATTGAAAGTCGTTCAATAGTTGAGATAGAAACCAAGAAATGTTTTCATAGGATTAAATGTGAAGAAACTTTTCTATAAAGTTATATGCAAAGTAGACAATAGGAAAAATTCATATGGTTTCAAATCCTACAAACCATATAACCTCTATAGGAAAAATAAATAAAGAAAGTCCTACAAACCAAACAACCTCTATAGGAAAAAGAAAATCTAAAGAATGAAATCCTTTAGATAATTTTGAATCAAAGGTCATCGAAATTAAATGTGTAGGACGAAAGTTGCACAAGAAACTTCCAACATGGCGTTGCACCCATGCTAACAAACAGCCAGTGGACCCGGCCAGTACCCTTTCAGTTAGGGTTTTCTCCTCCCGCCTGGCGACCAGGCGACGAGTCGACGACTCCGTCTTGGATTCCGATCAGGATTCAGGTTCCAAGATTGTTACCAAGTGCCTCGCTGAGGCTGATCTACAAGATCCCTGGAAGGCTGGACCCAGGGACATCGGTGGTTTTTTTAACGAGAAGGGACTTGCTACTCGGGATGTCGAGCTCGAAATCGGCGAACTCGGAATCGGCTTTGAGGGACTCGAAACTGAAGCAGCAGATGGGTGGCCCGGTGCTAGATGATGCTGGAGAAGGATCGGAAACTCATGGAGGTGCGATCAACTCTCTTTTTGATCGCCTTGACATTGGGGAGGAGGAGTTTGACGACCTTGTGATCGAAGAAACGGATATAAATCTGATGGAAAGCACCAGATGGCTAGCAATAGCCAGGGTGCATTGCGACAAGGGTTTTAGCCACGAGGCGTTCTTCCTCTAGGTGCGGGCAGCCTGGAATCCGGCAAAGGAGGTATCGATCCGGCCGGTGGGAGTGAAGCGTTTTGTGATTCAATGTTACTGCCTTGGGGATTGGGAGAAGATCACGGAGCGTGGTCCTTGGCTATTTCGGGAGTGGGCAGTGGTGATAGCTCCCTATGATGGGTTATCGGATCCTGATGAAGTAGAACTAAATTTCATGCCAATTTGGATCCAAATTCATAAAATTCCCCAGGGCTACAGACAACAATCCATAGTGAAACAACTGGTTAATAGACAAGCTGGGGAGGTGATGGAAATTCAGATGGTTCCACCTGGAACGTTCATAGGAGACTATGTCCGTGTGAGAATCAAACAAGATGTTCGCAAGGTGTTAACTCGGTTTGTCTCTATCTCTCTCGGGGGAAACATTCGATTTTTGAGGTCAAATATGAGAAACTTGGTATGATATGCTTTGCGTGCGGAAGAATTGGCCACATCTATAAGGAGTGTGGGACTGGGGTTTTTGAGGATAAATTCAAGTTTGGAGAGTGGATACATACGGATGACTGGCGCTCTCGAGGTGGGGGAGGAGCACGTGGTGGATTAAGAGGAGGAGGAGGAGGAGGAGGAAGAACTGCGGCGGCAGGCCGTGGGGTACATCGTGGAAGAGGGCAAGTGTTTGATTGGAGGGTCCATCCGGAGAGACCCCTAGCTGTCTCGGAGGAACTGATTGATACGGCTACTAGCCCTATTAAACCCACAGACCAGCACATGTTGGATCTAGAGATGAATGCCCGGAAGCGACTCGCTTTTGAATAAGAAAATAAGAAGGCCAATGAGATGCTCATGATCGCAGACAATGTGCACACGGAGGTACAACCATCCCAACAAACCAGTGAAGGGAATGTACAGGAGGTGAAGGAGAAGAAACGACACAAAGGAGGAGATGGCTCTTCCTTCTTTGCAAATTCTAATGGATCGGCGGCATCCTTCGAGGATGATCGCCGGGCACAATGAGTATCCTAAGCCTGAATTGTCGAGGGTGTGGACGGCCCGAGACAATTCAAGAGATATGCAACTTAGTTAAGTTGCACCGTCCGAGTTTGGTCTTTCTCTCGGAGACCAAGCTGAGTGATACGAGAGCGCAAGAATTGAGATGGAGATTAGGCGTTTCCAATGCCTTCGGTGTGAAGAGTGAAGGTTTAAGTGGAGGGTTAGCCCTCTTCTGGAATTCAGACTCGGTTGTGTCCCTCAAGTCTTACAGTAAATCGCATATAGATGTTTTTGTGATTAATGAGGACATGGGAGGTTCGGAGTGGAGATTTACGGGGTTCTATGGTGACCCAAACCGATCACGGAGAAAACGTAGCTGGGAGTTGCTGTCGTACTTGAGAAGAGAATTTGATACACCTTGGTTATGTGCTGGATACTTCAACGAGATCACCTCGGCTGGAGAACGATTTGGGGGACATGGTAGGGAAGAGTGGCAGATGGAGGGTTTTAGAGATGTTATTGATCGCTGTGGCTTTGACGATCTGGGTTTCTCGGGTTTGCCCTACACTTGGGATAACCGACAACAAGGTGGAAACAATGTCAAGGTGAGATTGGACAGGGGGATGGCGGACCTCAGGTTCTTGGAGTTGTTTGATAACACAATGGTTACACATATTCAAACTACGCAGAGTGACCATTGTGCCCTCCTTATCGATATACGCAAGTCTGATTGGTGTAGGGAGGAAGGGGGGCCTAAACCCTTCCGTTTCGAAAATGCCTGGATGAGGCATCAGAGCTATTTGCAAACGGTTGAATCAAATTTAATTACAAATGCAGATTCCTTGGAAGGAGTTGCTCATGCGCTCGGTGGGGTACGTCAGGGCTTACAAAGATGGAGGAGAGAGGGGTACGGGTCGGTACAGATGCAATTGAAGGTCCTTAGAAAAAGATTGGAGGGCATTCGAATGGACTCCCTTGGGACTGGCTCATCTCGAGGTGAGCTGCAGCTTATGCGGAGGATTTCGGAGTTACAGACTCGGGAAGAATTGGAGGCTCAACAAAGATCACGGGTCCTATGGCTGAAGGAGGGGGATATGAACATTGCGTTCTTCCACTCTAAAGCTAAACAGAGGGGGTGCACCAATAAAATTAAATCTCTCCGAAAGGAGGATGGTTCTATGGTCACTTCTCAGACAGGGATGGAAGCTTTGGTGATTAACTTCTATAAGGATTTGTTTTCGGCTCAAATTGATACACAACCCGATCTTGTCACGGACTGGGTGCCCTCGCGGGTTTCGTAAGAGATGAATGAGAAACTTACAACTCCTTTTACGGATAGAGAGGTTGAAAATGCCTTATTCATGGTGCATCCAAACAAGGCCCCTGGGCCGGACGGTTTTAATGCAGGTTTTTTCATTAAACATTGGGGAGTGTTGAAGGAGATGGTCTGTAAAGCAATACGGAATTTTTTGGAAGGTGGATCTATGCCAGAAGTTGTCAATTCAACCGTACTGGTTCTTACTCTCAAGGTAAAATCGCCACAGGACCTTACACAATATAGACCCATTGCCCTTTGTTATGTTCTTTATAAAATCGCATCAAAAGTTTTAGCTCTAAGACTGCGACCGGTTCTGGACGAAATAATTTCGGAGAAGCAAAGTGCTTTCGTTCCTGGGCGTTTAAATACTGACAATGTTCTAACGGCTTACGAGTGCATCCATTATCTGAAGCGGAAAAAAGGCCAATCTGCGGCATGTGCTATCAAACTTGATATGGCAAAGGCATATGATAGGGTTGAAGGAGTTATCTGCGAAGCATAATGGATAAATTGGGTTTCTGTCAGCAGTGTATTAATCTCATTATGAGATGTGTGGAGACGGTGACATTCTCTGTGAGGGTTAATGGGGCTTTCTCAGAGATTTTTAAACCCTCACGGGGTATTCGGCAAGGGGACCCTATATCCCCGTACCTGTTTCTCCTATGTGGTGAAGGATTCAGTAGCATGCTCAAGAATATGGGGCCAATGTATTTATCAAAGGAATTCGGGTGGGGTTCATGCTCCATGGATTTCTCACCTCCTTTTCGCTGATGATTGCTTGATTTTCTCCCAGGCTTCAACGGCTGGAGCGGCTAGACACAAGTCTATTTTGGAGCTATATAGAAGAGGCTCGGGGCAATTGGTAATTTATTCTAAATCAGCAATTTTCTTCAGCAACAATGCTACCACTCCTATGAAATTGGTCGTACACCAGGGGATGGATATTTCCGTGGAGGCTCTGGGAGAAAAATACCTTGGACTCCCAACGGCTTTGGGGAGATCATCTGATTCGCAGTTTGAGCACATTATCGCCAAGGTTAAAAAATGTTAAACGGTGGAATTCCGTGGATGTTAAGCAGTGCAGGTAGAGAAATTTTCATTAAATCGGTGTGCCAGGCAATTCCTACATATTCCATGAGTTGCTTTCGGTTGTCGAAGAAATTTTGTAAAAAACTTACTTCAGTGATTGCAAGATTTTGGTGGGGAGGTGATGAGAAGAAGAAACGATTACATTGGAGGAAGTGGGATCACATTGCTATACCAAAAGGAGAAGGGGGATGGGCTTCCGAGATTTTTAATCAAGCTATGATTGCAAAGCAGGGGTGGAGACTTATGACTAGACCTGAGTCTCTTTGTGATCGGGTACTAAAAGGAAGATATTATCATGATCGTGATTTCATGGATGCTGGGAATAAGAGGAATGATTCGCATACATGGAGATATATTTTGGATGGGCGATCAGCTCTCAACCTCGACCTAATTAAAAGAGTAGGCAGTGGTGCTACCATCCGGATCCCATGGATCAATGAAAATAATGGGTCTCGTCCATTGGTCCGGTTGCCTACGGCGACACCTACTAAGGTGGACGAGTTAATCGACGATGATGGGGACTGGGACGTCGACAAGCTAAGGGAAAAATTTGTTTTGCCGGATGTGAGGGCGATCCAAAGAATTGTAAGAGGAGAAGAGGAAGATGTTTGGGCCTGGAAGGCCGAGAAGCACGGTTACTTCACTGTTAAATCCGCGTATCATTTGATGTGTGCGCAGAGGAGGTCCCACGATTCTCCTTCGGATTCAAGCGACGCTAGGAAGTCTTTGTGGAAGAAATTGTGGAAGATGAATGTTCCCCTTAAAGTTAGAAATTTTTGGTGGCGCGTGATACATGGATTTGTACCGTGCCGCCAAGTTTTGAAGGAGAGGCATATGGAAAATCTGGAGAATTGCGAAGACTGCGGTTTGGTGGAGTCCATCTACCACTCCTTGTTCTCGTGTACATGGGCAAAATGTTTCTGGCAGGAGATGCGAAGGGTGTCCTCGGTGAAGGTTCCACGGTTGCACCCGAGTTCATGGGATATGGACATGATAGACGGTGCCTTGGTGCCAACAAAAGATGTTGCTGTTATTTTATGTGGGTGTTGGAGTATTTGGACGGAGAGAAACAACCGACGACATGGCAAGCAAGCTAGAGATCCGAGGGCCTCGGTGAAATGGGCGGTGGATGTGGCGTGCGACTTATCTAACACAACCACAATTCAAAAGCCCCGGATGAAGAAGGAGTGGAAACCACCGAGGGATAATTTCATCAAGGTTAACGTGGATGCGGGCTATGATACACAATCAAGGTCAGGTTCGTCGATGGCCATTATTCGCAAATCGGACGAGAGTCTTGTTCGTGCGCAAGCTATCTGGTATGAGCTAGCGGCCAATGCCCGATCAATGGAAGCTCTTGCTATTCGCGATGGACTTCGCTTTGCTGCTGATCTTGGTTACTCACATGTGGAGGTTGAAAGTGATGCTCTGGAGGTTGTCAATCTGTGCAACTCGGATCACTTTGAGAGGGCAGACATCGGTGCCATTTGCAGGGAGATTGCTGACTTAGCGTTTAGCTTTGTTTCTTGCTTTATTGCTTTTGTGTCGAGGAAAATCAACGAAGCAGCACGCCTATGTGCGAAACAAGCTACATGTAATAGGCATAGATGTCTCTGGGTAAATTTTACCCCAGCTTTCCTGGGTGATTGCTTGGGCAGCTCCTTAGGGCATCTCCAGTCGTTGCGCCCCCCCAGGGCCCAAAACGCTGCCGTTTTGGGGCCGCCGCGGCGCCAAACGGCGCTATTCTGGAACCTGGGAGGGCAGTGTTCCCAGTCGCTCCCGAGCCCAAATTTCGGCCCAAACAAACGCAATTTGAAAAACTAGGCGAATTTTATTGATTTAGCGAAGTGCGTACATATTTGACGGAAATTTAAACTAAACATTCGACGGAAATTTAAACTAAACTACCCTAGGCATCGTCGTCTTCATCGGCGTCCTCCTCGCGGCCCCACTTCGCCACCAGCTGGTTGGAGGGACCAGCTTCGCCCTCCCTCGCCGCGGCGAGCCAGCGTTGCTCCGCCCGCTCCGCTCGGCCTTGCACCCGCAGCCAGTGCAGCTGCGCCGCTCGCTCTGCACCGCCACCTGCCGTCGGTCGGCCTCGTACAGCGCGATGATGCCCTGCTGCCCGGCCGACGTAGCGTTCTCGGCCAGCTGCCGGCGCACCTCTCGCGCCGCCTCTTCCCTCTGGTGCGTCTCTAGAGAGGCCCGAATGGCGGCAGCCTCCGCCGCCGCGGACCTGGCGGTACGCGCCCTCGTTCTGCGCGGTCTCGAAGGAGAGCAGCCCGGCGTGCTGCTCCGGCCATATGGGCTGCCTCCTCCGCTCCCTCCTCCAGCGACGGGCAGCCCGTCGGGCAGTCTGCGCCGCTTCCTGCTCAGGTGGCACCTCGTTCTGGACAGGCGGCTGCTCGGGCGCCGCCGCTTGCCGCTCCTGCGCCACTTGCTGCGCTAGCTGCAGCTCGTCGTCGTCGCTCTCGGGCCACGCGTCCCATAGACGGTCCATCGTTGCGGCGAGGAGGAGGAGGCGAGAATGGGGAAGAACGGCGAGGAGGAGGAGGCGAGAATGGAGAAGAACGGCAAGAGTGGGCGGACGAAGAGTGGCGGGCACCCTTTTTATAGCCTGGCGGGCCAGTCGCCGCGCCGCGCGTGTCACCGCTGCCGTCCCGCCATTAATCCGGCAGCCTTTGACTGGGGCGCATGCACTGGCCGGTCGCCACGCCATTACTCCGGCAGCCTTTGACGGCGCGGGCGCCGAGAAGGAGGTCACGGGCGGTGGACTCTGTTTCCGCGCTTTCTCGTCGCGTCGCTGACAGAGCTGGCCCACGCGCGCGGCCGCGCAGTTTCGCCCCCCAGGGCGAAACCCAGCGGGCTGGATTTGGCCTGGGTGCCGCGGCGTGAAATAGCGCCGAAACGGCGCTATTTGGGCCTCTGGGGGGCCGAGTGGTGAAGAAACGGCGCTATTCGCCGCTTCCGCCGCGAAAAAGTCCCCCTGGGGGCTCTGGGGATGGCTGGAGATGCCCTTATACCCTCCTTGAGTTTATAAATGAGTGTGTGATTTCAAAAAAAAAAAATTCCAACATGGCAGAAGCAAGCCTGTTTTTACCCGGCAAAACAAAACCTGCTTGCTTTATTAACCTGCACAGCTGTTTCCCCCCGGGGATAAGACCGAAAGGGCAAAGGGAGTACCGTTTGGCCCTTTAGGAAATTTATTTATTATAGCTGGAGTTTATTCAAAGTGGAAATAAAATAGGGCAGTCAAATCCGTGACATGCTGTAAACTGTAAAAGTCCCAAATTCTCGTAATCATAAAACTAATAAAGAGGTCTGAATAAACAACTCCAACGGTGCTATGCTGCTCCATACGTTTTAATCACTCCAAACCATTTAATACCCCCACTGCACCGCGAGAAGACAGGAAACTACTACTCCGGGAGATAAGGAGAGATTCCAAATATAAACAAAAATCCCCCGCAAA
This sequence comes from Alopecurus myosuroides, assembly GCA_028641055.1. Lineage (NCBI taxonomy): Eukaryota > Viridiplantae > Streptophyta > Magnoliopsida > Poales > Poaceae > Alopecurus > Alopecurus myosuroides. The sequence goes on from CM054063.1 coordinate 141,442,755, forward strand.
ACAAAGTATAAACAAAAGCAGCAGGAACACCCGTGTAGCGTGTTTGATCTACTTTCCCATAGTTTAGGGCGTGTTTGAATGTGCTAGGTTTCTACTCTTTCCGCTAAATCTTGATCGTCACATCTTTTAATAGGTCATCAGAACTATGAGTAAATGACTACCATGTGGTCAAGAAAAATGAAGCTCGTCTCAAGGAAAAAAAAAAATAGAGCTCGCCTTCAAGAAGAAACAAAATGGAACTACAAGTGTTGCACCACCGGGTACATAGAAGCGTGTGCTCTTAACAGAGCATGCTCTTAACAGAGCACACCACTCGGGTGAGAAGATGGCCGATTGTGCGGCACTGCACGATAAGCAACTAAACAAATGATCAAGGGTACATAGAAGCGTATGACAAATAATGATCATCATGCTACCTAGGTGTGCCAGGCTACAGTTGGGAGAGTGAAAAAACACTAGCCTTGGTAGTTTTTCTGGCGGATTGAGCAAATTGTGTCAAAGTGTTGCCCCCAATCAAATACCGCCGTACAAAGTGTTGCCTCCCTTCCTAAATATAAAATGTTTTAGCTTTTTTCACATTCACATACATTTACCTATATCTAGACAACTTTTAGGTATAAGTTCACTCATATTGGTCCGTATCTAGTCAACATGTATTATAACTAAAACATCTTAAATTTATATTTAGGACAGAGTGAGTAATTATATATACAACCACAACGACCTTTTGCCTTGGAAATAAGTAACTTGTGTGTACAGCTGTAGCTCTGAACCAGCACGGCAGCTGCAGCAAATTTTCCGCGGCATCTACCATAAAAGATGAAAGTGTATGAGCTGCGGATATACAGACCGTAACAGCGCTAGATATTGCATTTCGGGTACTGAAACAGGCACAAGCGAGTCAGAAAGCAGACCTAACGCCGGTCACTTTAACAGAACCTTCACTTGCCTCTTCTTTTCACGTCAAAAGGAACAAGAAAATAATTCTTTCTAAAAAAGTAACAAGAAATAATTCCATACGTGTTGTCTACTCCAAGACTATGAACCTTGGCATGCAAGATAAATCCAGACCGAAGTGTCTACCTTATGAATTGTTGCTGATTTGACCGAAACAATTCAAATTAACTGGAATTTGGGTTAGCAAAGGGCAGCGTATGACCTGAAAAGGAGTGTGGATTTTTGGCTCCTATACTGTCTTCCGAGCTTTTGGTTTAACTTTGCTAAACCATGGCATCCTAATGAAATCTAAATTCATGTATGCCAAGGAAAAAGGACTCAAAGATTATCATCTAGGGTATAACCAATCGGTAGCGACGACCGCATCTGCCTCTGTGTAGGCATTTGAGAAAGAGAGAGAGGACAGAGAGAGGGGAGGAGGAGCTGTACCTTCTCCCTGACTTGAGAATCCCGTCGAGGTGGACATGATGAGGTGAGGGTGCTGCCGGTGAGTGAGCAGCGGCGGTGGCGGCGCTTCCCGTCAGCTCTACGCTTGCCCTAGATCGGTAGGGAATGCCGGTGGGGGGTCACGACTCGCGACGAAGCTCGTGGTGCGTGCCGCCGGCCCCCACCATATTATATAGCGCATGTGACAGGGGCCCTTAAACCATATTGGTTGGGCGCCCCCGATCAAGGCTCGGATCAAAGGCCTCGGTAGGCCGTTAGGCCTACACGGTGGAGATCAACCTAACATTCTCCCCCCTTATCTCAACTTTTAATTTTAACCATATACTTTTTTACTTTACTCGTTTCATCACATATCAGTACATAGAGCATGTTTCGTGATCACAGCTCAATTGTCGGTAGAATCAAACAGCTACAACATACATCTCTGTTTATCCTGAATTTTATCTTTCACAATATAATACCTTATCTCTATTGGTTTGGTAGCGTTACTCGACTTGTTGTTGTGAGCATAGAATACTGCGAGCTAGTTGTCACAGTACATCGTTAGTGGTTTGTAAATGCAATCTACCAGTTTCAAGTCGGGTATAAATTTCTTTAACCACATCGCCTGATGCAACTAATGATTGTTTGGAGCTTCTCCACGAAATATCCCCTTCGGCGAGTGTAAATAAGTATCCTGGCGTGGATTTTCTATCATCTTTGTCTCCAGCAAAATCTGCGTCTGAATACCCTCTTATCTCTAGAATGTTAGCATGAGATCCTCTGTGCCTTGCGCATAACGCAATGCTTTTACCATCTTCCAATGCTCTGTGCCTGAATTCTCTTATATATACCGAGTACCTAGTGATAAAAGCTAAGTCAGGCCGAAGCATATGGTACGATACTGCTTTCATTTCATCGATCTCGTACTGGTTCTTGGGACATTGAAATCTCCCCAAACTGTCGCCCTTGACTATAGTAGCAGGTGTGGCAGAACTCGCGTGCATATTATACTTTTTAATAACCTTTTCAAAATATGCCTTCTGCGATAGTCCTAAAACTCCATTTTTCCTATCTCGGTGAATTTCTATGCCCAAAACATATGATGCTTCACCAAGATCTTTCATATCAAAATTTGAGGATAAGAACTTCTTTGTTTCTCGAAGCAGACTAGCATCACTGCTACCAAGTAAGATATAATCCACATACAAGATTAAGAAAATATATTTCCCATTTTTAAACTTTGCATAAATGCAGTTATCCTCAGCATTATCTTTAAATCTAAAACTTTTAATGGTCTCATTAAACTTTAGATACCATTGCGTGGAGGCTTGCTTTAATCCATAAATTGATTTCTCCATACGATATCCCATATTTTCCTTGCCTTCCATGGTAAAACCATTCGGTTGTTTCATGTATTTTTTTTTAAAAATCCCTGTTTAGAAATGTCGTCTTTACATTCATTTGATGTAGCTCTAAATCAAAATGTGGAACTAATGTCATTATGATTATGGGAATCCTTACATGAGACTGGGGAAAATGTATCATTGTAATCTACCACTTCTCTTTGTGTAAATCGTTTGCCACAAATCGTGGTTTATACTTTTCTACATTCCCATTAAAGTCATACTTAGTTTTGTAGACCCATTTACAACCTACTGTTTTGGCTCCTTTAGGAAAATTTTCTATGTCCCAAACATCGCTAGAACTCATCGATTTCATCTCGTCTTGCATTGCCTCCATCCACGTTGATGAGTGAGGGCTTATCATGGCTTCTTCATATGAAGTGGGATCACCTTCCATATGAACTATTTATGTATTATAAACTTCATAATCAGTAGAAATAGTTGATCTTTTAGCTCTTTTAGACTTTCTAAGGGCATCATTTTGTGATACATCTTCTAAAAGTGGTTGTTGCACCTCCCTCTCAGGCTTAACATCGGGTAGAAATAGCTGATCTTTTAGCTCTTTTAGACTATCTAAGGGCATCATTCTCTGATACATCTTCTAAGAGTGGTTGTTGCACCTCCCTCTCAGGCTTACCATCGGGTGCAGTTACAACAGGTAGTTGCACCGCAACCTCAGGGATTGTCGGTGTAATTACAACTGGTAGTGAGAAAAATGGCTCCTGAATCATTGGATTAGGTGCACGCACCCTCTTCTGCTCAAAGATCGATTTTCTGAGCTACCATGCTCCCCCTGAACATTTCATCCTCTAAGAAGGCTGCATGTATTGTTTCTACAAACTTTGTGAATTTTTCTAGACAGTAGAAACGAAAACCTTTTGACCTATCAGGATAGCCAATGAAGTGGCAACTGACTGTTTCGGTATCTAACTTTGCAATATTTTGATTAAACATTTTGACCTCAGCTGGGCTCCCCCACACCCTGAAGTGATGTAGAGAGGGTACTCTTCCTGTCCACAACTCGTACCGTATTTTGGCAACCGACTTGCTTGGTACTCTATTGAGAATGTGAATAGAGGTTTTAAGTGCCTCCATCCATAATCCCAGTGGCAAGATGGAGTAACTCATCATGCTGTGAACCATATCTATAATTGTACGGTTACGCCTTTCAGCTGCTCCATTTTGCTGAGGCTCGTCCGACATTGAATATTGAGACACTATGTCACTCTCCTGTAAGAACCTTGCAAAAGGTTCATGGACTTGGCCATATGGCATAAGGGAGCATATTAAGCCCATGGATGCTGATATAGAACGATCAGATCTCACTATCTTTATTCTTTTATCATGCTGATTTTCTACTTCTGGTGATAGAAAAGTACACTGGAGGTGGACATGGCATAAGGGAGCATATCGTCGGGATGAGCAATATGACAGCTAAGCTTAAGCCCATGGATGCTAATTTGTAGCTCAAGCCTGCACTCCTTGTTCACCTGGTTATGGCTTCATTGCCAAAAGAGTTTGACACTTTTTTTGCCAACTACAACATGTCAGCTGAAAATGGGACATTAAAAAGACAATAGTCATGTGTGTGCAAGAAGGGGAAAGACTTAAAGACTTACATGGTGGTTCTCTGAACTATGTGAAGGAGAATAATTGTTATTTGGATTGTAGTTCTTTTTCTTATTATCCTTCACATACCACAATGTGAGACTTTAACTCTTTCCTCTTCTTGTACACATATGCCTATTGTCTTTTTAATGTCCCATTTTGCAGGTGACATGTTGTAGTTGACAACAAAAGTGTCAACCTCTTTTGACGGTGAAACCATAACCGGGTGAACAAGGAGTGCAGCCTTGAGCTCCATATCAGCATCCATGGGCTTAATATGCTCCCTTATGCCATGTCCACCTCCAGTGTACTTTTCTGTCACTAGCTGTTTTAGCAGCTAGGTAGCATATATCTTTGAAGAACTAGTGAATCGTTCTATGTCTTTTAAAAAAACTCCCCTACAAAAGTGCACTCTACGTGCTCAATTGTGTTTTTCATGAAAGTCATGCATTTTTTGTTGGCGATGAGCCACCTTTTATTATCGAAGGCCGATGAATTCACGATTCTGCTTAGAGATGTTTTATATGTTACTTAATTACGCAGAAATTTGATTAGTGTTTTAGAACAGAAGGAGTAGAAGAGAGCCTCAAGGTGGCACAAGCACAACCCAACAAAAAAAACAAAAGCAAACATCAGCTCTGAAAACACCGTATGCTAGCCACACGAAAACAAAAACTGGAATTAGAAAGCCGAAAACGAAGAAAACTGTACACCTAATAAGGATTCTTCGTTGTTACGAGGGATTCTGTAGCAACTTTGTAAAAGGGACAGCACCGAGAAAAATATTGTAACTCGCACAAACATGGGAACATGCTATACTGCTTTCGCTGTAATATGTCGACCAGTGGACCACTTAATTAAATTGATTTTTTCCTCAAACATTTATTCTTAAAAATCAAACTGGAGAAACACGGTCAGAACAGCATTTTTTTACTACGTGAATTAAACAGCAGGAGCTCACAAGTCAGAACTTAGTTGAGCCATACGATGTTAACATGGTAAAACAATAGGATGAGATGCCCTGAAATCCGCTTTGGTTCAACTGCACAGGTATTAGTATCAACTATCAAGCAGATCAAGATAGAGACCGTACCAAAAGTACCATGGGAGTAGGAATGAATATCTGAACGGACACTCCAAATTATCTTGTGGCCGAGTTTTAAGCAGTTAAAACTTAAAAGCCCATATACGGCAGCATAAATCTCTTGGAGACTCCACTGTTCGATGAACTGAAAAAGTAAAAGTAAACACTATTAGCTCATCGAAGATACCCAGTACCGACAGCTATGGAGTATGGATGAAAGGGCTGTAGCTGTACTTGCTTCAAGATTACTCACAACGAGCCAAAACCCGTCTCCCAAGGTTTATAATATAGGCGATTACCGATAAGGCTTTGATTAAAGAGACGTGGTGGTCGTGTAGTGTAATTAACCACAGAAAGTGGGCATTCTTAATTCAAACGTTTTTGCAGGGTCCTTGCAAGTATAAAAGCAAACAGTAAAGGGAAAGCAGCTCGCACACCTCTGCTATTTTGTCAGAACAAGAACCACTAGCCGTTATTCTCCTCTGTTCAAGCACAGCCGTGACGATCGCAATCAACGTTCCAGATTAGAAGTAACGCTTCGCTCAAGAGTGAACCCAGCTCCTCCACTCATCGCACATCCAACGGCTCAGGCGCTTCCTGGAGTCGCTGTTCACTTTCCAGCTCATCGTACTTGCTCAACTGCCCTCTCTATTGTCGTATTCTGAATCTCTTGCTATTTAGCTCCCTTCGGGAGATGAGGAGAACTATCTTGTGTAATTTGGGGTAAACCCTAGCCGCCTCTGTCGAGGTCTGGCCTTATCTTCCCTTGTAACGAACCACTTTGTGAGCAATCGATTTCTGAATTCCCAATTCTTGCTGTTTCTCTGAAACTGTCGATGTTCTTCAGTTAAATTCAGTAGCAGGGTCTAACAATTGGTATCAGAGCCAATCGATCCTCGGAGGCGTTTGGATCTGGAGGAAGTTGAGGTTGGGATCTCTCGTAAAATCCCTCACCCTTCTCTTGATTCCGGTGGCGGGGGAAGCTCGTACTAGGAGCAATTGGAGGCGGCTAGGCGGCGACGGCACAGCTCGGTTGCAAATCAAGGACTGGTAGTGGTTTCCGGAGGATCTTCCTTCGGTGTTAAATCCCACCTCCCACCCTGATTCGTGCAACAAAGGAGGCGACGGCGGCGCTGGTGGCGGCGTGGCGACGGTAGAATTAAAACCGGCAGAGTTTTCTGGTCTCCTTGATCAGTTGTAAAACCCTCTCCGGCCATGTCTCGACCTACGGACTCAGACTCTACGGAAGCTCTCGAGGTACGATCCTTGCAGCTTGATGTCCAGACACTACAGAAGCACAGGGAAGAAGACAGAAGGGAATTTTTGGAGTTTTCTTCCACGGTCCAAGCCAATTTCAGCAGCATTCAGCAAAACTTTGCAATGATGCAGACAAACTTTGATAAGTTACTGTCCCTCAATACTCTGAATGTTCGTGACACTGAATCCCCTCAGCCCAATGCAGTTCCACAGCAGCAAAATTTTGCAAACCCGTCCCATTCACCTGGCCAAGGAAGTGTGTATATGATCACACCACAAGGCCCTGCCTTTCTCCAGCAAACACATGAAAAAGGGATACAGCAGCCAGACCAAGGGAAGCAGGTTGGCTTGCAAAGAGGAAATGCTACTCTGCATGACCATACTGGAAAAGAACTGAATTTAGATGGGTCTTACAAAGCAACATACAAGCACCCACACTTTGGACAGCAAAAGAATCCTGGGCATTTGCAACAGCAAAGAATTGAACAGCAAGCTAGAGAAAATCAAAACCAAAAACACCAGGAGATTGAGGTACTGGAAGAAGATGATTATGAGATGGAAAACAGAAGAGGAGCAAATAGAAGGCTACAAGCAGTGGTCAAGCCAGCAAAACTGAATATACCCGAATTCCTAGGAGAAGATGCAGACTCCTGGATACAAGTTGTGGAGCAGTATTTTGATTCTGCTAGAACACCTTTGGATCAGAGAACAGCAATAGCAGTCACATATTTATCTGGCCCTGCTATCCAATGGTGGAGAAGTACTGGATTTACCACTGCAAACACTCAATGGCACAGATTTTGCAGGTACCTAACTGATAGGTTTTCTGTGACTTCTATTTGTGACAATGTCAGGGAATTTCATGCTACAAAACAAATCACTTCAGTGGCAGAATATATATCTAGATATGAGAAGTGCATGAATTTAATGAGAAGAGATAATCCCTCCTTACCTGATGACTATTATGTCAATAGTTTCATCTCTGGATTGCACAGCTACATCCAAAACCATCTACAATGCCTCAAACCAGTTGATATGCAACAGGCCATGTGGTATGCTAGGAGAATGGAGCAGGCCTTGCCTCACCAACAAAACAGGCAGTATTTTCCCACCTCCAAAAGAGCACCATCAGTGGAACATTACAAGGCATCAAGCACTACTGTAGCTGATCCTGCACATGAAGCAAAGCTAAGGGAGGCTATCCAAAACAAATTGTGCTTCAGATGCAAAGAGAGCTGGTTTCCAGGGCACAAAAGAGTCTGCAAAATGACAAACAAAGCTCAAATTCAGGCTCTGCAACAACAAGAACAGCAAGAACCTGAAACAATTTATGTACATGAGTATGATTCAGATTCTGATAATGCAGAGGATAACTCTACACCTCTGGTCATATCTATGCATGCATTAAAAGGAAAAAGGACCTCAAAATATTCCTTCACACTTTATATATCTATTGGCAAGGTGCAGGCTTTGGCCTTAGTGGACACTGGGAGTACATCCACATTCATCTCCCCCACTATTGCAGACAAGGCTAACTGTCAGTACACTACAACAAGGAAAGAAAAGGTCCAAGTAGCCAATGGAGAGACAATATGGACACAATTTCTCTGCAAAGATACAGAGTATACCATCCAGGGCATACCTTTTACATCTACTTTCAGGGTACTGAAACTACAAGGGTATGACATAATATTAGGAGCAGATTGGATTTATCAACACAGTCCTGTCCAGCTGGATTTAAAAGCACTCACTCTCAAGGTACACAAAGAGAATGAGGAAATTACCTTCTATGATGCCAGCCTGCCTTCTTGCACCAATATCAAGCAAACTGAAAATTTGCAAAGCCTGCTAAAAGACTCAATTTGTGGAGCTCTTTGAACCACTTTGTGAGCAATCGATTTCTGAATTCCCAATTCTTGCTGTTTCTCTGAAACTGTCGATGTTCTTCAGTTAAATTCAGTAGCAGGGTCTAACATATTTTTTTCAATTTTAAATATGCTAAACAGGTAAAAGTAAAACAAGAGCCAAAATCATAAAGCTGCCAGACTATAATTAAAGTGAAAACAAACAGAGAATTCAGACCTAGAGGACCTTTTGCTATTGTAGGCTGCAAAATAGTAATGTTTTTTAATCTAACCTTGCACATGGCCTTCAAGCATCCTTTCATGGGAACATAACCTAAACGAACTAGCACACCAGACAAGTAGCTGCACCATTTGGCTGAGGTCCGGGAACAATGGAAATATTTTACTGTGCTACTTCAGTCAGTGGGAAGCGTTCATTTGCATGTTCACTGTACAAATGAGAAACCTTGTTACGAGATTAGGATGTACTAACCTGATTAGCGGCTTACCATGAAATTTCATAAAATCAAGCAGGAAGGACCGGTTGATTGACTTTGCATTCATAGCCGTGGGCATTGGCAGTCTTAAGTCCATTGGCGCTTTTCAGTTAGTACAGTGTTTAATAAAGAGCATTGAAAACAAACAGCTGTGCACGGTAATAGCTTTCTGCAAAATGTTGAACAGTGACATATCAAAAAAAAATTGTACTAAAATCAAGTGAAGTGCAAGTAAATAAACTAACGAAACAAAACACAGTAGCCATTTGCTATGACTTTCTTGACACTACTTTATTTTGTTAAAAATGCACCCCCTATTCCAGTGAGGAGCTTCAAGCCTTCAACTCCATAACTAAAATTTATACTCCATATAACTACAATGCGATTGCAGCATGAATCTTTTTTATTTCAGGAACGCGCGAGTATGCATGCCCTTTTCTTTATAGATAGAGATAGAATGACAAGAGTCTACAACAAACACACAAATGCTGGCAGCCCAATAAAAGACTAAAAGCATGAATCTTTCTGAACAATCTTGAGAGTATTAGATGGTACATGCTATCTAGTTAGAAGTTCTCTCCAACAATAGAAAGAAAAAATCGCATTCCTGTGTATATGTACTGGAAGTGAGACAGCAGAGCACTATAGTGCTTGAACTATGACTCTTCTCTGCACCAAATTTTTTTTTTGTTAGTACAATATTTATACAGAAAATAAGAGTCTGCAACACATCACTTTAGAGCTATGCTAAAACATCTACAGTTTGTCAAAGGGTATACACCGGCAATGGCAGAATATACACGATTTAAAAAGTACTACTTGTTCTGTTGTTCATCTCCAACCATGCTAATTTATATATTGAAGTACTCACTAATTACTAGAAACTTGAGTGACCTGGACCGCATTTAGTCCGTACTTTCAGACTAACTTCTAATTAGAAGTTACTAGTAGAGTATATAACTAACATCACAAGGACCATGATGCAGCTTATATTGACCATGATCCGACGTTTTGGCGTACGATGTTCATCCGACGCAAGCATATGGCCCTTCGATCAAAATGCTAAATCAGCGTTGTCCAACGGATTGTAGTGTCGGATAGAAATCGGATGCAAAGCATCAGACACAAAGCAATTCCACTCAGTCAAAATTCCTTCACATGAGGCCAACTTTCGGTTATAATAAGTATTAATCCAACACTGAATGTTACTTACCCTATTTCTGTAACAGTAAAAGCATTTTTCCTTTCTAACATAAAAGGGAGAGCAAGATCTTGAGATTGATCTATGTATATTTAATAGTTCAGATCTGGAGTTGCATTAGAATTCGTTTCTGTATACAGTGCCGGTAATACACACTGCAAGCGACATGTGGGGTAAAATATAAACAAGAAGGAAATGTAGTGGTCCAAGCTTATCACCTAGCTTTAATACCGAAAACCAAAGATTTAGCCATTTTATAGGAAGCACTTTCCCATTACTATACAAGTTTTCTTGTGTCTGACACATGTTATCATCAGTACAAGTGAGGTTTCCGTCACAATTTACAGGAAGTGCTTAACCGATATCTCTAGGTTATCAGGGGAAAAGGTGGAGCAAACACATGTTCTCATCATGAAACACTTGGCCCCCATATTGGTTATTTCGAGCTGCATAAATCAATGGTGCGATACAATGAACTAATAAGGGAGCTACGGAACAACATAAATCTCATCTGAATGCCAAAATTATGTAGGTAACTTAAGAGAATTTCAGGAATGCGATATATGGACTTACATCGGTAAGTAAAACAATTCAGACCACAAAATCAACCACAAACTCCTAAAAAAAGTGTTACATACGAAAAAAATTAGAAGAAATCGCATATGTATCTGTGTTAATTCGACATGATGTGGGGCAGAAGACGAGAATACATACTCAGAACACTGACGGATCATAGCCTTGAAGAGAGGATGCCGAAACCATCGCTGGCGCAAGCGATGGAGCTGAACTGCGACGGTGAGGGACTGAGGGTTCTCCTGCATTGGAGAAAGTCGGCAACGACCTTCTGGAGAAAGCCGAGGTCGCCGGCTCTCCGCGGCGGGTTGGCCTGCCGCCTCTATTGAGGCTTCGCTTGTTATGGGCCTGGGTCTTTAACTCTTTATGGGCAGGAGGTAACGAAAAAGGCTAAATTATCTTAGTGGGATAGTCTGGGCCTCCATGGGTCTAGTTTTGGAATATTGAGGCACCAATGTAATTGTTTCTTTAAGCAGAAATGTACTCCACAAAAGTAAGCTCTCTAAGGCTATTAACGTTTTGGACCGTCGGATTGCTGTTCCCGTTAGTCACGTCCGTTTATTTGCTAGGAAATCTGAACTAGGCCTAAAGTCCCTAGACAGCTACACTGAATATCAAATTGGCCCACTGTGGTTATTAGGCCCCAAAAATTCACTAGAGCCCAACGGAGGGCGAACACTTAAGAAATTCTAAAACAATCTGATACATACTGGACCCCGGCCGGCGATCGTCGATCCCTGGTGCGAGGAAGCACTTCTCCCGCCGACCGACTGGTTTATCTCGCTTGGATCTGCGGACGGCTCGGGCTGATCAAGGGGTTGACCCGCTCAACTTCCCTGTCGAGACATCATGGTAGAATTCATAGACGGGGGTGACATGAGACTACCGACAGAGATTGTGGGGGGACGTGGTCGTATGACGAACAATGACACCAGGGTTTTACCCAGGTTCGCTACGTCGCAACTAGGCGACGTTCCCACTCCTGCAATCTCACTAAATCAGGGCTGAAGACTGAAGTATACAAAATACAATGTGAGTTAGGCTTAGCTACTCGACAAGGATCAACCTCTCGGCGAGTTAGCCTCTAGCTTGTTGTCTGTATGTGTTCTTCTCTCCCGTCTGGCTTTATATAATAGTCGGATTACAGAAAAGGAAACCTAGAAGACTACGGTAAGTTCTAACTTGGAAGGCAAGAATCTGTCTTCTACTCCAAGCCGTACCATGTGGGCCGTGGTCCGGGTTCTTCTAGAATCCGGTTTCTGCGCGTCAGCTTACTGGGCCGCATAATGGACCGTAATCCATTACCATTCAGGCCACCCTGGTAATCCAGCACTTTAGGACACCATCTCATATACCCCTAATTGGTATATATCCGACAGTAGCCTCCAAGAAGGATTAAGACTTAAATTCGTCGTCTTTCGTCAAATTTGCATTCTTTCCGAGAAATATTGGCTTTTCGTCTTGATTCTTCTTTTCCATCAAATCATGCTATAACACGAAACTCGGATTCTGGAAAATCCGCCTTTTTCTTCCACGAACCTTCGTGGAGAAGGAATTTCCTACGTCAGCGATAAAATCATGCTGACATCAGGGTCGTTTGGGTTTCGAGTGTGAAACGCTGAAACGTATCTCTGACAGATTCTCACGGAAAACGAGGAGATAGCAATTATCACATGTCGATTCATTTCCCGGATTTTCCGGCGAGTGACACGCGTTGAGCATCCAACGGTCAAAAGTGTCGTTAGCGCGCATCGTAAAGGATTTCCGGCTATAAATAGCCCACTTCATCCCCTCCGGCAATCCTTCTGCTCACCTCTCACCTTCCAGCTTAAGCGCCATAGCCTCCGAGCTTCAGTCCAGTGAGAACCAAACAGAGCCCGTGCTCACGTAGCACCGTTCCCGGACTTCTCGTCGAGAGCTTGAGGTCCTCGTCGCGCCGCCAAAGAATGGATTCACCACGCGCGTCTCAGGAGCACTCCGTCGCCACGGACATCGACGACATCATCAATTTTATGGATCCGCTGCTCGACTCGCCGAGCCGCGCCACCGTCGACGTGCCGGAGAAATCTTCCGGCGGCCAGGCCCGCGAGGATCTGCATCTCGCGGCCGACAACCTGGCCGCGTCTTCTTCTGCACCGCCTCTGCCTCCTGCTCCCGAAACGGCGGAGGAAAAGATCACTCTCGTCGGAGATCAGCTCGCCGCCGCCGCCGGGGTCGAGGACGAGGGCGAAACTGCCGACAACTGGAGCCGGAGCAGCATTCCTTCCTCCCTTCTTCTGACGAGGGAGAAGGAAGGGTTGATTGCGAAAGGAAAATGGTGGCATGAGGAAGAAGAGTTCGAGCCTGCGCCCAAAGCCGGGGAACGAGTCCTTCTTACCTCGCACATTGCTAGAGGTATGGGAATCCCGCCTTCCGCCTTTTTCCTCGAAGTCCTTAGCCATTACAATATCCAACCTCACAACCTACCACCAAATTTTATTCTCTATCTAGCCGGCTTCCAGTCCCTTTTTGAAGGGTATTTAGGAATAGCGCCTAGATTATATTTCTGGCAGTATTGCTTTGGAATTAAGCGAAACCCCTCAGAGGGCGCTCTTCCAATCTGTGGAACCATATCTTTCACCCTGCGTAGATTCAGGGAAGATTGGTTCCCGAAGATAAAAACGTCGGAATCCGTCAAATTCTGGACGGGTTCCTTTTTCTATCATCAAGACATCCCAATTCCTGGAAAGCAAACCGGAGTTCCACCTTTCGCCAACTCTGCCGCCACTCCCCAGGAAAACTGGGCGACTGAACCAGTGCAAACCCTGTCGCCAGATCTTCTTAGAATTAAGCGGCGCATCACGAAACTCGTCACTTCCGAACCACCTCTGACCGGCATGGATACATTTCTATGCTGGTTAGAGAGGCGAATTCAGCCTTTGGCTGACCATGGTCCCCGACTTTTGTGCGACTACACGGAAACTGCGGACGATAGACAAATCCTTGACGGCGAAGGATTTGCGGAAGCGCGTGAATCAGTTGGTCGCAGCACGCGACCAATATGAGGAAAGTCGGCCGATGTATACGGCGACTAACCCGACTCCAAAGGTACGTCTTTTACATTTTGGGTTTCACGTTATTTTCTTTCTCGGATAATTGTGTTACCCGGACTTTGTCTTTTTTGACAGATCTTCGATCTTCCTAAGTCGGACCTTGCAACTGATGTTGAGTTGGACGCATTGCGTGCCAACTTCACAGGTGGACGGAAAAGCAAGAAGATTTCCGCCTCCCGGGAAGTAATCGATATTGACAGTGTCCCAGTCGCTACCTCCAGGTTTGACATCCGGGTTTTCTATTTTTGTCGGAACTTTTCCTCTTTTATCTCGGATTTTTAATTCTCCGGTACTTCTATTTTTAGCTTGGCTCCCTCAACCTTGAAGCCGAAAAAGTTAAAAAGGTTTAAGTCTGTGGCCAAAAGAGGTCCACATCCTTCTCCTGCAACTGTCCCAGATACTCCAGTTGCAGCTACAGAAGAACATGTTGCTGCTACGGACAAGGAGACCTAGCAGACCAGCCATCCTATTGTGCCGGAAACGGACACGAGGGAAAGGGCGGCCCCGGAAATGGGAGGTCCTTCTTGGATGGCTGAGGAGGATCCCATTCCCACCTTTGATAAGGATTTCAAGGTTATCCATGAAGGCCTTAACAATGTCGGGACTCTTTTTGCAGAGTTTGCAAAAGAGTTCACCGAAAACTTGTCAGGTTTACAGTGGATGAGCCAGGTAATACCTCCAGCCCCCAAGAAATAAGTCAAATGCATGCTTTTGCCCTAATGCTTTTTTCGCTTTTATGCTTGTTTTTAACGTAAGCATTTTTTGTCCCTTTTCCGTGTTTCAGCAAACCGCTGAGACCATAAACATGGAAGTTTTCAACAAACTTACCATTAAGAATAAGGAGGTGAAATCCCTTCTTTCGATTCTTAATGGTAAGGAGGCAGAACTGGTATCCACTAAGCAACAGCTGAAGGAAACAACAGGTAAGATATTTCTTTGCTTCCAGTTGTATAATTTTTTCTAAGTATTTTTCCGAGTTTTCTAACTCGTCTTTTTTACTTTCTTTTCAACTTCTTTGGCGAAAGCCAAACAAATTGCTGAAGATGCCGGCAATGCCGAGAACCTGCGCCGAGAAAACCTGGATCTTCATAAGCTCAATATGAAGTTGCAGCAGGACCTGGAGGCCAGCCAATTGGCCGTTGGCATTGCCGAGTCCAAGGCCTCCGACCAAGCAGCCAAGGACAAGGACACCATCCGAGACTTGGAGAATGCCTTGAACCAGCGCTTGGAGGAGGGCGCAGAGATGGACAAAATTCTCGGTAAGTACTTTACCTTTTACCGGATTTCCTATGTTTAAATCTTTCTCTGTTTTTTGCTAACACTTTTTGTGTTTTACTGAAACAGGAGATAGCCCCCAGCTTACTCGGATTGAGAAAATCCGTGCTTTTGGGAAGGTGTTCACCGCAATCAAGGCTGCGGGGATGTTGCTGGTCAACAAATGCCTTTCCGCCAGGACTGGGGAATTCTCAGAAGTTGCAAAACTTTTAGAAGCTATCGTGGAGGTGGCGGAGTCCAGGGAGTCCATCCTACGCTCCGCGGCGCGTGGTGGTGCGCGCATGTCTCTAGGGCTCATGCACATGCACTACCCTGACGCCAAATCTTGGCGCGTGGCATCTGGCATCCCGCAAGGATACACGGAGGCGCAGCGGGCCAGCATCTCTGAAGACATCAAAGGTCACGCCACCAAGATTGCCACCATGGTGAACGTCTCCACCTTCTATCCGGAAGAAGCCATTCCGGAAACTCCTGAGGAATCCAGCAGCGAAGATGGCTCGGATGCCTGAAGGAATTTCCTTGTCCTGGGTAGAAAGATAGGAAATAGAAGCAATACTGATCTTACAATGTAAACTTATTGTAATGCTTTCTATTCTTTTGTAGAAACAAGTACTCCGCTTTTGCAGCAATATTGATTAAGTCTTTTGCAAGTTTTCCGGGTTTTTATTCCTTTATCTTCTAAGCTCTCTGGTTTGTATGCTTTAACTGTCCTTAGTGTTTGAAATGGCTCGATAGTATTTTAATCTTCATGCCAAGTGACTGGGTGTAACCAATCAGTCGAAACTTGGAAACATGGATCATACTAAAGGCATTTTTACTTACTAGCTCCAGTGACCCAACATAAAAACGATCAGATAATGCTTAGAGAACAGTAAGGAATTTTTTGAATGAAATTCAGGCACGCAGGCACAATATGGGTTTCCTTAAGCCATGTTAGGATGAAAATCATTCAGTTTTTTAACACTGAGCACGCAGGCACAATTCGGGTTAACATTGAGTATTTTGAAAGATCATTGGGAAATAGATAAGACATAATTATGTTTTAAACTATAATAAACATGTAAAAAACATAGATGTATGAATTACGACAACTTTATTTCATGATCTCAAAGATGTTTACATAGAAATTGAACCAAGTGTAGAAGGGACGTAACTGCTGTATGCTCCAGGGTCTTTTAGTCTCCCCTAGTCCGTCATCTATTTTTCTCTTTCTTTTGCGATTCGGATTTTCGGGATCATCTTCCGTGTCTCAAATATCTACAAGATAGTATGATCCATTTTTCATAGCTTTGCTGATGACGAATGGTCCTTCCCAAACTAGGGCCAATTTGTGCTTTCTTTGTTGTACCAATCTTAGCACTAGGTCACCTTCTTTAAAAGAACGATGCCTGATTTTCCGACTATGGTAACGTCGTAAAACTTGCTGATAAATTGCGGATCTTTAAAGCACAAGTTCTCATTCTTCCTCTAGAAGATCGATGGCATCCTGTCGTGCGCTTTCGGCATCCGAGTCATCGAAAGCCTACACTCTTGGGCTATCATGGATCATGTCCGTTGGAAGGACTGCTTCCGCGCCGTAAACTAGGAAAAACGGGGTTTGCCCTGTTGACCTGTTTGGCGCCGTTCGAATACTCCAAAGCACAGAGGGTAACTCTTCCACCCATGCTCCAGCTGCTCTATGAAGAGGAGATTCGAGTCTTGGGCGTATTCCTTGCATGATTGAACTGTTCATTCAACCTGTCCATTGGATTGTGGGTGTGCCACATATGCCAGATCTAGGCGTATTCCCGTTTGTTGGCAATATTTTGCCAACTCTCCAATAGAGTTGTCGATTATTATGCTGTGTGGAACGCCGTATCTCATGACTACGTCAATGATGAAATTTCTGGCTGTTACACCGTGAAGCTTTTTGATGGGTTTTGCCTCCACCCACTTGGTATACTTATCCACTGCCACGAGTAGATGTGTGTTTGACACGAGAAAAACAATCGCGGGGTGCTAGAACGCGATGGCTAGGGTAGCGTGTTTCTCTCATGCGCCGGGTAAAGGAAAAGAAGTGCGGGCGTGCCAGTGTACCGTAGTACATAAAAGAAAGAAAAGGTAGGGAAACATGCATTTCATTAATCTCTCTTGGAGAAACAAATTACAAGATCCCTAATACAATGCGCTCCGTGGCCTGCTGGCACGACCATCCTAACTGTGGCGATTGCGATCTCCGGTTCCCGGGGCCTCGGAAGACACCCGGTTAATTACTCCCGCGGGTTACGCCGCGAGATACCTCCGATTAAGCCGTGTGGTCGTCTTCGTCGTCTTCGCTTCACGTTCTCCATGCATGATGTGGTGGTGATGTGTGTGTGGGCGGCAGCAGAGCCCGTGTCCTCGTCGGTACACGTGCCGCGAAAAGCGTGGCCTTAGCCTTGGCCACGCCCGCCCTCGCCGTCGAGCCTCGTCGGTCTTGACGGCGTTGTTGTAGTCGGAGTTGAAGTAGCATGGATCCGCTCAGCTGGGACATCTGGACGATCAACAGGTCCGTCGGGGTGTGCAAGGGGTATTCCTCACGGGAGTGTGTTGGTGGGGATTGGCATCGGTGGGAAACCGACGCACGCGCACGGGTAACTTTGGCCGACGTGGTCGGTGCCTCGCCTTGGCCAACGCCAAGTTCATGGCTGTTGGCGTAGACAAGTACGCCGCCTCACGAGTTCGGATATAAGTGGAGGTGAAGATGGCGTTGGGCTGCACGCCGGACGCCAACGTCGTCATGGAGATGCACATGGCGCCGGCTGCACGCCGCCGACATGGAGATGGACATGGCGTCGGGCTGCACGGAGGCCGCCCCGCCGACGTCGTTGTGGAGATGCGCATGGCGCCGGCTGCACGGAGGCCGCCTCGTTGACGTCGTTGTGGAGATGCGCATGGCGCCGGCTGCACGCCAGCTACGCCGTGGAGATGAAGATGGCGCCGGGCTGCGCGCCGGTCGCCGACGTTGTCATGGAGATGCACATGGCGCCGGCGTGCACGCCGGTCACCCCACCGACGTCGTTGTGGAGATGCGCATGGCGCCGGCTGCACGCCAGCTACGCCGTGGAGATGAAGATGGCGCCGGGCTGTGCGCCGGTCGCCGACGTCATCATGGAGATGCACATGGCGCCGGCGTGCACGCCGGCCACCCCGCTAATGCCGTCATGGAAATGAAGATGGCGCCGGTCTGTACGCCGGCCGCCTTGCCGACGTAAAGATGAAGATGGCGCCGGACTGCGCACCACTGACATGGAGATGGACATGGCGCCGGGATGGACGGAGGCCGCCCCGCCGACGTAATTGTGGAGATGCGCATGGCGCCGGGCTGCACGGAGGCCTCCCCGCCGACGTTGTTGTGAAGATGCGGGCTGCACGCCGGCCGCCCTGCCGTCCCCGTGGATATGTAAATGACGCCGGACTGCACGCCGGCCGCCTCGTCGACGTGTCATGGAGATGCACATGGACTCGGGCTGCACGCCGCCATGGAGGTGAAGACGATGTCAGGCTGCACGCCGGGCCGCTCTGCCGACGCCGTCACGGAGAAGGCACCGCGCTTCTTGCGGTCAGCCCCTCCTCGTCATGCTGGTGGATGACGTAGGGCTGCACCTGATCAGGTCCTCAAAGGCGCCATCGTCTTCAGAAAAGAGCATGGTGAAGATGGCGGCGGGCTGCGCGCCGGCAGCGCCACCGGCCTCGCGTCTTGCGTCGGCCGTGGCGATGAAGATGACGGTAGGCTGCGCGCTGGCGGCGCTACCATCCCCATCTGTTCGCAGCGGCGAGCTACACTTCATCAGCTCCGGCGTCCGCACCATCGGGCCACCAGTCATGTGCTCCAGTTATGCTGCATGCCTCCGGCTCCAAGCATCATGGTGGACGACGGCGTGTGTGTTGAAGGGGGAGAGAGAGAGAGAGTTCATAGGTAGAGAGAGGGAGAGGGATTTAACCGTGATGCTCACCATTAGGAGATCGGATCTTCACCTCCACGATCGCCCTTCCTTTCTTTCCTGACGTGTTCACCGGTGTGTGTATAGACAGGGATTTATAGATGGATTTGAGGCTGTGAGAGTTGTGTGTAGGGTGGCTTGGCGTTGATGAAATATATACGTGGAGAGATCGAGATTGGATCTTGGTTCTCGACGTGGGATTTCTACGTGTATAGGATTGCTAAGAACGAATGTGTGGATGTTTGTGGCTGTTTCTGCGTCTCCTCGTGCGCGAACTCCTCCAGCGAGCTGTGCGTCCGGGTCGTGTGTTCCATGGAGTCTCATTGCGCGTGTGCTTTTATAGGGAGCTGGTGTGAGCGGATAGAGACGTCCGGCCGATCCATCGCCAGAACTACGTGATCTTCGGCGTCTGTTGTGCATGGCGAGTATATCTCCTCTGCTATCCAGCCGGATGCGCCGCCTTCTTCCGAAAGAAGCGGTGAGCCTATCTGTTTGATTCAATGGCGAAAAATATCTGGTTAGCTAGTAGAAAACCGATCCGACTAACGTGACCAGCGTCTCGGCAGGCCTGCACACATTTATCAGTATCTAATCCGTATACATATAGGCGCTTGCACAGGTCTAGCTGCCTGGCGCTTGTACACGTTTTAGTTGCCCTGGCCAATGTCCATGCAAAGCCGACTCAATTAGCCAGCTCCATGCATGTATACATGAATCGATCGATCATGGGCACAGCTAGCTCAACCACATGCACGTGTATTGATCGATGGATTGCAAGCTATACATGTACGTGAAAAATCAATCACATAGCTAGCTCTCGAAATAGGCTTTCGCCCCGCTTTATAAATAAAGCAACCACAACATCCATACATAGTTTCATACAGCAGAGCACGACAGAAAGAAAAGAAGAGAGAAAAATTAAGTCGCTACAGCTGGGGCCACAGCACAACAAAGCCCGAAAGGAAAGAGGCGAAGCAAGAAGTGGGCGGAGGGGGGGGTGGTGTGGGTAGACAAGAAGAGAAAGAAAGAAGTAAATAAAGCCGCCAGGGGAAGAGAGAGACGCCTCACGGCGGCACTCGCGAAGCGATGCGGCGCGCGGCAGCTAGGAGCCTGTCGATGTAGTCCGCTAGCCGCGCCCTGTCCTGCTGTCTACAGAGCGGGTACCACTGCTGCAACAGAGCCAAACATTTGAACAAAGAGTCAGACGCCTGACGCAAAAAAATCTTTTCAATAACCATCCTATTGCGTGTCGTCCACAGCGACCACATCATAGCCGCGAACACGAACCAGAAGAGGCGTCTGCCCCCTCCGGTCCGGTGTGCCTGGGCTTCCAGGAACTCGCCGAGGTCCGAGGCCTGCCAGATTGGCCCCAGCGCCTCGTAGGTAAAGTTCCACAGAAACCGTGCAGCAGGACACACAAAGAAAATGTGTGTAGTGGACTCAGGGCATCTACATAACGGGCACAAACCGTCCCCCGGGCCATGGCGCTTCGCCACCTCAATCCCGGACGGCAGCCTGTCGCGTAGTAGTTGCCAAACAAAGATCTTAATCTTTAACGGTAGCGGGGCCTTCCAGAGTGGAATAGCCCAAGACCTAATCGGCCCAGCGAACTGGGCCCTATACGCTGATTTAACCGAGAAGGCTCCCGAAGGGGCCAGGGCCCAGGTAACCTGGTCAGGGCCCCCCGGAAGGAACTCAGGCAAATCGCCCCTGAGCGCCTCCCATTCTGCGATCTCAGCAGGACCAAAAGTTCGACGGAACAAGATGTTCCATCTCCCGTTCTGGACCGCCGAGGCCACTAACTGGGCCGGCTCAGAGCAGATAGCAAAAAGGCTCGGGAACTCTAACTGTAGAGCTCGTTCCCGAAGCCACGGGTCCAACCAAAACATGGTTCCCCGGCCATCGCCAATGGTAAACCTAGCCCCTTTCCTAATGTCCTGCTTAATCGACTGGATGGACCTCCAAAAAAGAGAGCCCTCCTGTCGATCACACGCGAGAAGCGGGCGGTCCTGCAGGTACTTGGCCTTAAGGAGCTGGAGCCAGAGGCCCCCCTCCTCCCGCAGGATGCGCCAAACCCATTTCAGCAACCAGCTGAGCTGATCGATGGAATAACCAACCAGCTGATCATTGAAATAGCTAGCTTCATGCACGTATATATATTTGAGTGCAAGCTCAATTCTTCTGCATTGCATCTTTTAACGTGTCAACCAAACCTTGAAACTTTGTGCAAATTTGCGTCGAACAATGTGTAAGTCCACCTCTTGCAGTTTTGAATGGTCCCATCATATCTAGCCCCCAGACCGCAAATGACCATGTAATAGGGATAGTTTTGAGTGCTTGGTCTGGCATATTCGTCTGCTTGGCGTAATACTGACATCCGGCACATG
This sequence comes from Alopecurus myosuroides, assembly GCA_028641055.1. NCBI lineage: Eukaryota > Viridiplantae > Streptophyta > Magnoliopsida > Poales > Poaceae > Alopecurus > Alopecurus myosuroides. The sequence continues at coordinate 141,464,324 of CM054063.1, forward strand.
TATTAACTATGTTTTCGGCATCTGTCTTGACTGTTAGTCAGAAAAACCCTGCACGGAATACTTTCTTAACTATGCTTTTTGATTGAGCATGATGTCCGCAATCTCCAGCATGGATTTCTTGCAGAATTTCTCGGCCTTCTTCTGGCGAAATACATCGCAGAAAAATTCCGGTAGTGCTGCGCTTATACAGGCAACCATTGATTACCGTGTATCCTTTGCATCGACGTTTTATTTGTCTTTGCAAGACCTCGTCTGCTCCATCCGAGTACTTCTGAGCTACTAAGAAGTTTAGATATGGAATTTCCCAATCCGGGTTGACGAGCAAAACTTCAATTGACTCGGAAACGAGAGGATAGTCGACATCTCCACCTTTTATGGATGGTTCGTGCAAATGCTGGACAAACACACCTGTTGGTAGGGTTTTCACTCTTTCCGAACCCATGCGGGCTAATGCATCCGCGTTCCAATTTTCTTCCCTTTTGACGTGAAGTACTTCAAATCACAGGAAGCAAATTGCAAACTCGTCCACCGTTCTCCGATATTCGGCCATGATGGGGCTTTTGGCGTCCCATGTTTGGTTGAGCTGATGCTGTACCAAATCTGAGTCACTATAGCATAAGATGCGCATGACACCAATATCTTTTGCAATGTGCAAGCTATGAAGCAAAACTTCGTATTCTGCCACATTGTTGCTGGCGTTGAAGTGTATTTGTAATACATACTCCATTGTATCTCCCTTGGGGGATTTTAGGACTACACCAGCTCCAGCGCCTTCCTTCATCTTGGATCCATCAAAGTGCATAACCCAGTATTCTGACTCTGGCATTGGTGTGTTTTCCATTGCTTCTGTCCAATCAGCAACGGAAACTGCCAACACCTGGGATTTTCTTGCTGTCCGGGGTTGGTACTTAACGTCGAACGCAGCTAATTCGATGCCCCATTTGGCTACTCGGCCTGTTGCGTCCGCATTGTTGATTATATCCCCTAGTGGTGTTCTGCATACCACTGTTATGGAATGTCCTTGGAAATAATGATGGAGTTTTCGAGATGCGAAAAATACGCCATATGCCAGTTTTTGGTAGTGCGGGTATCTTTGCTTGGGCTCGGAAAAAACTTCGCTTACATAATACACCGAATGTTGATCTGGTATGGTTTGCTCGTCTTTTCGTTTGTCCACAACTATCACCGCACTGATAACCTTGTTTGTTGCTGTGAGGTACAGTAACATGGGTTCTTCGTCTTTTGGCGATGCCAAAATCGGACCTTTCATCAAGGTTTGTTTTAACTGGGTTAATGCTTTGTGTGCTTCTTCCGTCCATTCAAATTTGTCAGATTTCTTCAACAATTTGTATAATGGCAGAGCTTTGTCTCCTAGCCGGCTTATGAACCTGGTGACGGCAGCTGCAGAATCCGTTAATCTTTGTACATCTTTTAAGCACGTAGGCCTTGAGATGTTTAGGATTGCCTTGATCTTTTCCGGGTTTACTTCTATTCCTCTGTGAGAAACGATGAAACTGTCGTGGTGGTATCACGGCAGATGCCATGAGATGGCTAAAGTGTTGGGGCCGATGGACGCTGGAGGTGCTCGGGGAGGAATCACACGGCGAGTAGCCGCGTGTAGGATGTCTCAAACACTGCAAACAACCAGATCTTACCCAGGTTCAGGGCCCTCGTGTGGAGGTAACACCCCTACTCCTGCCTCTCTCTTTATATGTGTATTCACCGAGTAGCCACAGTACAAATCAGGCCTTCAGCCAAATAGCCACCCTAGCTCTCTATTTCTCTCTGTGTTGCCTCTAGTAACAAATGATCTCTCGCGTAACGTGTAGCATCGAACCTCGCACAGGAGGAGGCAGGGCTCCTTATATACTAGTGCCCATCCGAATAGAATAAGACTATAAGGTACAGCTGATGGGACAGGTGCCCTGCAGAGCAGAGCACGCTTTCGGCTTCTCGCTGACGCGGGTGTCGTAAATCGTCGCGCCGTTCGGAGATGGGACCTGTCCACCTTGTCAGTGAGATAGGGTAGGCCCCTAGCCGTGTCATGTCCCCTTTGTCAGTGACAAGACTTGACAGGCGCCTACCGCACTATAGCCACGCCATAGCGCGGATAATCACGCGCTCCGTAAGTTGAACCGCACGCCGGTACAGACGCAGGATACGCGGGATCCCTTGTCAGAACGGCTCCATTGACTTCTGACCCGAGTAGGAAAGCACTCCCTCTACTCGGACCAACTCCTCTACTCGGAAGATCATAACTTCCTTGATTTCTCCTCTTGGCCATTGGTGGGCACGGCCGGATAGAAGCCTACCGGGTAGCAAGTACCGGGTAGCCATCTACCCGGTCAAACAGCACCTAGACCTTGCCTTTAGCACTTGCCTTACCCCTACTCGGGGGTAACCCCCCGACATTAGTCCCAGAAGCTGGTAGAGTCCTGCGAACTTGTTCACTGGGCCCTGCCAGCTTAAAACAAACCTTGTCTTTGTAACTGAAAGGGGCCGAGTAGCACCTCCACATGGCCCTTCAACTCTTGCTTGCATCTCTACTTCTCCGAGTAGCAATATGTCGCACCCGGACTTCTAGGGGATACTCACAGTCCGTTAAACAGCAGATAAATGGCTTACGGGGCATACCGGCACCCGCATCTCAATATGAGCAGGCCAACACATAAACGTGTGGCAACCATTCTCTTACTATTCATCGTCTGCGCAAACCATCCCGTAGAAATCCAGATACTTCCATTGATGTACTTCAAAACATACACACATGGTACGTCAACGGCATTGGAACAAGTGATATCACAACAGATCTCTACGACACAAAAGATTGAAATAAGTTGCAAATAGCTCTCACTAGAGCAGAGATAGCAAATACAATCATCCAGAGGACACATGTCCCAACATATCATCATTACAACACAGCGGAAGCATTCAACATGTCTGAGTACAGACAAGATCCAAATAGGCCTAAGAGGCCGGAAACGAAAAGACGGAGCCCATCCACGAAGTCTCGGATCCTGCCCGGGTCCGCTATCTACTCGTCAGCAGCCTCGTCATACTCCACGTAGTAGCCACCATGGGGATCCTCGGAAACGTAGTCTGCGGAAACCACAGCCCCAAAGGGGTCAGTACATAAACGTACTGGCAAGCAAGACTCACAGTTCACCAAAGTGTAACCCGTCAACACCAAGCACAGATGCTTTGGGTTCAACGAAAGAGCGGGTGATACAAAAGATGCGGCAGCTGGCTGCACTAACCAACTACAGAACATGATACAACTTCCGGCTAACAGAAAGGGGATAAGATAGCGTATCGTAACCAGCTATAACTAACCACCAAACAAACCCATCCTGGATCTCGCCCCTTATCCAAAGAAGCAATCCGAGGATAACTCACACAGTTGGGTTAATGATGGTTCAAGTTGTTGTGTCAATAAGACTATTACTAGTCAAATTTATCATTAGTTTGGTGTAAGTTGTTCTGAGTACTTGTTAGCCAGTACTTTCACCAAGTAATCCATAACCGCGGAAAACACGGCTTCTCGAGAAGATTTACCCTGCAGGGATGCACCAATTTGGCCGTACACGTAAGAATACCCCGCCAGGATGGAAATGCACTTCCACCAAGCGAGGCACTCAACACAACTCAACTCTTCTTTGCATGAAGCCCAAAGAACCACATGTTGTGCGTGCGCGGCTAATCAAGCCCCACGAAGAAAAGGGGACCCTCATAGCACTCTAAGACCACGCCGCCCTAAATGCCGACTACAAAAGTTCCACCCTGGCGCCAAGGGTTCGCACCTGCACATGCATGCATCAAATGGAAAGCCCGAACTAAGTGTGGCGATTTGGACGAGTTGCGAATCGAATCAAATTGAGGGGGGCGCCCATACACGCTTCCCACATGCGGTTAGTGCGCTCATCATGGATCAGTAGACAAGACCCTTTTCCTAATTAGGGTCGACACTAGCAGGCCTCAAAACCACGCCGGGCCTCCTACCGGTGCCTTATCATCAAATTATTATTACCTCAAAATTAACAGGTTGTTGTTTAACATCGAGCCCCAGAACATAATAGAAATAGTAACAGAAAGTAACGGGTAACAGACTCGAGCAAAACAACCCTAAGCATGCTAGTAAGACACGGGCTCAAACAACGGGGTTATGGGAGTGGAGGTGAGGCAATATCAGGGTTAAAGGATACATGTGATAGGTTCGTAACAGAAGCAACGATTCATAGGGCTAGCAGAATAGACAACGGAAAGTATCGGTATCCAATGTTGAAAGGAACACAACGGTTCATGTGAGTGAATACTTTCCTGCAAACTCAGCAGCCTGGTACTGAGCTAGATCCTCAGAAGGGGTATCGTAGGTATCGTCGGTCTCAACGTCGTCGTTTATCCGAGAAGAAGCAAACAAACAACGCAGAGAGACAAACAATCAATAACATGGCATAATGCACAAACATGGGATGATGCATGACCATTTAATTGATGCATCAGAAATAAACTAGTTGACAAGATAACATGTTTAAATGGACCCATATGCAATTGGATTGCATATGGAAAGCCCATGAATTAGGGTTGAAATAATTGTTTTACAACTAATCAATAGGTGAAAGTGGATTAGCATGATGCATGGATGAGGAAAACAGCAAAATAACAACAATAGAAACAATTGGAAATAAGGTTTACCAAGTTTGGAAATTTGTTTATTAAGTTAAGGAATTTTGGTTACTTAAAGGTGTTACACAAGCATTTGTTGTTTTCATCAAGTTTAATTGTTCAAAATAAATAACAAAGTTCATATTTGAAAAGAACACAAAGTTTTGGGTGGAATACATGTTTCACTTGTTGAAAAAGGATTTCAAATAAATTATTTATGAATTAAACAAGTTTAAGCAAGAATTAAATGAATTTAATTCAAACATGAACTTATTTGAATTTTTATTTGTGCACAACATTAGATGAAGTTCATATTTGAAAAGTTTATACTTTTAGGGTTGGAAAACATATTTTATATGTCCCAAAAGAAATTAATTTGACCAAGTTATGAATTTAACAATTTTAAATGATTTAAACAAAGTTTAAATTATTTAACCAAGTTTAATTATCCAAAACATGAAACAAAATTTATATTTGGAAAGGTGGTTTAATTTAGCATGGAAAACATATTTTATTTGTGGAAAATGGATTTAAAATGAGCAAGTTATTAATTTGGCAATTTTAAATGCATTAATTAAGAAACAGTTGTTTTCAGCAATTTAAATTATTCAAAACAGCAAACAAAGTTGATATTTGGAAAGTACATGAAAAATTGATTGGAAAACATATTTAGTTTATGGAATTTGGAATTTTTATGACCAAGTTATGATTTTTGCAAAATTAAATGAATTAAACAAGTTTTCAAATATTTCACCAATTTAAAATATTCAAAACAGTAAACAAATTTTATATTTGGATAGAGCATTTAATTTGGTATTGAAAACATATTTAAAGAGTTGAATTTGGAGTTGGGATGATTTAGTTATGCAATTATTCAAATTTCAAATGAATTGTTTGAATTTGAAATTTGAATGCATTTGAATTATTCAAAACAGAATACAATTGTTATAAACAGATAGAGAATTAAATTTGGTTCAACAAACATATTTTATTTTTAGTATTTGGGTTTATGAAATAGAAGTTATTTGCATTTTATTTTCAGGGACCAATTTGTAATTGAAAAGGAGTTAGTTTAAAAAAGAGAAGGCTGAAAAAGGGTTTCTACCTCGCAGTGGCTAGCCCTAGCCACTGACGAGGGGGGCCAGGGCACCGTGGCCCGCGTGGCAGCAGCGGTGGCTTACAGGTGGGCCACTGGCGCGGGGATAAAATCCCAAAAAAGGTTTGCGCCGCGGGGGTATCGAACCCTGGCCCTCGCGCTCGCGCTCGCTGTTGCGCTGCCACTACGGTGGCTGATTCAGTTTGTCAGTAAAGGAGATGCATTGAGGTTAACGTTCAAATAGGCTAACTGAACTTTGTGCTGCAGGTGTTCTCTGAATCTTTCGTCAGGGCTCGCTGGCCGGCGGCGATCGGCAGCAGAGCTCGCCGCCGTGGCTCGCTGCGGTGCTGTGCGATCGGGTGCGAGTGCTAGCCTGCGATGTGCAGTGCAGGAGAGGGAAGGGAACGGGGGGAACGGCTGCTCACCGACGGTGGCAGGGGAAGCAGAGGGTCGGGGCAGAGGTTGCCGGCGACGACGTCGTGGATGGCGGCGGCGATGTGGCCCTTCTCGGGCTCAACGGAGAGGTCGGGGGTGGAGAGGGAGCAGCGGCGACTCGGTTCCCGCTGCTAGCTCGAGCCGTTAGCCAACGGAAGACGGAGATCGCCGGAGAGGTTCAGAGGTGGGGCTCGGTGACGGTGGCAGAGAGGGGAAATTCCGGTGAGAGAGCGAGAGAGACGACGGCGGAGAGGAGGGAGAGGGGTGGAGCCCGGGTTAGGCCTCGAGGGGGAACCCTAGGGGGTTTTGTAGGGGTGACGGGGGCCGTCCACAGTTGCTGCCGTCGACGTGGAGGCAGTCGATGGCCTGCCGTACGGTGAGAAGAAGGGCGAGGGGGGGTTTGGAAGGGGTACCGGGCCGAGGTGGAGGGTAAGGAAATTGGGCTGGGCCGCTGCCCCTCTCTCTCTGTGAGTCTGTTCCTTTTTATTAATTGTTTTGTTATTATTATTTTTTTTTGCAGAAATAAAAATGGAAGGAATAGGTAAGGTTTGGGGTAGAAAATAATTAGGGGAAAAATTTATATTACTTATTTATGTAACAGAAACAAATTTCAAGTTTTTGTTTTACAAAAAGTTCAAAATAAAAAAATGTTGTTTGTAAGTTAATTCAAATTTGGATGGATTTGATTATTAAGTGATTTATGGAAAACAACTTTTAAATGGTTTGAACCTTAAAGTTTAATTGAAACAAAAATTATTAGCATTGTGTTGTAATTCTCATAAGTTCAAAATGGGTGCTGTGTGTGATTTGATTTGAATTTAAATAACATTTGAATTAAGTGATTGATTAAAAGCCACCATTTTTAATAGTTGAACTTTAGGGATTTAATGGAAACAATTGATTGAAGGGTTTTGTCATTTTCATAATTTTCAAAAGGGTTGCTGTTTTGGAAATTAATTGAATTTGAAAAGGGTTTGGTATTAAATGAATTTTTGATAGAAACAAAACAACAGTTTTGGAATCACAACTTTAATGGAAACAATTGATTGTTTTGATTTGAAATATCATTTTGGAAATTGTAACATCACAAGTATGAAACAAAAGGTTTGAAATTTGATTTGAAATTCAAATAGAAAACAAAGGAAAACAAAGGAAAACAGTTGGAAAACAAAGCAAAACAGAGGAAAACAAATGGAAAACAAGCAAAACAAATGCAATGAACATGATGTCATGATGCAAAACATAAAATAACAGAGATCAAAACATTCTAATGGCTATTTTTCATACTTGGGATGTTACAAAACGCCCCCCTTGAAGGAATCGCGCCCCGAGATTCCTACTGAAAAGAGAAAAGGTCCGGATACTTTTTGCGAAGATCCTCTTGAGTTGTGACACGTGAAACACATCGTGCACCTTGGATAGTTTTTCTGGAAGTTCAAGATGATAGGCATTCCTGGAAAAACGTCAGGGAATTCACAAACCACCGGAACATTTTCCAGTAAAGGGAGAGGTTTTGTATCGAGGGTGTATAGCTGAATAGAATTTGATTCATTTGGAGAATAGACTATCTGTCAGAAGGGTGGAACAGGGTTATTGATTAGATGCCGGTAGCAGAACTGTAGTGGAAAGCAACAACAATGTTTCAACAGACGAAAAGGATTTTGAGAAGAACAGGATATCGAAGCAACATCGGGAAAACGAGATCAAAACACTCCTGAGGTACTCCGGAGAAACCCATCTGGGCTTCTAAAGGATCAATATCTACTGCTTAAGGAATAGAGGATTTGCTTCCGGGGCTTACACGCCTCCGTTCTCAATCGTGAGTAGGCAACATGATAAATCATGTCACAACCACCTCCATTCCTATGGTCTAGTAGATATAACCATCCTAGAGAAACCAGGATTCGTGAAATCCTAACGTGAAATTTTTTTGATGAGAAGGGGAAACAACGTTGCACTTCCTTACCAGAAAAGGGAGGGTGGGTGGGGAAAGAAGAAAAAGAACAGAATTCCTACTCTCACGTTTCATTTTTCCTATATAGCTACAAAATAGTTTCTAGACTCAGCTGCGACCAGTAAAAAGGGATCCTACAGGCAGACAGGCTCTGATACCATTTGTCGCACCCGGACTTCTAGGGGATACTCACAGTCCGTTAAACAGCAGATAAATGGCTTACGGGGCATACCGGCACCCGCATCTCAATATGAGCAGGCCAACACGTAAACGTGTGACAACCATTCTCTTACTATTCATCGTCTGCGCAAACCATCCCGTAGAAATCCAGATACTTCCATTGACGTACTTCAAAACATACACACATGGTACGTCAACGGCATTGGAACAAGTGATATCACAACAGATCTCTACGACACAAAAGATTGAAATAAGTTGCAAATAGCTCTCACTAGAGCAGAGATAGCAAATACAATCATCCAGAGGACACATGTCCCAACATATCATCATTACAACACAGCGGAAGCATTCAACATGTCTGAGTACAGACAAGATCCAAATAGGCCTAAGAGGCCGGAAACGAAAAGACGGAGCCCATCCACGAAGTCTCGGATCCTGCCCGGGTCCGCTATCTATTCGTCAGCAGCCTCGTCATACTCCACGTAGTAGCCACCATGGGGATCCTCGGAAACGTAGTCTGCGGAAACCACAGCCCCAAAGGGGTCAGTACATAAACGTACTGGCAAGCAAGACTCACAATTCACCAAAGTGTAACCCGTCAACACCAAGCACAGATGCTTTGGGTTCAACGGAAGAGCGGGTGATACAAAAGATGCGGCAGCTGGCTGCACTAACCAACTACAGAACATGATACAACTTCCGGCTAACAGAAAGGGGATAAGATAGCGTATCGTAACCAGCTATAACTAACCACCAAACAAACCCATCCTGGATCTCGCCCCTTATCCAAAGAAGCAATCCGAGGATAACTCACACAGTTGGGTTAATGATGGTTCAAGTTGTTGTGTCAATAAGACTATTACTAGTCAAATTTATCATTAGTTAGGTGTAAGTTGTTCTGAGTACTTGTTAGCCAGTACTTTCACCAAGTAATCCATAACCGCGGAAAACACGGCTTCTCGAGAAGATTTACCCTGCAGGGATGCACCAATTTGGCCGTACACGTAAGAATACCCCGCCAGGATGGAAATGCACTTCCACCAAGCGAGGCACTCAACACAACTCAACTCTTCTTCGCATCAAGCCCAAAGAACCACATGCTGTGCGTGCGCGGCTAATCGAGCCCCACGAAGAAAAGGGGACCCTCATAGCACTCTAAGACCACGCCGCCCTAAATGCCGACTACAAAAGTTCCACCCTGGCGCCAAGGGTTCGCACCTACACATGCATGCATCAAATGGAAAGCCCGAACTAAGTGTGGCGATTTGGACGAGATGCGAATCGAATCAAATTGAGGGGGCACCCATACACGCTTCCCACATGCGGTTAGTGCGCTCATCATGGATCAGTAGACAAGACCCTTTTCCTAATTAGGGTCGACACTAGCAGGCCTCCTGCCGGTGCCTTATCATCAAATTATTATTACCTCAAAATTAACAAGTTGTTGTTGAACATCGAGCCCCAGAACATAATAGAAATAGTAACAGAAAGTAACGGGTAACAGACTCGAGCAAAACAACCCTAAGCATGCTAGTAAGACACATGCTCAAACAACGGGGTTATGGGAGTGGAGGTGAGGCAATATCAGGGTTAAAGGATACATGTGATAGGTTCGTAACAGAAGCAACGATTCATAGGGCTAGCAGAATAGACAACGGAAAGTATCGGTATCCAATGTTGAAAGGAACACAATGGTTCATGTGAGTGAATACTTTCCTGCAAACTCAGCAGCCTGGTACTGAGCTAGATCCTCAGAAGGGGTGTCGTAGGTATCGTCGGTCTCAACGTCGTCGTTTATCCGAGAAGAAGCAAACAAACAACGCAGAGAGACACACAATCAATAACATGGCATAATGCACAAACATGGGATGATGCATGACCATTTAATTGATGCATCAGAAATAAACTAGTTGACAAGATAACATGTTTAAATGGACCCATATGCAATTGGATTGCATATGGAAAGCCCATGAATTAGGGTTGAAATAATTGATTTACAACTAATCAATAGGTGAAAGTGGATTAGCATGATGCATGGATGAGGAAAACAGCAAAATAACAACAATAGAAACAATTGGAAATAAGGTTTACCAAGTTTGGAAATTTGTTTATTAAGTTAAGGAATTTTGGTTACTTAAAGGTGTTACACAAGCATTTTTTGTTTTCATCAAGTTTAATCGTTCAAAATAAATAACAAAGTTCATATTTGAAAAGAACACAAAGTTTTGGGTGGAATACATGTTTCACTTGTTGAAAAAGGATTTCAAATAAATTATTTATGAATTAAACAAGTTTAAACAAGAATTAAATGAATTTAATTCAAACATGAACTTATTTGAATTTTTATTTTGTGCACAACATTAGATGAAGTTCATATTTGAAAAGTTTATACTTTTAGGGTTGGAAAACATATTTTATATGTCCCAAAAAAAATTAATTTGACCAAGTTATGAATTTAACAATTTTAAATGATTTAAACAAATTTTAAATTATTTAACCAAGTTTAAATATCCAAAACATGACACAAAATTTATATTTGGAAAGGTGGTTTAATTTAGCATGGAAAACATATTTTATTTGTGGAAAATGGATTTAAAATGAGCAAGTTATTAATTTGGCAATTTTAAATGCATTAATTAAGAAACAGTTGTTTTCATCAATTTAAATTATTCAAAACATCAAACAAAGTTGATATTTGGAAAGTACATGAAAAATTGATTGGAAAACATATTTAGTTTGTGGAATTTGGAATTTTTATGACCAAGTTATGATTTTTGCAAAATTAAATGAATTAAACAAGATTTCAAATATTTCACCAATTTAAAATATTCAAAACAGTAAACAAATTTTATATTTGGATATAGCATTTAATTTGGTATTGAAAACATATTTAAAAAGTTGAATTTGGAGTTGGGATGATTTAGTTATGCAATTATTCAAATTTCAAATGAATTGTTTGAATTTGAAATTTGAATGCATTTAAATTATTCAAAACATAATACAATTGTTATAAACAGATAGAGAATTAAATTTGGTTCAACAAACATATTTTATTTTTAGTATTTGGGTTTATGAAATAGAAGTTATTTGCATTTTATTTTCAGGGACCAATTTGTAATTGAAAAGGAGTTAGTTTAAAAAAGAGAAGGCTGAAAAAGGGCTTCTACCTCGCAGTGGCTAGCCCTAGCCACTGACGAGGGGGGCCAGGGCACCGTGGCCCGCGTGGCAGCAGCGGTGGCTTACAGGTGGGCCACTGGCGCGGGGATAAAATCCCAAAAAAGTTTTGCGTCGCGGGGGTATCGAACCCTGGCCCTCGCGCTCGCGCTCGCTGTTGCGCTGCCACTACGGTGGCTGATTCAGTTTGTCAGTAAAGGAGATGCATTGAGGTTAACGTTCAAATAGGCTAACTGAACTTTGTGTTGCAGGTGTTCTCTGAATCTTTCGTTAGGGCTCGCTGGCCGGCGGCGATCGGCAGCAGAGCTCGCGGCCGTGGCTCGCTGCGGTGCTGTGCGATCGGGTGCGAGTGCTAGCCTGCGATGTGCAGTGCAGGAGAGGGAAGGGAACGGGGGGAACGGCTGCTCACCGGCGGTGGCAGGGGAAGCAGAGGGCCGGGGCAGAGGTTGCCGGCGACGATGTCGTGGATGGCGGCTGCGATGTGGCCCTTCTCGGGCTCAACGGAGAGGCCGGGGGTGGAGAGGGAGCAGCGGCGGCTCGGTTCCCGCTGCTAGCTCGAGCCGTTAGCCAACGGAAGACGGCGATCGCCGGAGAGGTTCAGAGGTGGGGCTCGGTGACGGTGGCAGAGAGGGGAATTTCCGGTGAGAGAGCGAGAGAGACGACGGCGGAGAGGAGGGAGAGGGGTGGAGCCAGGGTTAGGCCTCGAGGGGGAACTCTAGGGGGTTTTGTAGGGGCGCAGGGGTGACGGGGGCCGTCCACGGTTGCTGCCGTCGATGTGGAGGCAGTCGATGGCCTGCCGTACGGTGAGAAGAAGGGCGAGGGGGGTTTCGAAGGGGTACCGGGCCGAGGTGGAGGGTAAGGAAATTGGGTTCGGCCGCTGCCCCTCTCTCTCTGTGAGTTTGTTCCTTTTTATTAATTGTTTTGTTATTTCTTTTTTTTTTTGCAGAAATAAAAATGGAAGGAATAGGTAAGGTTTGGGGTAGAAAATAATTAGGGGAAAAATTTATATTACTTATTTATGTAACAGAAACAAATTGCAAGTTTTTGTTTTACAAAAAGTTCAAAACAAAAAAATGTTGTTTGTAAGTTAATTCAAATTTGGATGGATTTGATTATTAAGTGATTTATGGAAAACAACTTTTAAATGGTTTGAACCTTAAAGTTTAATTGAATCAAAAATTATTAGCATTGTGTTGTAATTCTCATAAGTTCAAAATGGGTGTTGTGTGTGATTTGATTTGAATTTAAATAACATTTGAATTAAGTGATTGATTAAAAGCCACCATTTTTAATAGTTGAACTTTAGGGATTTAATGGAAACAATTGATTGAAGGGTTTTGTCATTTTCATAATTTTCAAAAGGGTTGCTGTTTTGGAAATTAATTGAATTTGAAAAGGGTTTGGTATTAGATGAATTTTTGATAGAAACAAAACAACAGTTTTGGAATCACAACTTTAATGGAAACAATTGATTGTTTTGATTTGAAATATCATTTTGGAAATTGTAACATCACAAGTATGAAACAAAAGGTTTGAAATTTGATTTGAAATTCAAATAGAAAACAAAGGAAAACAAAGGAAAACAGTTGGAAAACAAACCAAAACAGAGGAAAACAAATGGAAAACAAGCAAAACAAATGCAATGAACATGATGTCATGATGCAAAACATAAAATAACAGAGAGCAAACCATTCTAATGGCTATTTTTCATACTTGGGATGTTACACAATATCCTTCTTCTGTGATGCCGAGTAAAATGACTTAGCGAAATCTCGAACACAATCCCGCTGAAACGGACTGAAACCACCTCTGCGTGTCGCTACGGGGCACGTGTCACACCCCTGTGCCCCCGACGCCTCGGTGCCTGGGATGCCGCAGGCCACGCGCCAATAACTGCAACCCTGGCCCACTAGCCTGTTAAGTCACTTCAACCGTACTCAAGTGCCCACGATCTCGACGTGGGATTAACTGCGCCCGTTACACGCGCGATATGCGCTGTGTGCGTTTCTAACGGTTGCGCAACCCACGCCGCACGATCTCTGCGCACGATCAATCCGTGAATAACCCGCTGGTAACGGCAACTCGAGGGGGAGAGATAAATACCCCCTCGACGCTCCCGTCCCTTCTTTCCAGTTCTTTCCAATCTCGCGCCCCCTCGCCTCTCCGCCGCCGTCGAGCACATCGCCACCACAACCATCTGCTGCGTCGCTGCTCCACGCGCCGCAAGAGAGATCGAGAGCTACTCCTCCACTTGTTTCCGCTTCCAATTCCTCACAAGATCTTTCGCCTCCATGGCTCGCGGAGATGACGATGTGGCCGCCCGCGCCGGCTGGGAGGGATCGGAGGTCACGGCGGAGGACTGCCAGTGGCTCGTCAATACCCGCCGCGTCCCTCCCGGCGTGATGTGCAGGCAGCCAGGTAACGAAATCATCCCCACGCCCGAGAAGGATGAATATGTTGTCTTTCTCGCCCACTTCAAAAGGGGATTCGGCCTTCCTGTTTCCGAATTTTTTGCCGAGTTCCTCCGTAATTTTGGCCTCCAGCCACACCATCTTCCCCCCAATGCCATGGTCATGCTTTCTATCCACGCCGTGGTGTGCGAGGCTTTCCTTGGCGTCTATCCAACCATCCACTCTTGGGCTCGCTATTTCTTCTTCAGCAAACAGAGCATCCCCAATCCAGGGCACACCGAGAGCGCCCGCGCGATGACGCAGACGGGATGCGCCATGATGCTGCAGCGCACAACTGGCCATCACCCGCGCGTGAAGGGACTGGAAACTGTGCGCAAGTGGCATCGCAGTTTCCTGTACGTGAAGAACGTCGCCACCAAAGAGGGGAAGCCGATCCAGGACCGGATAGGGCTCCCAAAGTTCAAGAACGCCAGGCCAACCCAACAGAACTGGGGCTACAATCCCAAGAGCAACATCGAGGATGTTGTCCAGATTGAGCGGCGCCTGGCCGAGTTGCGTGATGAGGGATTCCGCCGAGATGATCCCATCGCGTGCTGGATTTCGCGCCAAGTGCTCCCGCTCCAGCGTCGCTCCCACAAGATGTGCTATATGGGAGGAAGCCGAGACTGCACAAGGACAACCACCTTCGAGCTCAGCAAAGCCGAGGTGGCCATCAGGGCGAGATCCATCATGCAGACGATGCTCTCCGACACCTGGCTGTATGGCTTTGAGCCATATAGCCGCCTCAAGCGAATCGAACAGGTTAGCCTTCTGTGCCTTGTTTCTGCACTTTGACACCGAGTAGGTGGCTTCTCAGCTCTGTATGCTTTAGTCTTTGCATGCTGCACCGAGTAGAACATCACAAATATCCTGTTGGCTTTATGTGCTTTGTGTTTGCACGCCATGTCGAGTAGAAACCCTTAGCTGAATATGCTTTATGTTTGCATGCTATTCCGAGTAGAACCACTTAGCTTTATATGCTTTGTGTTTTCATGCTATGCCGGGTAGAACTCCTTAGCTTTATATGCTTTATGTTTGCATGTTATGCCAGGTAGAAATCCTTAGATTTATATGCTTTATGTTTGCGTGCTATGCCGGGTAGAACTCCTTAGTTGAAAACCCAACTTACTTGTGCTATCTGTTTGCCTCTACAGCACATCGATCTCCAGGGAGAAGAAGATGTTGAAGTCTTCGAGTGCAATTGGTCGGATGACCGGGAAGAGGACGATGAGACCGCCTACGACACTCAGGACACCCTCTGCATCCCTCACGCCAATCAGCCTGGTAAGCACCAAGTTGACGCGTCTATCCGGGACTGGTCCGAGGATGACGAAGGTGACCAAGTTCACCTCTCTGATCGCGAGTAGCGCACTCTAGTTTTCTTTTCCGTTTCTGAATTCCTTTTCTCTTCTACTCTGCAGAGGATCCTGAGCTGGACGAGGACGAGGAGCCTCTGGAGGTCAAGCCCTTATCTGTGGCTGCTCCCACTACTCGAAAGAGGACGGGTAGTGGTGCCCAAGAACCTGCTCCGAAGAAGACCAAGAAGACCGAGAAGAAGAAGACCACCGCTAGACGACAGCCCCCCACCACCAAAGGGTTAGTCACTCCATCCGAGTACCATTCTGCTGCTGTTTCTCACTATGCTTTTCTCCTTCTCCCTTTCTGAACCATTTCCCTCTTCCAGCGCCCCTCTGGACGCTGATGCTGCAGCGGCTCCCACTCGCTCCAAGAGGAAAGCCGTTGTGGACCTCGAGAAGCTCGTCGATCTCTCAGACGAGGACGATGAACTAGCCCAGCAGGACAGGAGGCATGCGTCCTCTCCTGTTAAGTTAGAAGAAGACACCGGCGCCGAGAACATAGGCGCTGGTGAAGATGTTGACCCTAACCTCCAACAGCAGCAAGACGCTGCTCACGACGAGACGCCATCGTCTCCCCCAGCTGCACCGGCTGGGGAGAACACTGAAGAAGATCTCCAGCAGCAACAAGATAATGCCGTGCTGGAGCGGCAAGATGACACCGCCGAGCAGCAGGACACTGAAGCTGCCGCTCAAGACGACCCCGCGGCCAGGCCGCGGGTAGAAGAAGTGATAGACACAACACCTGATCCCGCTGCCGAGCAGCGGGTAGAGAAGATAGTGGAGGAGCCAGTTCTCCAGAGCCAAGCGCAGCCAGACGCTGCGCAGGGTACCCGACCCCCTGTGCCGCCTACCAAGCAGGCGACTCCACCGACTGCGCCAAGCCCTCCACCAAAGCAGAGTACACCCAAGACCACTTCTCAGCAAATGCCTCCATCCGCTTCACGCCAAGTGCCTCCGTCCGCTTCTCGGGTGGACACTGCTTCCAGCCCCAAGAAGACCATCAAGCCTGAAGCTGCGCCCACGCGGAAGAATCCGTCGTGCAAAGCTGCACAGGCTGGAGACCTGATGCCACCACCCAAGCCACCGACTGCGCCAGCCGGGAAGTCGTCAACCAAGAGTACCCAACTCACCATCTCTAGCAGCAAGTCGGCTGCTGCTGGATCTGCTGGCCCTGGCGAAGGGCCAAGTGCCGGAGATGCCGTCCGCGCACAAGCCAGCTGGCGGCAATACCTGCTTGAGGTGTCCAAGCAATACGACATCTCACTGGCCAAAGGCGAGAAGAAGATTTCTGCCTTGAAGGGAGGTCAGGCCAAGGCTGTCGACGCCAAGTCCAAGGGCAAGGGGCCAGCAAAAGTTCCTGCGCTCCACTCGTGCGAAGCCGAAGAGGACGAGGTTGAAGCGGAGGGCCTGACCGCGGTCCTGGACCGGGTAGGATTTGTGGACAAGGTCTGGGAGAGCGATGCTCATGGCGTCCCAAATTGGAACGGCCTCACGCTGGGTCCAGTTGACCACTACCGCGTCGACTGGAACAAGGCCGACATTGGCTCTGTTCCAATGACCATCGCTTCCCCCACCTGTACTCTGGCCGGGAAGCTGTTCTGCCTCCGCAAAGCCGCCGAGGACGTTGAACAATCATATGCTGTAAGTGTTTTTTCTTTTCCTTCTTTTTCCGAGTTGCGGTTTCCCTGTTCCTCTTCTCTTCTGTTTTTCTTTTCCTCTTAGCCACTCCCCAGCCCCCGAGATTCGGGCCGAGTAAACGGACACTCAACCGAGTTGCCGTCTTCTCGGGCCAAATCTTCCAAAATTCTCAAACTTTCTCTCTTCTCTTCTACAGAATAGCCTCCTCAAGAGGACAAAAGTGTTCCGCCGGCTACTCTGGAACCATCGCGTTGCCAAGGACCGCCTCGAGGCTCTTGAAGCCGAGAAGAAGATGGGTGAAGCGACGGAGCAGGCGGTACTGGACAAAACTCTCCAAATCTCTTAAGTGGAAGGTAAGCTCTTAGCAATTCGGTTTGTGCGTTTTGTGTTTACGCCCGCTTGTTTGCTTTTTGCTTTAACTTGGTTACTCTGCAGGCAAGCTCGCCGAACTGATGGAGAAGCATCGCGACTGCGAGGTCTTCGCTGCCTCAGCCCAGAGCAAGATTGCTACTCTAGAAGGTGCGCCCTTTTCTCTCTTCTCTGTGCTTGTTGCCTACTCATCTATCTGGTTACTCTGCTGACACTGCTGTTCTTCTTGTAGAAGAATACAAGCAATTCCGGGAGCAGCACCTTAACTGCCTCATGCCCGCCGAAGTGCGGCAACAGCTGGAATCCCGAGAAGCTGAGCTCAAGAAGCAGCGCCTCGCCGAGTTGGCGGAGTTTGAAGAGATGCAGGTTAATCTGAAAACTGCTCTCAAGGATGCCCTTGACCAGGCTGCCGAGAAGGAGGAGGTCAAGAAGACAGCCGCTGCCAGAGAGAAGACACTCGAGATGGAGCTCTCGGTGGTGAAGCAGCACAACGAGCAGCTCATCCTTCAAATCTCCAACGCACGCAGCATTGAAGACAGGCACATTGCTGACGAGGAGGACTGGAAAATAAAACTGGATGCGTTGCTGGTGGATCTCCAACGTAAGTTTTCTCTTCTCTGCACCTGGCTGTTTCTCTTCTCATCCTTTCTACCCGGTTTCATCTCTTCCCTGCCTCCATTTCTAACTTTTATTGGTTTCTTCTTAGATATCTTCCCTGATCTTCGCGCCGCTAGCACGCTTGCTCTGGCGAAAGCACAAGAACTCCGAGCTGCATCCGGGATGCCAGTCAACACCAAGTCCACTATCAACGACAACCTTACGAGCATCAAGACTCAACTCCGCCAACTCAAGGGCTTGGGCACCACCATGGTGTCCACCGCATATAAGTTGAATGATCTGTTCTGGACGGATCAATCTGCGCCAGACAGATTAATCGACATCGCCGAGAAGCTGGACGGCGTGAAGGCCGAGTTGAAGAAGTGGCGCGCCTCTGCAGCTCGGGCAGGAGCTGACGAGTTGCTCCATTTCATCACCAGCTGGTACGAGAACCTCAACCTCGACAGGATCCTCAAGATGCGCGAAGACTCCAAGTGGACCAAGAATCCCGACTGCGTCGCTCGGCGGAAGGCGGTGGCTTACGAGATAGCCTCTTACGCTGACACCACCACCTACATCGACGGCCTCCCCGAGCCAGACACCGAGCCTGAAGACGAGGACGAGGACGAGGATGATGAAGAGGACACCGAGTCGGAGGACTTGAGCGTGTTTGAGCAGGATGCAGCAAAGGGAGACGCCGAGAAGGGGAAGGCCAAGGTCGATGCCGAAGCCGAGAAGCCGCAAACCAACGCCCAGGAGGCCACCATCACCACCGAGATGGTGATCCAGCAAGCAACTCCCGAGTTGGGTGCGACTAGCACCTTCCCGATGCCCAGCTTCCAGTCTGCTGCATCTACCTCTGCCACGGATCCCATCTCGGTTGCCACTGCAACCTCAGAACCAGCTGCCAACGCCAATTCTGAAGCTGATGCTGATAGCGCCAAGGTTGATGTTGATGCCGAGAAGACTGAAGCTGATAACACTGCTGCGGACAACACCGATGCTACCTCCAAGTGAATCCTGAAAAACTTATTCTCTAGAACTTTTATCAGATCCCCGGGATGCCGGGTGCAAATGTATCCATACTATTAAGTCTTTGTGCTTCTCAGTTTTAACTTTAGTTGAAGTTCTTAGCAACTCTGGCTCAATGTCGGGTTGCATTATTATGCAAGTCCCCGAGTTGCATTTTTTATCCACTCTTTCTTTTTATCTCAGCTCTTACCTGCAACTTGTTGCTTTTTTGGTAGTCGAGTCACAAGAGTTCAAAGTTGGAGTTTCAAATACTTAGCCACTTAGAAAAATCATAGTAACGCTGCCCACCACTTAGCCGAAAAGAAAAAAAACAGTAAAAAGCACTCTATTCGGTTGCCACACGTTTCCTTTCCTTAGCAGCTTTTCGTGTGTTCATTGACCTTTGGCTTGTTCTCTGGTTGGCCATGAAGCCGGGTTGCAGACAGCAGCAGAGTCGCAGAGTTGGCCCGTGGGTTTGAACACACTACTTTACGTGCTTTTGAAATTCTAAATGGTTCAACCGAATAGACAAAGTAAGAACGAAAATAGACACAAGGAGCAATTTGGACGAGGGCAGTCCCCGAGTTCAATTTCAGATTACCGAATAGAAGTTTAACTCGGATAAGAAAGTACATACACAATTTGCTCATGAGTGAAAACGTCGGAGTAGGGCTACATTCCAAGGGCGCTTAGATTCCTCTCCTGCTCTATCCGGCCTGTTCTTCTGGGGTGCCTGTACGTCAACTAGGTAGTAGGCATCATTGTGCAAAGCCTTGCTCACAATGAAAGGCCCTTCCCACGGAGGGGATAGCTTGTGCATCCCGGCCGTGCGCTGCACGAGCCTAAGGACCATGTTGAAAGCAAAGTATGGGCACCTAGAGGGGGGGTGAATAGGTGCTACGACCAATTTTATTTTTTCTTAAAGTTTAGGCTTGACAACAAGGTAAATTCTCTATATAGTGCAACTAGTGGTGAATTTACCTATATGACAAGGCAAGCAATTAATGCAACAAGTACGAGTAAGTAAAGGGAGGGAGGAACGAGGTAACCGATGGAAGCACACGGAGACACGATGTATTTCCGAGTTCCTCCTTTTTAGGGGAGTACGTCTCGTTGGAGGGGTGTGAGCTTGCCACAAAGGCCTACTCAACGCCACTAAGGCCTCACCCTATTCTCCGATGAACTCCGCCAAAAAGGCCTAGTTCACCTTCCACTATTGAATCCCTTTGAGGCGGGGATCGAATCCTTTACAAACAACTTGGGGCACACACCCACAACTAAATTGGGGGCTCCCAACTCTTCTTGAATCACCAACAAGTATCAAGATGCCTAGGTTCTCCACAAGAGGAAACCCTAGGCTAGGTCCCTCAAGCTAGAGAGGGGGAAATGAAGAACGACTCGGTGAAGATGTAGATCGGGGCCTTCTCCTTCAATCCTCCAAAGATCTTCAAGATTGGGTGGAGGGATTGGGAGTAATGAGAGATTTGGTGAGTTCTTAAATGCTCATAAATGCTAAGGGGAAGAACTAGATCTTGGGGAAGAAGAGGAGGGGTATTTATAGCCCCTCCTCACAACTAGTCGTTGTGCAGGAAAAAGGGACCGGAATATCCGGTTCAAGTTTGGGCCGGAATATCCGGTCAGCTTGCTCCACGCAGTCCTGCAGATCTGAACCGGATTATCCGGCTGCTCCGGAATAATCCGGTTCAAATAATCCGGTTCACTCCAGTACCCCCAAACTTCCAGTCCTTAGCAGTTTCCGCGCTCCTTCATCAACACCCGGAATATCCGGTCCGATATGAAAAATCCGGTCCGAAAAATCCGGTTGACTCCAGTACGCCAAACTTTCAGTCCTTAGCCATTTTTGCGCAGCACCCGGAATATCCGGTCCAGGATGAAAAATCCGGTCCGAATAATCCAGTTGACTCCAGTACGCAAAACTTCCAGTCCTTAGCCATTTTGTGCAGCACCCGGAATATCCGGTCCAGGATGAAAAATCCGGTCCGAATAATCCGGTTGACTCCAGTACGCAAAACTTCCAGTCCTTAGCCATTTTGCGCAGCACCCGGAATATCCGGTCCAGGATGAAAAATCCGGTCCGAATAATCCAGCTGGGTTCTGTCCCAAAACTCTCAGGACAAACTTCACCGACTTTTCGGTGATCGATGCCGATGTTAAGTATAACACCTGCACGCTTAACACCTCGATAAATAATGTACTTAGTATTGTTAACTAACACACAAAACAATGGGAAAACGAAATGCACTTTCAATCTCCCCCTTTTTGGTGTTAGATGACAATACTAAGATTTGCAACAAAAACTTTGACAAGAACATGTTTGAAACAAGATGGAAATGTCTCCCCCTATCTCTATGCATATCTTTTGTTTGCCTAAAATGCAAATAGATGCAACGATGTATGGGGAGTGATTTCCAACAAGTAGCAAACATGTTAACGAACCAATATCACCAATATGTTGAGAGTGAGATAGAAGTATATACCTTGTGCGAAGATAATATATCCAGAAATAACCAAGCACAACAATAGATAATAATCCTCAACATATAAGATAGATAACCATATAACCACAAACATAGATAATCCATGATAATATCCAAATAACCAACATAGTCTCACACACCATAGCAGACATAGTTTAAACGAGCAAAGTTCACGAAAAAAAACGAATACTAAATGGACACAAGCTCTCAAGAAATGGTAAAAGCATACGCTTGTGCCCGAACCCATGCAAATCCCGTAGTCTAATAGCTACTTCTCCCCCTTTGGCATCGAGACACCAAAAAAGAGGGAAATAGCTAAGCTAACGTCCCAACCACGGTCTAAGCACCAGAGTGCTCAGAAGACTCGCCAGCAGACTCCTCGGACTCTCCCTCAGCCTCGTGCTCAGCATCAGACGCCTTGTCCTCATCCTCCTCATCATCATCACCAGCTCCAGAAGTAGTAGCCTGAGTAGAACGGAGAGCCACCTCAATGCTCTCCCAGGGAGTGCTATCCTCAACAGACCAAGCAGAGTAAGACTGAGCAGTGAGAGGAGCAAGTACATCACCAGTAGCACCACTCACGTGGTGCAGAATCTGACTCTGTGCGCTAGCCATGGCAGTGTCTCTGCGATAAGCCCTGTACTGCTCCTTGTGGATGTCCACCTTCATGCAGAGCACATTGCGCTGAAACCAGGAGAGCTTCCTGACATGGCGCAAAGTGCTAATATCAGGAATGGGCGCAGACTGAGAACCAGTAGATGGACCTCCCATAGAGGTACCACCCTCAAAAGGAGCATCTTGAGAAGCAGCAGCAGCCTTCTTCTTCCTCTTGATATACAGCCTCTTGACCTTGTGCTCAACCATGGGTAACTCTGTGTACTCCTTCCGCATCTCATGCTTGATGAGCATCATGATATATGGAGCATAGGGAATGGTGTAGCCACCAATCATTGCAGTGTATAGCTCGTGATAGATGATGTCCATCACATCCACAGTATAGGAGACAGACGGGTCCTCTTCCTCCATGCACTCCTTAGCCAGAATCAGAAGGTTGCATAAAGGAGTGGTGAGAGCATCATTGTTACCTCCACTTGGCACAAGGAAGGATCTGAAGATGCGAACCAGCTGATCATAGAGGGGAAGAAGTCCCTCAAGGCCCCCAATAGTGAATCCAGGAGCATACAGCTCAGCCATGGCCACCTCCCTCCTAGGCCTATCAACCTCATGGACACGGCGACCAAGAGGAGGGTGAGCACGGTAAGTGTATCCAAGACGACGTGCAAACCTCTCGAAGGAAGCCTCACAAGCAGTAGTTTCAGACATCCACTTGAGACGGCACACTATATCATCACTGAACACCAGAGTGGACATAAACTGCATCACAAGCTGGGTGTTGTAGTTGCACTGGGTCTCCATGAGCTTCACCAGTCCAAACCGCTCAACAATACTAGCTGCATCAGCAAACTCCTCTTTAGCCTTGAGGGCAACAAAGTCAAAGGGCTGCATCACACGGATAGGGTGACAGTAGTCACAATAGATATCAGCATAGATGTAGGACTGCTCCAGATTCCAGAACCGAGGATCAATATTTGCAATACGAGGATCGAGGTAGACATCCTTATGCCTGAGCACATTGAACTCCGGAACAGGAATGTCGGTCTTATAGTTGAGCCGAGCCTTCCTCTTGTTTTTGACAGAAACCTGCTTGGGACGCTTAGGAAGGCGCCTCTCAGAACCACCACCTGTGAAACAAGATAATAGAACGATAGCACAAGATGAGTACACTAGTGTCAAGCAACGGAAACAAACATGCATAAAAACAATAGAGGAGATTCCAGGGAACAATCTAGGTAGAAATCTGGGAAAGATTAATTTTGGGCTGTTCTTAATCAGTACTGGACATAGCCGGATATTCCGGTTCAAAACTGAACCGGATATTCCGGTTACCCGGATATTCCGGTTCATTCGTGGACCGGATATTCCGGTAGTGCGGAAACAACACAAAATTAATCTAGATCTTAGACTTCAAAAGTAGATCGTACACATGTGAATCTAATCTATCGTATCTAGCATGCAAAGGGACCTCTAGGGAACAAGTTCTACCAAGCATTGCCAACAAAAACACAAATCCACGGATTGGTAGGGTTATAGCACCAAGATTCAAAAAGATTGAACATTACCGGAATCCATGGAGGAAGATGCTTGGGTAGAAACGTTCCTAAGGACGAGGGGAACGAGATCCGTGCCAAAGCTTCAAGATCCCGCGGAGGAACCGTCCCGGGAGGCCAAGACTCAAAGCGGCGATGTTTTTGGGGTGGAGAGGAGCAGATGGGGAAAAGGGCAAGAACTGCCACCTCCCCGTCGGGCTCCAGTTTTTATGATTTTTGCCGAACCGGATATTCCGGTTCATACTTGAACCGGATATTCCGGTACACCCGGATATTCCGGTCCAGAACTGGACCGGAAATTCCGACTGCCTTCTGATCCGAAATTTCCTCGTTTTCAAAGGACGACACAAGTGCTAGAAAAGAATGGCTTTTTGATAGAATGGCTTAGGATGGAACAACAAACTGAAACTAGTACTTATCCCTCTCAAAAGCAAGAATCAAACCAACAAAAGACCAATTGAGTGGGATTTTCCTAGGACGAAACACTTAGACGGGAAAAAACAAAAAAAATGCAAAGAAATGAAAAATAAAAACCAACTAAGATCCAACTCTTCGAAACGAAGAGGTTGGTGGCCTAGCCCACCATGTAAGAGATTATGGTATGCAACCGCGAAGATATATCTTGGGGGCATTGCCAATACTCAACATTGAAGCTCACAATTCAACATTAGAAAAAGAGAGATCACAATGAATTTTTGCTATGGGCATAATGGGGGGAGGGAGAACCCAATGTGTTAGGATAACACTCCCCCTATGTCCATGCCTACACCTAAGCTCAAACACGTTTCATCTATAGGGGTGTGTGCAAGATCCTCAAGGCAAACTCCTAGAATCAATCACATTTAGTTCATTCCTCAAGAATAAGAATCTTGCATCATCAAGTGGCTTCGTGAAAATATCCGCAAGATTGTCCTTGGTGGGCACATAAGATAGTGCAATGTCTCCTCTTGCCACGTGATCACGGATGAAGTGGTGGCGGATCTCAATGTGTTTGGTCCTTGTATGTTGCACCGGATTGTATGCAATTTTGATGGCACTTTCATTGTCACACAAAAGAGGCACCTTATCCAAATGAACTCCATACTCCTTGAGAGTTTGCCTCATCCATAACAATTGAGTGCATGCACTTGCGGCGGCAACATACTCGGCTTCGGCGGTGGAAAGAGATACGCAATTTTGCTTCTTCGAGGACCAACTTACAAGGGCCCTACCAAGAAATTGGCAAGCTCCGGAAGTTGACTTCCTATCATCTTGATCACCCGCCCAATCGGAATCCGTATATCCATTGAGAGAAAATTGTGCCCCCTTTGGGTACCACAAACCAAATCTTGGGGTATGAACCAAATAACGAAAGATCCTATGGACCGCCATCAAATGGCAATCCTTAGGAGCCGCTTGATACCTTGCACACACACCTACACTCAAAACGATATCGGGCCTAGATGCACAAAGATAGAGTAAAGAACCAATAATAGAACGATAAAGCTTTTGGTCCACATCCTTACTCCCTTTTGGATTACGAGAGAGATGACACTTGACTTGCATAGGAGATGTCTTGATCTTAGCATCTTGGAAATTAAAAATCTTGATCATATCTTGGGTATACTTAGCTTGAGAAATGAAAGTCCCACGAGCCAATTGCTTGATCTCAAAGCCAAGAAAGAATTTAAGCTCACCCATCATAGACATCTCGAACCTGTCAGTCATAAGCTTAGAGAACTCATTATTGAAAGCTTGGTTAGTTGAGCCAAAGATGATATCGTCCACATATAGTTGGCATATGAAAAGCTCTCCCTTTACTCTCTTGGTGAAGAGACTGGGGTCAATCTTCCCAACTTCGAAACCACGATCATCTAACAACTCCCTAAGGTGCTCGTACCAAGCACGAGGTTCTTGTTTGAGACCATAGAGAGCCTTGTCAAGTTTGTAAACGTGGTTAGGAAAGTTGAGATTCTCGAACCCCGGAGGTTGCTTAACATATACCTCCTCTTTTAGTGAACCATTCAAGAAAGCACTTTTCACATCCATTTGTTGTAATTTGAAATTATGAGAGGATGCATAAGCAAGGAGGATACGGATGGACTCAAGGCGAGCCACGGGAGCGTAGGTTTCATCAAAGTCAATGCCTTCAACTTGGGTGTAACCTTGAGCAACCAATCTTTCCCTGTTCCTAATGACAATGCCATTCCCATCTTGCTTGTTCTTGAAAATCCACTTAGTGCCAATAACATTGTGGCAATCCTTGGGCTTCTCAACCAATCTCCAAACTTTGTTGCGCTCAAAGTTATTGAGCTCATCATGCATAGCTTCAACCCAATCGGAGTCCTCAAGAGCTTCATATACTTTCTTAGGCTCCACCATAGAGATATGAGCTTGATTCTCACAAAAATGAGCCAATTGCCTTCTTGTATATCTTCTAGTTTGAACATCCTCCAAGACCTTGTCGTCTTGGGCATCAATTTGCTTCAAAGCTCTTCTTATCCTTTTGATGCGACGGGCTTCGATCTCCTCATTATTTCGAGGAGGGATCACTTTATCATCTTGATCATTTGGGTCCCCATCTTGACCAATATGGCCTTGATCATCATCATCATCATCATCAACAATGTCTTCAACACTAGCTTCAACTTGAGGAGAGGATGAAGAGGATGGTTGATCTTGGCCTTGATCTTGACTCGCATTAGTGAGAGGAGTGGGTACGACTTGCGGAGTCACTTGATCAATGAGAGGAGGGTCTTGAATATGTTCTTGGTTAGGTGTAATGGTTGGCTCCTTGGCTTGATCTTCTAATGTAGAGGAGGGCTCCACTTGAGTAGAGCATAGTCCTTCTCGATTCGCCATAAGGTGTCCCTCGATGGGGCGGAAGAATCCCACACCCATCCTTCCTATGGCTTCTTGAGGCATTTCAACATCTACATTTGAAACATGAAATTGCGCCACTTGGGAGCCGTCATTTTCCTCGAAAACCACAATACAAGATTCTATGACAATCCGTGAGGCTTTGTCATAGACTCTATAAGTGTGGGATTCGGCACCGTAACCAACAAAAATACCCTCAGTAGTTTTGGATTGAAATTTCGACAACCTAATACCCTTGATCAAATAGAAGCACTTACAACCGAATACACGGAAGTATGATACGTTGGGCTTGTTGCCGGTGAGGATCTCATATGGGGTCTTTCCCAAGCCTTTGCGGATGTAGAGGTGGTTGGAGGAGTGGCATGCGGTGGATATGGCCTCGGCCCATAAATATTGGGGAGAAGAGTACTCCGCCAACATGGTCCTTGCCATATCCAAGAGAGTGTGATTCTTCCTTTCGGCAACACCATTTTGTTGAGGAGTGTAAGTGGCGGAGTATTGATGACGAATGCCTTCTTCACTAAGAAATTCATTCAATGTATAGTTCTTGAACTCCGAGCCATTATCACTCCTAATAGCCATGATTTGCACATAGTGTTGACGTTGCACTTCGTTGGAGAAGTCGATGATGGTTTGTTGAGTCTCACTCTTGCACTTGAAGAAATAAACCCAAGTGTATCTTGAATAATCATCGACAATCACCAAGCAATACTTCTTGCCGCCAAGACTTGCCTCGGGCACGGCACCAAAGAGATCAACATGGAGGAGCTCCAAGATCCTCTTAGATGAGATAATAGTCTTGGCCTTGTGCATGATGTCATGCATCTTCCCTTCAACGCACGACCTACAAACGCGATACTTTGCAAAGGAAACATTTTCTTTTAGTCCAACAATAAGGCCACCTTTGTGAAGACTTTGCAAAGTTCTCATGTTGACATGGGATAGGCGGCGATGCCACAACCATCCCAAGTCCGCCTTCCCGAAAAGACACATTGCTTGAGAGTTGGTGGACTTCGAAAAGTCCACCAAAAACAACTCATTTTCAACATGTCCTACGTGAGCAACGGCAAGAGTCTTGCTCCTCAAAAGGACCACAATATCACCATCGAAGAAGACGGAAAACCCATCTTTCCAAGAGATCGGACGGAAAGTAAATTGTAACCAAGGGATTCAACAAGCATGACGTTCACGATAGTTATATCGGGAGCCACCACAACCTTGCCGAGCCCGGATACCTTAGACTTGGACGAATCCCCATAAGTGACAGTTGCTTGGATGTCATTTGGTCGCAAATCTGTCACTAGTTCTTTGCTTCCGGTCATATGATTAGTGCACCCACTATCGAGAATCCATTTAGTCCCACCGGAAGCATAGTCCTGCACGAGATCATTGATTAGAGTTAGGACCCGAGTTGGGTCCTTTTATGTTAGCAACAAGGGTCTTTGGGACCCAAATAGTATAGTCAATGAAACCCTCAATATGACCAACATATTTAGCTTGCACAACACCATAATAATCAACATATATGAAATGTTGTGGATTGTTAGTTCCCGCGGAGGTGCTACGAGTAGTGGTGTCCCTCATGACATCACTACTTGAGGCAACATTGCTTGCTTGTGCGGGTGTGCTACGAGTAGTGTTGTCCCTAATGACAATGCTACCCGAAGCACCCTTTTTGTTCTTCTTCTTCTTGTTATTCTTCTTGGCTATATAGCCAAGCCCTTTCTTACCCACTTGTTGCCTTGGAGCACTTAATTGTGGTCTAGCAATGACCGCATTAGTCCTAGGGGCAACCACTTGTGGGGTGGCTAACACAACCTTCTCAACTTGAGTGCTTTTGCCCTTGAGCCTTGCGAGCTCATCCTTCAACCTAGCATTTTCCTCAATAATATTTGCATGATCACAAGAAGAAGTAGAGGTGCTAGGATGGTTAGATTGAGTAAGTTGAGTTTGAAGTTGTTCATGCAACTCTTTGAGGGATGAGTGTTGGCTTTCCAAAGCTTTGTGAGCATTGGTTAGCTTTTCAAACTCCTCGGTTAGTTTACCATGACCAACCCCAAACTCGACTTTATCCTTTTTAGCCTTTTTATATTTAGCAATAGCAAGATCACGTTCCTTAATGATTTTAGAGACAAGTTCATTATGGGTTGATTCAATAGATTCAAGTTCATCCTCTAGAGAAACTCTACCATCATGCTCTTCCTCTAGAGTCATGGAGAGAGATGCAATTTCATCCGCATCGCTTCTCGCAATCTCACCTTTCTTCTCAAGGGCCTCTTGGGCCTCTCCCAATTGCCTCATGAGATGCTCAAAGTACTTCTTGGTCTCCCCTTGCATGTTAGACATAAAACGGTTCAAGGAGGCCCTTTCCTCTTCTTCTCTAAGACTAGCAATATGTTCTAGTTCACTAGGGGTCTTAGAGTTAGGAGAAGGTGATACCTCCGTGGCTTTAGCCATGAAGCACTTGGCATCGCGTTGAGGAAGATTTTCATTGGGGGATTCAAAGAGGGATGATGAAGATGGAGTGGAAGCAATAGCTAGAGTGGCCACTTCACTTGTTGTTTCTTCTTCTTCATCACTCCCGGAATCATACTCCTCTTGAGTCAAGAGCACAAACTTGGTGGGGGATTTCTTGTTGAAAGGTTTCTTATTGAAGTGAGGTTTCTTGTATTCAACCTTGGACTTGTCCTTGCGAATGAGCTTGCCACTATGGTGTTCTCTATTCTCGTACGGGCACTCCGCAATGAAGTGATGCTTGTCTTGGCAATTGAAACAAGACCTCACTTTTTGAGCTCCATCGTTTCCATAGCGAGACCTTGTCTTTTCCTCAACAAAGTTCTTGCCCTTGGGAGGATTGCTCCAAAACTTTTGCACGGTGAGGGCAATGAGATCCTTTAGGACGGGATCATAGTCTTGTTCCTTCAAGGGAGGCAATTCCTCTTCTCCATCTTCTTCATTCTCAACCTCTCTTGACAAGACCTTGGCCTTCAAAGCAACGGATGCTCCTTGATGCATTCCAATGGCTCTAGCACGGTTGTCAAGAGCATTCTTGGTTTGCACTTTGTAGGAGAACAATTCTTGCATCACTTGAGTTGAGGTCATGGAGGAGAAATCATGTCTTCCTTGAATGCTCTTCAAGTCCGTGCCCTCAAACGGCATCACGTCAATCATGTACTTCCTCTTGATCCAAGCATCATCAATATATGTTGCACCCGCACTAGAGAAGGCGGGCAAGAGTTTTGAGTCTTCGATACATGTCAACATGATCTTCTCCATCACCCATGAAGAACCCTTCGGCCTCATTGGTCAAGGCATCATATCGATTTCTTTGCATGCTCTCATTCGCAACAAACATGATGACAAGAGCATCCCATGTTTCTTTGGCGGTGGAGAAGTGTTAAAGATGCGGCATGTGGTTGGGGCCCACGACTTGATGAAGGATGGACAAGGCGTGTAGTTGAGTTGGCAATCTACGACCTCTCTCCTTGTGAGATTCTTGGGATCAAATGGCGTGTATCCTGTCGCACCCGGACTTCTAGGGGATACTCACAGTCCGTTAAACAGTAGATAAATGGCTTACGGGGCATACCGGCACCCGCATCTCAATATGAGCAGGCCAACACGTAAACGTGTGACAACCATTCTCTTACTATTCATCGTCTGCGCAAACCATCCCATAGAAATCCAGATACTTCCATTGACGTACTTCAAAACATACACACATGGTACGTCAACGGCATTGGAACAAGTGATATCACAACAGATCTCTACGACACAAAAGATTGAAATAAGTTGCAAATAGCTCTCACTAGAGCAGAGATAGCAAATACAATCATCCAGAGGGCACATGCCCCAACAATTCATCATTACATCACAGCGGAAGCATTCAACATGTCTGAGTACAGACAAGATCCAAATAGGCCTAATAGGCCAGAAACGAAAAGACGGAGCCCATCCACGAAGTCTCGGATCCTGCCCGGGTCCGCTATCTACTCGTCAGCAGTCTCGTCATACTCCACGTAGTTGCCACCATGGGGATCCTCGGAAACGTAGTCTGCGGAAACCACAGCCCCAAAGGGGTCAGTACATAAACGTACTGGCAAGAAAGACTCACAGTTCATCAAAGTGTAACCCGCCAACACCAAGCACAGATGCTTTGGGTTCAACGGAAGGAAGGGGATATAAAAGATGCTGCAAGTGGCTTCTCTAACCAACTACAGAAACATGCTACAACTTCCGGCTATCAGAAAAGGGATAAGATAGCGTATCGTAACCAACCTATCAACTAACTTCAAACAAACCCATCCTGGATCTCGCCCCTTATCCAAAGAAGCAATCCGAGGATAACTCACACAGTAGGATTAGTGATGGTTCAGGTTGTTGTGTCAATAAGCCTATTACTAGTCAAGTTACCATTAGTTAGGTGTAAGTTGTCCTGAGTACTTGTTAGCCAGTACTTTCACCAAGTAATCCATAACCGCGGAAAACACGGCTTCTCGAGAAGATTTATCCCTGCAGGGTTGCACCAATTTGGCCGTACACGCAAGAATAACCCGCCAGATGGGATGCCTCCCACCAAGCGGGGCACTCTACACAACTCAACTCTTCTTCGCATCAAGCCCAAAGCACCACGTGCTGTGCGTGCGCGGCTAATCGAGCCCCACGAAGAAAAGGGGACCCTCATAGCACTGGAAGACCACGCCGCCCTAAATGCCGACTACAAAAGTTCCACCCTGGCGCCAAGGGTTCGTACCTGCATATGCATGCATCAAATGGAAAGCCCGAACTAAGTGTGGTGATTTGGACGAGATGCGAATCGAGTCAAATTGAGGGGGGCGCCCATACTCGCTTCCCACATGCGGTTAGTGCGCTCATCATGGATCAGTAGACAAGACCCTTTTCCTATTAGGGTCGACACTAGCAGGCCTCAAAACCACGCCGGGCCTCCTGCCGGTGCCTTATCAGCAAATTATTATTACTTCAAAATTAACAGGTTGTTCTTTAACATCGAGCCCCAGAACATGAATGAAATAATAACAGAAAGTAACGGGTAACAGACTCGGGCAAAACAACCCTAAGCATGCTAGTAAGACACGGGCTCAAACAACGGGGTTATGGGAGTGGAGGTGAGGCAATATCAGGGTTAAAGGATACATGTGATAGGTTCGTAACAGAAGCAACTATTCATAGGGCTAGCAGAAAAGACAACGAAAAGTATCGGTATCCAATGTTGAAAGGAACACAATGGTTCATGTGAGTGAATACTTGCCTGCAAACCCAGTAGCCTGGTACTGAGCTAACTCCTTAGAAGGGGTGTCGTAAGTATCGTCGGTCTCAACGTCGTCGTTTATCCGAGAAGAAGCAAACAAACAACACAGAGAGATAAACAATCAATAACATGGCATAGTGCACAAACATGGGATGATGCATGACCATTTAATTGATGCATCAAAAATAAACTAGTTGACAGGATAACAACATGATTAAATGGACCCACATGCAATTTGGATTGCACATGAAAAGCCCATGAATTATGGTTGAATTAATTGTTTTACAACTAATCATTATATGAAAGTGGATTAGCATGATGCATGGATGAGGAAAACAGAAAAATAACAACAATAGAATCAATTGGAAATAAGGTTTACCAAGTTTGGAAATTCATTCATTAAGTTAGGAAATTTTGGTTCCTTAAAGGTGTCACACAAACATCTGTTGTTTTCATCAAGTTTAATTGTTCAAAATAGATAACAAAGTTCATATTTGATAAGAACACACAATTTTAGGTGGAATACATCTTTCACTTGTTGAAAATGGATTTCAAATAAATTATTTATGAATTAAACAAGTTTAAGCAAGAATTAAATGAATTTAATTCAAACATGAACTTATTTGAATTTTAATTTGTTCAAAACATTAAACCAAATTCATATTTGAAAAGATTATACTTTTATGGTTTGAAAACATATTTTATTTGTGGAAATTGGATTTAAAACGAGCAAGTTATTATTTTGGCAATTTTAAATGCATTAAATAAGAAACAGTTGTTTTCAGCAATTTAAATTATTCAAAACAGTAAACAAAATTTATATTTGGAAATTACATGAAAAGTTGATTGGAAAACATATTTAGTTTGTTGAATTTGGAATTTTTATGCCCAAGTTATGATTTTTGCAAAATTAAGTGAATTAGACAAGAATTCAAATATTGCACCAATTTAAAATATTCAAAACAGTAACAAATGCATTTAAAAGGTTGAAAACATTTAGCAAAGGTTTCATTGAACATTTTGAGCTATCAAACATAATTTTTGGGTTATTAATGAATTTATTATGCAATTTTCCATAATCATTCTAATTCTGCCATTTTTAGTAAACAGAGGGAAACATGCTCAAAATTAATTCAATTGTGTCCAAATAAAATACCAATGTGTAGAGTTTGTTAATACAAATTTTTAGAGCCCAAGTTTGCTTAAATTGGATGAGCCAAACTCAAGTTATGAAATTCCAAAGTTTCCAATTTTTATTGCATTTTCAGTAATTAATTATTTAGTGCAAAAATTGTTACAGAAACATGTTGCAAAATTGACATTAATAGAAGGAGCACAAAATTATGAATCCACAGGATTTTGAATCATTCAAATTGGAGTGATATTCAATTTTATATGGAATTTAGAAGTAATTGATCAGATCTGACTTTCTGAACTTCGGGCAGAAAAAGAAAAACAGAGAATAATAAGGTGTGGGTTAGGGGGATTGAACCCTGGACCTGTGGCTGTGCGCAAGGGGTGTTGACCACTGGGGTGGTGCCATGACTTGTTGATAGGAAGGGATCTGTGGGGGTATGAGGTGGGGTTTCGCGGTGGTTTTCTGAAACCTGGTCGTGCGCTGCTGTACCATCGACTGAGAAGACCCAGCGACGGCAGCGGGCTGCTCACCGTGGCTCGCCGGAGGGGCGCCGCGGCCGCTGTGCTGTGGGGGCGGTGCTGCGTGGGGTGGCCGAGAGGGAGGAGGGAAGAGGAGCGAGAGGGAGAGAGGCGAGGTGGCTCACCTTGATCTGAAGAAGACGCAGGGCGGACAGGGAGGTTGGCCGGCGGCAACCTTGGACGGCGGCGGAGCTGTGGTGCCTCCCGGCCGCTGCCGTGGGGTGGAGGAGGGAGCCCGCGGCCGGGGGGTTCCATTCCCGCCCGCAGCACGGCCGAAGGGCGACGCCAACACCGGCGATCGCCGGAGGGACTAGGGAGCTCGGAACAGATACAGGTGCAGGTTCAGAGAAAATGTTACAGGGAGAAGAGAGATGGAGGAAGAGGGAGGAGTGGAGGCGGTGAGAGGGAAGAAGGAGAAGAAAGAAGTGTAGGGTTAGGGTTAGGGGGCAGGGGCTAGGTTATAGGAGGGAGGAGGGAGCACAGCCGTTCCTCCATTCTCTGTATACGTGGAAGCTCCAGATGGAGTCCGTACGAGGAAGAAGACGACCCCAAGGGGTATCGGGCCTGAGGGGGAAATAGGTGGGCTGGTTTGGGGTGGGCTTAGGTGTGCTCCTCTCTCCTCTCTTTGCTCTGTTTAATCTTTTTTGTTCCAATTTTTTTTTTGCTGAAACATGAATAGAAAGAGAAATAGAAAGGTTGTAGATGTTGGAAAATTTTAGAATAAATTTGGTATTGATTAATTAGGTAATATTAACAACTTGTCAAGTTTGGTTTTCAAAAAGATTCAAAATAAAAGTGTTGTTTTGTAATTGATTGAAATTTGCATTATTTTGAGATTAAGTGAGTTATTGTTAAAAGGAAACATATAATTAGTTTTTGGGCCCTAAGGGTCATTTTGCAACAAGTTGATTGGAGTGTTTTGTTTCATTGATTCAAATGGTTGTTGTTTGGAAAATTAAATGAGTTGGAATGCAATTTAAATGAATTTTGGGTATTAAGTGAAATATTGAAAGCAACAATTTTAAATTAGTTTGAACCTTAGTTTAATGGGACAAAAGATGAAAGTGCTTTGTCATTTTCATAATTTTCAAAAGGGTTGCTGTTTTGGAAATGCAAATGAATTTGAAAAGGGTTTGATATTAAATGAATTTTTGATGAAACAAAACAACAGTTTGGAATCACAACTTCAATGGAAACAATTGATTGTTTTGAGTTGAAATACCATTTTGGAAATTGTAACATCACAAGTATGAAACAAAAGGTTTGAAAGTTGGTTTGAAATTCAAATAGAAAACAAAGGAAAACAAAGGAAAACAGTTGGAAAACAAATGAAAACAGAGGAAAACAAATGGAAAACAAGCAAAACAATTGCAATGAACATGATGCCATGATGCAAAACATAAAATAACAGAGAGAAAACATTCTAATGGCCATTTTTCATACTTGGGATGTTACAAAACGCCCCCCCTTGAAGGAGTCGCGCCCCGAGATTCCTACTGAGAAAAGAAAAGGTCCGGATACTTCTTGGGAAGATCCTCTTGAACTGTGACACGTGAAACACATCGTGCACATTGGATAGTTTTTTCTGGAAGTTCAAAACGATAGGCATTCCTGGCAACTCTTCTGGAAAGATGTCAGGGAATTTGGAAACCACCGGAACATTTTCAAGTAAAGGGAGAGGTTTTGCATTGAGGGTGTATAGCTGAACAGAACTTGATTCATTTGGAGAATAGATTATCTGAAATGTGGTGATTCAGGAATGCTTCCTCGAAACAACCCCAGGTGATAGGAATGCCAACTCTCATAGCCTGGAATCAACAACAACAACAACAACAACAACCTTTCTGGCCAGATAGACTTGAAATTTGGGAAGTTTTGATTAGACGCCGGTAGAAGAACTGAAATGGAAAACAACAACAACATTTCAACGGACGAAAAGGATGTTGAGAAGAACAGGATATCAACATCGGGGAAAATGAGAACAAAACTCCTGAGGTACTACGGAAAAACCCATCCGGGCTTCTAAAGGATCAATATCTACTGCTTAAGGAATAGAGGATCTGCTTCCGGGGCTTACACGCCTCCGTTCTCAATCATGAGTAGGCAACATGATAAATCATGTCACAACCACCTCCATTCCTATGGTCTAGTAGATATAACCATCCTAGAGAAACCAGGATTCATGAAATCCTAACTTGAAAGTTTTAGGTGAGAAGGGAAAACAACGTTGCACTTCCTTACCAGAAAAAGGGAGGGTGGGTGGGGAAAGAAGAAAAAGAACAGAATTCCTACTCTCACGTTTCATTTTTCCTATATAGCTACAAAATAGTTTCTAGACTCAACTGCGACTAGTAAAAAGGGATCCTACAGGCAGACAGGCTCTGATACCATTTGTCGCACCCGGACTTCTAGGGGATACTCACAGTCCGTTAAACAGTAGATAAATGGCTTACGGGGCATACCGGCACCCGCATCTCAATATGAGCAGGCCAACACGTAAACGTGTGACAACCATTCTCTTACTATTCATCGTCTGCGCAAACCATCCCATAGAAATCCAGATACTTCCATTGACGTACTTCAAAACATACACACATGGTACGTCAACGGCATTGGAACAAGTGATATCACAACAGATCTCTACGACACAAAAGATTGAAATAAGTTGCAAATAGCTCTCACTAGAGCAGAGATAGCAAATACAATCATCCAGAGGGCACATGCCCCAACAAATCATCATTACATCACAGCGGAAGCATTCAACATGTCTGAGTACAGACAAGATCCAAATAGGCCTAATAGGCCGGAAACGAAAAGACGGAGCCCATCCACGAAGTCTCGGATCCTGCCCGGGTCCGCTATCTACTCGTCAGCAGTCTCGTCATACTCCACGTAGTTGCCACCATGGGGATCCTCGGAAACGTAGTCTGCGGAAACCACAGCCCCAAAGGGGTCAGTACATAAACGTACTGGCAAGCAAGACTCACAGTTCATCAAAGTGTAACCCGCCAACACCAAGCACAGATGCTTTGGGTTCAACGGAAGGAAGGGGATATAAAAGATGCTGCAACTGGCTGCTCTAACCAACTACAGAAACATGCTACAACTTCCGGCTATCAGAAAAGGGATAAGATAGCGTATCGTAACCAACCTATCAACTAACTTCAAACAAACCCATCCTGGATCTCGCCCCTTATCCAAAGAAGCAATCCGAGGATAACTCACACAGTAGGATTAGTGATGATTCAGGTTGTTGTGTCAATAAGCCTATTACTAGTCAAGTTACCATTAGTTAGGTGTAAGTTGTCCTGAGTACTTGTTAGCCAGTAATTTCACCAAGTAATCCATAACCGCGGAAAACACGGCTTCTCGAGAAGATTTATCCCTGCAGGGTTGCACCAATTTGGCCGTACACGCAAGAATAACCCGCCAGATGGGATGCCTCCCACCAAGCGGAGCACTCTACACAACTCAACTCTTCTTCGCATCAAGCCCAAAGCACCACGTGCTGTGCGTGCGCGGCTAATCGAGCCCCACGAAGAAAAGGGGACCCTCATAGCACTGGAAGACCACGCCGCCCTAAATGCCGACTACAAAAGTTCCACCCTGGCGCCAAGGGTTCGTACCTGCATATGCATCCATCAAATGGAAAGCCCGAACTAAGTGTGGTGATTTGGACGAGATGCGAATCGAGTCAAATTGAGGGGGGCGCCCATACTCGCTTCCCACATGCGGTTAGTGCGCTCATCATGGATCAGTAGACAAGACCCTTTTCCTATTAGGGTCGACACTAGCAGGCCACAAAACCACGCCGGGCCTCCTGCCGGTGCCTTATCAGCAAATTATTATTACCTCAAAATTAATAGGTTGTTGTTTAACATCGAGCCCCAGAACATGAATGAAATAATAACAGAAAGTAACGGGTAACAGACTCGGGCAAAACAACCCTAAGCATGCTAGTAAGACACGGGCTCAAACAATGGGGTTATGGGAGTGGAGGTGAGGCAATATCAGGGTTAAAGGATACATGTGATAGGTTCGTAACAGAAGCAACTATTCATAGGGCTAGCAGAAAAGAAAACGAAAAGTATCGGTATCCAATGTTGAAAGGAACACAATGGTTCATGTGAGTGAATACTTGCCTTCAAACCCAGTAGCCTGGTACTGAGCTAACTCCTTAGAAGGGGTGTCGTAAGTATCGTCGGTCTCAAAGTCGTCGTTTATCTGGGAAGAAGCAAACAAACAGCGCAGAGAGATAAACAATCAATAACATGGCATAGTGCACAAACATGGGATGATGCATGACCATTTAATTGATGCATCAAAAATAAACTAGTTGACAGGATAACAACATGATTAAATGGACCCACATGCAATTTGGATTGCACATGAAAAGCCCATGAATTATGGTTGAATTAATTGTTTTACAACTAATCATCATATGAAAGTGGATTAGCATGATGCATGGATGAGGAAAACAGAAAAATAACAACAATAGAATCAATTGGAAATAAGGTTTACCAAGTTTTGAAATTCATTCATTAAGTTAGGAAATTTTGGTTCCTTAAAGGTGTCACACAAACATCTGTTGTTTTCATCAAGTTTAAT
Source organism: Alopecurus myosuroides (assembly GCA_028641055.1). Classification (NCBI taxonomy): domain Eukaryota; kingdom Viridiplantae; phylum Streptophyta; class Magnoliopsida; order Poales; family Poaceae; genus Alopecurus; species Alopecurus myosuroides. The sequence continues at coordinate 141,502,306 of CM054063.1, forward strand.
TGTTCAAAATAGATAACAAAGTTCATATTTGATAAGAACACACAATTTTAGGTGGAATACATGTTTCACTTGTTGAAAATGGATTTCAAATAAATTATTTATGAATTAAACAAGTTTAAGCAAGAATTAAATGAATTTAATTCAAACTTGAACTTATTTGAATTTTTATTTGTTCAAAACATTAAACCAAATTCATATTTGAAAAGATTATACTTTTATGGTTTGAAAACCTATTTTATTTGTGGAAATTGGATTTAAAATGAGCAAGTTATTATTTTGGCAATTTTAAATGCATTAAATAAGAAACAGTTGTTTTCAGCAATTTAAATTATTCAAAACAGTAAACACAATTTATATTTGGAAAGTACATGAAAATTTGATTGGAAAACATATTTAGTTTGTTGAATTTGGAATTTTTATGCCCAAGTTATGATTTTTGCAAAATTAAGTGAATTAGACAAGAATTCAAATATTGCACCAATTTGAAATATTCAAAACAGTAACAAATTGCATTGAAAAGGTTGAAAACATGTAGCAAAGGTTTCATTGAACATTTTGAGCTATCAAACATAATTTTTGGGTTATTAATGAATTTATTATGCAATTTTCCATAATCATTCTTATTCTGCCATTTTTAGTAAACAGAGGGAAACATGCTCAAAATTAATTCAATTGTGTCCAAATAAAATACCAATGTGTAGAGTTTATTAAGACAAATTTTTAGAGCCCAAGTTTGCTTAAATTGGATGAGCCAAACTCAAGTTATGAAATTTCAAAGTTTCCAATTTTTATTGCATTTTCAGTAATTATTTAGTGCAAAAATTGTTACAGAAACATGTTGCAAAATTGACATTAATAGAAGGAGCACAAAATTATGAATCCACAGGATTTTGAATCATTCAAATTGGAGTGATATTCAATTTTATATGGAATTTAGAAGTAATTGATCAGATCTGACTTTCTGAACTTCGGGCAGAAAAAGAAAAACAGAGAATAATAAGGTGTGGGTTAGGGGGATTGAACCCTGGACCTGTGGCTGTGCGCAAGGGGTGTTGACCACTGGGGTGGTACGATGACTTGTTGTTAGGAAGGGATCTGTGGGGGTATGAGGTGGGGTTTCGCGGTGGTTTTCTGAAACCTGGTCGTGCGCTGCTGTACCATCGACAGAGAAGACCCAGCGATGGCAGCGGGCTGCTCGCCGTGGCTCGCCAGAGGGGCGCCGCGGCCGCTGTGATGTGGGGGCGGTGCTGCGTGGGGTGGCCGAGAGGGAGGAGGGAAGAGGAGCGAGAGGGAGAGAGGCGAGGTGGCTCACCTCGATCTGAAGAAGACGCAGGACGGACAGGGAGGTTGGCCGGCGGCAACCTTGGACGGCGGCGGAGCTGTGGTGCCTCCCGGCCGCTGCCGTGGGGTGGAGGAGGGAGCCCGCGGCCGGGGGGTTCATTCCCGCCCGCAGCACGGCCGAAGGGCGACGCCAACGCCGGCGATCGCCGGAGGGACTAGGGAGCTCGGGTGTGGAACAGATACAGGTGCAGGTTCAGAGAAAATGTTACAGGGAGAAGAGAGATGGAGGAAGAGGGAGGAGTGGAGGCGGTGAGAGGGAAGAAGGAGGATAAAGAAGTGTAGGGTTAGGGTTAGGGGGCAGGGGCTAGGTTATAGGAGGGAGGAGGGTAGCACAGCCGTTCCTCTATTCTCTGTATACGTGGAAGCTCCAGATGGAGTCCGTACGAGGAAGAAGACGACCCCAAGGGGTATCGGGCCTGAGGGGGAAATAGGTGGGCTGGTTTGGGGTGGGCTTAGGTGTGCTCTCTCTTTGCTCTGTTTAATCTTTTTTGTTCCAATTATATATTTTTTGCTGAAACATGAATAGGAAGAGAAATAGAAAGGTTGTAGATGTTGGAAAATTTTAGAATAAATTTGGTATTGATTAATTAGGTAATATTAACAACTAGTCAAGTTTGGTTTTCAAAAAGATTCAAAATAAAAGTGTTGTTTTGTAATTGATTGAAATTTGCATTATTTTGAGATTAAGTGAGTTATTGTTAAAAGGAAACATATAATTAGTTTTTGGGCCCTCAAGTCATTTTGCAACAAGTTGATTGGAGTGTTTTGTTTCATTGATTCAAATGGTTGTTGTTTGGAAAATTAAATGAGTTGGAATGCAATTTAAATGAATTTTGGGTATTAAGTGAAATATTGAAAGCAACAATTTTAAATTAGTTTGAACCTTAGTTTAATGGGACAAAAGATGAAAGTGCTTTGTCATTTTCATAATTTTCAAAAGGGTTGCTGTTTTGGAAATGCAAATGAATTTGAAAAGGGTTTGATATTAAATGAATTTTTGATGAAACAAAACAACAGTTTGGAATCACAACTTCAATGGAAACAATTGATTGTTTTGAGTTGAAATACCATTTTGGAAATTGTAACATCACAAGTATGAAACAAAAGGTTTGAAAGTTGGTTTGAAATTCAAATAGAAAACAAAGGAAAACAGTTGGAAAACAAATGAAAACAGAGGAAAACAAATGGAAAACAAGCAAAACAATTGCAATGAACATGATGCCATGATGCAAAACATAAAATAACAGAGAGCAAACATTCTAATGGCTATTTTTCATACTTGGGATGTTACATATCCGTCCCGAGTGATTCTCCAAAGATCTATACAAGAAGAGTTCAAGTGAGTCTCCATGTAGTATTGCCATTCACGAAAAGAATATGCATCAATTTTAGGTGGATCTCCTCTAGGAATTATATGAGGAAAAGGGATGGGGGGATCGGGAGAATATTGGCCTTCAACAGCGTGATATCCTTCCTTTACACCCGCACCCTTCTTAGCGGATTGTTCGGCGGAAGCAGTTTTAAGTGGTTCACCATCAACCCCTTTCTTGGCACCCTCCGTTTCCTCCGGAAGGGATGAGTCGACCACCTCCGGTCCTTTGGCTTTGAGGAGTGTTGTCATGAGTTAACGCAACTCATCAAATTTAGTGTCTATGGATGAGGTCAATGATTCTCTCAAAGCATTGAGATCATCCATAGTCACATTGCCATCGGACGGAGCATCAACCAACTCATCTCCCATACTTAAACTCTTAGGCGGTTAAGCCCGATAGAAGAGCCGAGGCTCTGATACCAATTGAAAGCAAAGTATGGGCACCTAGAGGGGGGGGTGAATAGGTGCTACGACCAATTTTAATTTTTCTTAAAGTTTAGGCTTGACAACAAGGTAAATTCTCTATATAGTGCAACTAGTGGTGAATTTACCTATATGACAAGGCAAGCAATTAATGCAACAAGTACGAGTAAGTAAAGGGAGGGAGGAACGAGGTAACCGATGGAAGCACACGGAGACACGATGTATTTCCGAGTTCCTCCTTTTTAGGGGAGTACGTCTCGTTGGAGGGGTGTGAGCTCGCCACAAAGGCCTACTCAACGCCACTAAGGCCTCACCCTATTCTCCGATGAACTCCGCCACAAAGGCCTAGTTCACCTTCCACTATTGAACCCCTTTGAGGCGGGGATCGAATCCTTTACAAACAACTTGGGGCACACACCCACAACTAAATTTGGGGCTCCCAACTCTTCTTGAATCACCAACAAGTATCAAGATGCCTAGGTTCTCCACAAGAGGAAACCCTAGGCTAGATCCCTCAAGCTAGAGAGGGGGAAATGAAGAACGACTCGGTGAAGATGTAGATCGGGGCCTTCTCCTTCAATCCTCCAAAGATCTTCAAGATTGGGTGGAGGGATTGGGAGTAATGAGAGATTTGGTGAGTTCTTAAATGCTCATAAATGCTAAGGGGAAGAACTAGATCTTGGGGAAGAAGAGGAGGGGTATTTATAGCCCCTCCTCACAACTAGTCGTTGTGCAGGAAAAAGGGACCGGAATATCCGGTTCAAGTTTGGACCGGAATATCCGGTCAATTTGCTCCACGCAGTCCTGCAGATCTGAACCGGATTATCCGGCTGCTCCGGAATAATCCGGTTCAAATAATCTGGTTCACTACAGTACCCCAAACTTCCAGTCCTTAGCAGTTTTCGCGCTCCTTCATCAACACCCGGAATATCCGGTCCGATATGAAAAATCCGGTTGACTCTAGTACGCCAAACTTTCAGTCCTTACCCATTTTTGCGCAGCACCCGGAACATCCGGTCCAGGATGAAAAATCCGGTCCGAATAATCCGGTTGACTCCAGTACGCAAAACTTCCAGTCCTTAGCCATTTTGCACAGCACCCGGAATATCCGGTCCAGGATGAAAAATCCGGTCCGAATAATCCGGTTGACTCCAGTACGCAAAACTTCCAGTCCTTAGCCATTTTGCACAGCACCCGGAATATCCGGTCCAGGATGAAAAATCCGGTCCGAATAATCCGGCTGGGTTCTGTCCCAAAACTCTCAGGCCAAACTTCACCGACTTTTCGGTGATCGATGCCGATGTTAAGTATAACACCTGCATGCTTAACACCTCGATAAATAATGTACTTAGTATTGTTAACTAACACACAAAACAATGGGAAAACGAAATGCACTTTCACATGTCTCCTTCTCTGAAAACCCTTGGGTTCACTTTCCGGCTATGATAACGCCTCAAGTTTTGCTGGTAAACAGCTGAACGTGACAGAGTTAGCTCTCTTGCTTCTTCTAGCAGGTCAACGTCATTTTCTCGAGCTTCTCTCGCCTCCGCCTCAGTGTAGAGGGTTACTCGAGGCGAGTCATACTCTAGGTCAGTGGACAACACGGCCTCAGCTCCATATACCAGGAAGAATGGTGTGTAGCCGGTTGTCGTGGTGGTATCACGGCAGATGCCATGGGATGGCTAATGTTTGGGGCCGATGGACGCTGGAGGTGCTCGGGGAGGAATCACACGGCGAGTAGCCACGTGTAGGATGTATCAAACACTACAAACAACAAGATCTTACCCAGGTTCAGGGCCCTCGTGCGGAGGTAACACCCCTACTCCTGCCTTTCTCTTTATATGTGTGTTCACCGAGTAGCCACAGTACAGTTCAGGCCTTCAGCCGAGTAGCCACTCTAACTCTCTAGTTCTCTCTGTGTGAAGTGAAGCAATCCAGAGTGTCGACCCTCGCGCAGGAGGAGGCAGGGCACCATATATACTGGTGCCCAGCCGACTAGAAAAAGACTATAAGGTATGACTGACGGGACAGACACACTGCAGAACAGAGCACGCCTCCGGGTTCCCGCTGACGCTGGCGCCGTAAGTCGTCGCGCCGTTCAGAGATGGGACCTGTCCACCCTTGTCAGTGAGATAGGGTAGGCCCCTAGCCCTGTCCTGTCCCCTCTGTCAGTGACAGGACTTGACAGGCGCCTACCACACTGTAGCCACGCCGTAGCGCGGATAATCACGCGCTCCGTAAGTTGAACCGCACGCCATACGGACGAAGGATACGCGGGATCCTTTGTCAGAACAGCTCCATTGACTTCTGGCCCGAGTAGGAAACCACTCTCTCTACTCGGACCAACTCCTCTACTCGGAGGAACATAACTTCCTTGATTCTTCCTTCTGGTCATTGGTGGGTACGGCCGGACAGCAGCCTACCGGGTAGCAAGTACCGGGTAGCCAGCTACTCAGTCAAACAGCATCTTGACCTTGCCTTTAGCACTTGCCTTACCCCTACTCGGGGGTAACCCCCCGACATTAGTCCCCGAGGCTGGTAGAGTCCTGCGAACTTGTTCACTGGGCCCTGCCAGCTTAAAAACAAATCTTGTCTTCGTACTGTAAGAGGCCGAGTAGCACCTCCATGTAGCCTTTAATTCTTGCTTGAATCTCTTCTTCTCCGAGTAGCACTGTCTCTCTTCTCTGATGCCGAGTAAAATGACTTAGAGAAATTTCGAACCCACTCCCGTTGAATCAGAGCGAATCCCCTTCTCCGTGTCGCTACAGGGCACGTGTCACACCCCCGTACCCCCGTCGCCTCGGTGCCTGGGATACTGCAGGCCACGCGCCAATAACTGCACCTTGGGCCCACTAGCCTGTTAAGTCACTTCAACCGCACTAAAGTGCCCACGATCTCGATGTGGGATTAACTGCACCCGTTACGCGCGCGATATGCGCTGTGTGCGTTTCTAACCGGTGCGCATCCCACGCCGCACGATCTTTGTGCACGATCGATCCCGATTAATCCGCTGGTAACGGCAGCTCGAGGGGAGAGATAAATACCCCCTCGACGCCCCCTTCTTCTCTTTCCCGCTCATTCCAATCTCCTGCCCCTTCGTCTCTCCGCCGCCGTCGAGCACACCGCCACCGCAACCGCTTGCCGCGCCGCAGCTCCACGCGCCGCCGGAGAGACAGAAAGAGATTTCTCCACTCAATCTCCAACTCCAATTCGCATCTCCCACTAGCGCCTCCGCTTCCAATCTCTCCTGCGCATCTCCGTCGCCATGGCTGCCCACGGAGATGACGATGCCGCCGCCCGCGCCGGCTGGGAAGGATCCGAAGTCACCGTCGAGGATTGCCAGTGGCTCATGAACACGCGCCGCGTGCCTCCCGGCGTGATGTGCCGCCATCGAGGTACGGAGATCGTACCCAAACCAGAGAAAGACGAATATGTTGTCTTTCTTTTGCACTTCAAGCGCGGCTTCGGCCTTCCGATTTCCGACTTCTTCTCTAAATTCCTCAATCACTTTGGCCTTCAGCCACACCACCTTCCACCAATCTCTCTCATCATGCTCTCCACCCACGCCGTGGTGTGCGAAGCTTTTCTAGGCGTGTACCCAACTATCCACACTTGGGCGCGCTACTTCTTCCTTCGCAAACAGAGTATCCCCAATCCGGGTAAGACAGACAGCGCCCGTGCCATGACCCAGACGGGATGCGCTATGATGCTGCAGCGCTCCACTGGTAGCCATCGCCGAGCCAAGGGATTGGAATCTGTGCGCGAGTGGCAGCACAGCTTCCTCTACGTGAAGAATGTCGCCACCGAAGTCGGGAAGCCGATCCAGGACCGGATAGGCCTCCCCAAGTTCAAGAACGCCCTGCCAACTTAGCAGAATTGGGGCTACCATCCGAAGACCACCGTCGAGGACGTCATCCAGGTTGAGCGACGCCTGGCCGAGTTGCGCGAGGAGGGGCTTCGCCATGATGATCCAATTGCCTGCTGGATCTCACGCAGAGTACTCCCGCTCCAGCGCCGCTCGCACAAGATGTGCTACATGGGAGGAGCCCGTGACTGCACAAGGACCACACCTTTTGAGCTCACCAAGGCCGAGGTGGCTGTCTGGGCCAGGTCCATCATGCACACCACACTAAATGATAATTGGCTGTATGGCTTCGAGCCGTATAGCCGGACCAAGCCTATCGGACAGGTTAGTACTTTATGTTTCACTTCCGCACTATGATACTGAGTAGATGGCTTCTCAGCTTTGTATGCTTAGTATTTGGATGCTGCACCAAGTAGAGTACCACAAACATCCCGTTGGCTTTTTATGCTTTGTGTTTGCATGCCATGCCGAATAGAAATCCTTAGCTGAATATGCTTTATGTTTGCATGCCGCGTCGGGTAAAAATACTTAGCCAAATATACTTTGTGTTTGCATGATGCTCTAAGTAGGACCCCATAGCTGAGAATTTGACTCATGGTGCTATCTTGCTTGCCTTCACAACCATTGATCGTCAGCGAGGGGAGGACGATGAGATCCTCGACAAAAACTGGCATGCTTACCGAGAAGAGGATGATGTGAAGGCCTACGACACCCAGGACACTCTCTTCATCCCGCATGCCACTCAGCCTGGTAAGCACCGAGTTGACACGTCCATCCGGGATTGGTCCGAGGATGACAAAGGTGACAAAGTTCACCTTTCTGATCACGAGTAGCGCACTCTGATTTCCTTTTCTGTTTCTGAATCCCTTTTCTCTTATCTGTAGAGGATCCCGAGCATGAGGATGACGAGGATCCCCTTGAGGTTAACCCTCTATCCGTGGCGGCTCCCAGCACTCGGAAGAGGGTGGGGAGCGGTGCCCAAGAACCTGCTCCCAAGAAGCCGAAGAAGGCGGGTAGCAAGAAGATCACCACCAACAGAAGGCAACCCCCCACTCGCAAAGGGTAAGTTGTTCCATCCGAACATCAACTCGCTACTCCTTCTCGCTGCGCTCTTCCGCTTCTCCCTTTCTGAACTCTTTCTTTCTTCTCATCCAGCGATCCATTGGACGCTGACGCGACCGCGGCCCCCATTCGGACCAAGAGGAAATCCGTTGTGGACCTCGTGAAGCTTGTCGACCTCTCCGATGAAGAAGACGAGCCAACACCGCAGGATAGGACGCGTGCGCCCTCTCCTGTGAAGCTGGAAGAAGAAGACACCGGCGCCGAGAACGCGGGCGCTGGTGACCAAGATGATGAGAACTTGGAGCAGCAGACCTACGCGCACCAGAGTGCGCAGGATGCTGCTCGCAACGAGACGCCTCCCTCTCCCCCAGCTACCTCAGCTGGGGAGAATATTCAACAAGATGCCGAGAACCAAGATCGTGCCGCCCTTGAGCGGCCCGATGACAACACCGAGCAGCAGGAAGAACAAGCTGCAGCTCAAGATGACCCCGCGGCCAGGCCGCAGATAGAAGAACATGTTGATACAAGACCTGATCCCGCTGCCGAGCAGCGGGTTGAGAAGACCGTGGTGGAGCCCGTGCTCCAGAGCCAAGCGCAGCCAGACGCTGCGCAGGGTAGTCGGCCCCTTGTGCCGCCTACCCACCAGGCTACTCCACCAACTGCACCAAGCCCTCCACCAAAACAGGACACACCAAAGACTGCTTCTCAACTGATGCCTCCACCCGCTTCACGCCAAGTGCCTCCGTCCGCTTCTCGGGCGGGTGCTGCTCCCAAGAAGACCGCCAAGCCTGAAGCTATAGATGTTCGGAAGAATCCACCGCGCAAGGTTGCGCAGTACGGGGATCTGATGCCACCACCCAAGGCACCAAAGAGCACGCAACTCACCATTGGCGCTGCCGCTGGATCTGCTGGCCCAGACGAAGGGTCGAGTGCTGGAGGCGCTGCCCGCGCACAAGGCAGCTGGCCATCATACCTGCTGGAGGTGTCCCAGCAACACAGCATCTCCCAGGCCAAGGGCGAGAAGCGGCTTTCCGCCCTGACGGAAGGCCAGGCCAAGGCTGTGGCTACCCAGTCCAAAGCCAGGCAACCTCTGGAGTTCCACTCGCGCGAAGCCGGTGAGGACGAGATTGAATCAGAAGGGCTAACCGCGCTCCTGGACCGGGTAGGCTTTGTTGACAAGGTCTGGGAGAGCGACGCTCACGGCATCGAGAAGTGGAACGGCAGCACCTTGGGCACTGTTGACCACTACCGCGTCGACTCGAACAAGGCCGACATCGGTTCTGTTCCAATGACTATCGCCTCCAACACCTGCACATTAGCCGGGAAGCTGTTCTGCCTCCGCAAAGCCGCCGAGGACATCGAACAAACATATGCTGTAAGTTTTTCTTGCTTTCCTTGCTTTTCCGAGTTGCAGTTTTTCTTTTCTTCTTCTCTTCTTTTCCTCTTAGCTACTCCCCAGTCCCCGAGATTCGGGCCGAGTAGACGGGTACTCAACCGAGTTGCCGTCTTCTCGGGCCAAATCTTCAAAAAAATTCTAACTCTTCTTCTTCTCTTCCACAGAATAGCCTCCTGAAGAGGACAAATGTGTTCCGTCGGCTGCTCTGGAACCACAGCGTAGCCAAGAACCGCATCGCGGCTCTTGAAGCCGAACGCAAAGATGATGCCGCGATGGAGCAGTCGGCACTGGACCGCGCCCTCCAACTTTCTGAGATAGAAAGTAAGCTTGTAGCTATTCGATTTGTGCGTTTTATGTTTACGCCCGCATTTGCTTTTTGCTATAACCCTGCCTACTCTGCGGGCAAATTCAACGAATTGAAGGAGCAGCATGAACACTGCCACGTGTTCTCTTGCTCCGCCGAAAGCAAAATCAAGCAACTGGAAGGTGAGTTGCCAGCTACTCTGCCATTGCAGTTTCCTTTTCTTGGTTACTCTGCTAACATTGTTGTTCTCTTTGCAGAAGAATATAAGAAATTCCGGGAGCAGCATCTCAACTGCTTGATGCCTGCCGAGGTGCAGCAGCAGCTGGCCACCCGAGATGCAGAGCTCAAGAAGGAACGCGATGCCGAGCGCGCCGATTTCGAGCAGATGCAGGTCCATCTCAAGACTGCCCTCCAGGATGCCTTGGATCAAGCTGCCGAGAAGGAGGAGATCAAGACAGCAGGCAAGGCCAAGGAGAAGGCGCTTGAGATGGAGATATCGGTGCTGAAGGATCACAACGCGCAACTCGTCCTCCAAATGTCCAATGCACGCAGCATTGAAGACAGGCATATTGCCGACGAGAAGGACTGGAAGATAAAGCTGGATGCGCTGCTGGTGGATCTCAGACGTAAGTTTCCTCTTCTCGGAACTTAGCTGTTTCTCTTCTCCGCTACCTGGCTTGCTTTTCCTCTCACTCTTTCTTCTTGGTTTCATCTCTTTTCTGCCTCCATTTCTAACTTTTATTGGTTTCTCTCTAGATATCTTCCCTGATCTTCGCGCCGCTAGCACGCCTGCTCTGGCAAAGGCACAGCAACTTCGAGCTGATTCCGGGATGACTGTCAACATTAAGTCCACTATCAACGACAACCTCGTGAACATCAAGTCGCAGCTTCGCCAACTCAGAGGCTTGGGCACCACCATGGTGTCCACTGCCTACAAGCTCCATGACCTGTTCTGGCCGGATGAATCCGCGCCAAACAACTTAGTCGCCATCGCCGAGAAGCTGGACGGCGTGAAGGCCGAGTTGAAGAAGTGGCACGCTTCGGCAGCTCGGGCAGGAGCGGATGAGCTTCTTCACTTTATCTGCAGCTGGTATGATAACCTCAACCTCGACCGGATCCTCGAGATGCGCCAAGACTCCAAATGGACCAAGGACCCCGATTGCGTTGCTCGCCGGAAGGAGGTAGCCTACGAGATAGCCTCCTACGCGGATACCGCCACCTACATCGATGGCCTCCCCGAGCCTGAAACCGAGGCTGAGGAAGAGGACGACGATGAAGATGAGGACACCGAGTCGGAGGACTTGAGCATGTTCGAAGAGGGTGCCGCGAAGGAAGCCGCCGAGAAGGGAAAAGCCAAGGTTGACGCCGACATCGAGAAGCCGCAACCCAACGCCGAGGAGACCACCATCACCACCGAGATGGTGATCCAGCAAGCGGCTCCTGAGTTGGGCGCGACCAGCAGCTTCCCGATGCCCAGCTTCCAGTCTGCTGCATCGACCTCGGCCACGGATCCCATCTCGGTTGCCACTGCAACCTCCGAACCAGCTGCCAACGCCAATACTGAAGCTGATGCTGACAGCGCCAAGGCTGATGCTGATAACACTGCTACCTCCAACTAGTTGAAGCCTGAAAAACTATTTCCTTCAACTTTTATCCGATCCCCGGGATGCCTGGTGCAAATGTATCAAACTATTAAGTCTTTGTTGCTACTCGATTTTATCTTAGTTGAAGTTCTTAGCAACTCTGGCTCAATGCCGGGTTGCGTTAATATGCAAGTCCCCGAGTTGCATTTTTTATCCACTCTTCCTTTTTATCTCAGCTCTTACCTGCAACTTGTTGCTTTTTTGGTAGTCGAGTCACAAGAGTTCAAAGTTGGTGTTTCAAATATTTAGCCACTTAGAAAAATCATAGTAATGCTGCCCACCACCTAGCCAAAACGAAAAAACGGTAAAAACACTCTATTCGGTTGCCCCACGCTTCCTTCCTTTGCAATTTTTCATGTGTTCATTGGCCCTTTGGCTTGTTCTCTAGTTTGCCATGAAGCCGGGTTGCGGACAGCAGCAGAGTCGCAGAGTGTCCGGTGGGTTTAAACACACTACTTTGTATGCTTTTGAAATTCTGAGTGGTTCAACCGAATAGACAAAGTAAAACAGAGTAAACACAAGTGAACAATTTGGACGAGGGCAGTCCCCGAGTTCAATTTCAGATTGCCGAATAGAAGTTTTAACTCGGATAAGAGAGTACATACACAGTTTGCTCACGAATGAAAACGGCGGAGTAGAGCTACATTCCAGGGGCGCTTAGATTCCTCTCCTGCTTTATCCGACCTGTTCTTCTGGGGTGGCTGTGCGTCCACAAGATAATAGGCATCATTGTGCAAAGCCTTGCTCACAATGAATGGCCCTTCCCACGGAGGAGATAGCTTGTGCATCCCGGCCGTGCGTTGCACTAGCCTAAGGACCATGTCTCCTTCTCGAAAAACCCTTGGGTTCACTTTTCGGCTATGATAATGCCTCAAGTTTTGCTGGTAAACAGTTGAACGTGACAGAGTTAGCTCTCTTGCTTCTTCTAGCAGGTCAACGTCATTTTCTCGAGCTTCTCTCGCCTCAGCCTCAGTGTAGAGGGTTACACGGGGCGAGTCATGCTCTAGGTCAGTGGGCAACACGTCCTCAGCTCCATATACCAGGAAGAATGGCGTGTAGCCGGTTGACCGATTAGGGGTAGTCCTTAGACTCCACAACACCGCTGGCAACTCGTCTAGCCAACACCCAGGTGTTTTCAGCAATGCCTCAATCAGCCTCGGCTTTATGCCGAATAGCACCATGCCATTTGCTCTTTCAACTTTCCCATTGGAGGCGGGATGCGCAACAGATGCAACATCTAGCCTGATCCGCTTCTCTCTGCAGAATCTCGCAAAAGCACCCTCAGCAAAGTTCGTGCCATTGTCAGTGATGATGCTGTGCGGGTAGCCGTATCTCAGGATTATATCCTTCAAGAAACTCACAGCTGTGGCTCCATCGCACTTCCGAATAGGCTTTACCTCAATCCACTTGGTGAACTTGTCAACCATGACCAGGATGTGAGTCATGTTGCCTCTAGCCGGCTTGAAAGGACCAACCATATCCAAACACCAAACAGCAAATGGCCAAGTAATGGGAATGGTCTTCAACTCGGAAGCTGGCATATGAATCTTACTTGCAAATCTTTGGCAGCCGTTGCACTTTCTCACAATATCTTCAGCTTGCTTCAAGGCAGTGAGCCAAAAGAAGCCATGCCTAAAAGCCTTGTTGACCAGAGACCGAGAAAAGGCGTGATGCCCGCATTCCCCTTGATGTATCTCCACCAGAATCTCTTCTCCTTCTTCTGGTTCTACACAACACTGCAGCACACCAGTAGGACTTCTTCTATGCAGCACATCTCTGAAGATAGTATAGCCCTTGGATCTTCTCTGAATTTGCCTCGATGTAACCTCATCACTCGGCAAGGTGCCGTCCTTTAGAAAGTATAATATGGGCAGAGCCCAACTCGGTGTCTCCCGGATGGGAAACACTTGTTCGTCCAGTTCCATTGGACTAGCCACCACTTCTTCTTCTGAGTTGGAGACGAGTTCACGAGTCCCCAAGCATTCAGCAAGGTCCCCCTCGATGAAAGCGACAGTCCCCGAGTTGGGAGGGGCAGTCCCCGAGTAAGAAGGGACAGTCCCCGGGTCGCAGGTGCCAGTCCTCGGGATGGAGACGGTAGTCCCCGGGTTCTCTTTTGCAGCCTCCCAGTCAATCTCCATTGGAACAGCTTCCTCACCCGGCAGAGAAGGAACGAATAAAGACTCCGAGTTGGGGGATGGCTTGATAGATGGCTTTCTCAAATGCTCCAAGGCAATCCCAGCTGGGATGAACTGCCGAGAAGACCCCAACTTGGACAACTCATCAGCTGCATCATTCTCTGCTCGGTGTATGTGTTGGAACTCACATCCTTCAAAGAATCCCATCATGGTTTGCACCAGAAACCGATATGATGCCATGTTGGCATCTAGAGAATCCCAGGTGCCTGATACTTGCTGCACCACCAGATCCGAGTCACCATAACAGATGACGCGCTGCACGCCAACCTCCTTGGCCACCTTCAAGCCGTGTACCACAGCCTCGTACTCTGCTACATTGTTGGATGCCTTGAAATGGATCTGCAGCACATACTTGAGTTGACCTAGCTTGGGTGACGTGAGCACCACGCCAACACCAAGGCCTTCCTTCACTTTTGAGCCATCAAAATGCATCTTCCAGTAGTTGGCTACTGGCGAAGGAGGCTCATACTGCACCTCAGCCCAATCCACCAGAAACTCCGCCAGAATTTGTGACTTGATGGCCTCTCATCTCGCGTACGGAGGAGCGTACGCGGCCAGCTCAATTTCCCACTTGGCTACCCTGCCACTCGCTTCCTTGTTGCCCATGATGTCCGAGATGGGAGCAGAACTCACCACAGTGATGGGATGCTCTTGGAAATAGTGCTTCAGCTTCTTGGCACTCAGGTACACGCCGTAAGTCATCTTCTGGTAATGCGGGTAGCTCTTCTTGGAGCTGGATAGCACCTCACTGAGATAGTACACTGGCCGTTGCACAGTCTTGCCTTCCTCTTCTCTCTCCACCACAATCACCACGCTGACTACCCGGTTGGTAGCCGCAATGTACAGCAGCATTGGCTCTTTGGGTAGCGGACTAGCCAGGATGGGAGCGCTACCCAGCATGGCTTTTAGCTATTGAATGCTACATCGGCTTGCGGTGTCCAGACAAACTTGTCACTCTTCTTCATCAATTGATATAGAGGCAAGGCATTTTCGCCCATTCTGCCCAGGAAGCGGCTCAGAGAAGCCAAGCAACCAATGAATTTTTGCACATCCTTCAGTGATCTTGGCAAAGACATGCTCTCTATAGCTTTTATCTTTGAAGGATTGGCCTCAATGCCCCAACTGGATACCAAGAAGCCGAGTAGCTTGCCAGCCGGGACGCCAAAGGTGCATTTAGTCGGATTCAGCTTCATCTTGTACTTGCGCAAGTTAGCAAATGTTTCCTCAATGTCACTAAGCATAGTATGTGTTTTATTCGTTTTGATGACAATGTCATCTACGTACACCTGCACATTTTTGCCAATTTGATCATGCAAGCATTTCCGCATGCATCTCTGATAGGTAGCCCCCGCATTTCGCAACCCAAAGCACATGACACGATAGCAATAAGTCCCGTACGGGGTAATAAAAGCAGTCTTTATTTGATCAGCAGGGTTAGAGCTATCTGATGAAAACCAGAGTAGGCATCTATGAAAGACAAAAGCTCACAACCAGCAGTGGAATCGATCACCTGATCTACGCGGGGTAGCGGAAAGGGATCCTTGGGGAAGGCCTTGTTCAGGTCGGTGTAGTCGACGCACATCCGCCATGCGGTGTCGGCCTTGGGGTCCTCCTTCTTCTTCTCAACCATAACCGGGTTGGCTAGCCAGTCCGGATGCAACACCTCCATGATAAAGTTGCTTATCAGAAACTTGGTGATCTGATCACCGATAGCCTTCCTCCTCTCATCTCCAAAGCGGCGCATAGCCTGCTTAACCGGCTTGGCGTCATGCCGCACATGCAGCGAGTGCTCAACCAACTCCCTCGGGACACCTGGTAATCCTCATTGGACCAGGCAAAGACGTCCCGATTCTCACGGAGGAAGTGGATGAGCTCGCTTTCCTATTTCTCTCCCCACCTGGCGCCAATGATGGCAACACGGTCTGGGAACTCGGGGTCAACCTGGACCTTCTTTGTCTCCTGGGACGCCTGGAACGCAGTCCCGTACTCGGAACTCGGCATGCTAGGCGCACCACCTTGCGCAGCTTGCGCCATAGACACCACCTCCTACATCTTCTTCTTCTCGGCAGCAATGACCATGGACTCCGCCAACTGAGAACCAACAGAGGCACACTCCAAAGACCTCTTGTAATCACCCGAGATGGTGATCACCCCATTGGGACCAGGGATCTTCATCTTCAAGTATGCATGTCGGGGGGTTACCCCCGAGTAGGGTAAAGGCAGGTGGTAAAGGCAGCTTACAGAAGGGAGGTTTGGTCGAGTAGCCGACTACCTGGTACTCGCTACCCGGTTGACTACTACTCGGTCTCACCTCAAGATGACCAGAAGGAGATATCAATCAAGTTCTATCCTTTCGAGTAGAAGGGTTGGCCCGAGTACAATTGGCGGGAACCTACTCGGGCCAGAAAGTCAAAGGAGCCGTTCTGACACAGGATCCCGCGTATCCTGGGTCCGTACTTGGCAGCATTCGAACTACTGTTCATCTGGGACCGGCCTGCCTGACAGTGACAGCATGGAAGCAGGCCGTGGCAGGATAAGGGGGCCCTACTCTGTGTTTGGCACAGTGATACCAGTCTGTCCCCTAGTTTTGCCCAACGACTTTACAGAAGCAGCCAAGATTAGGAACCAAAGCTGTCAGCGGGTACCCGGAAGAAGGACGGTGTGCACACTATGTCGACACTTGTCTAGATTTGGACGTATCCGGCTGGGCACCATGTATATAAGGTGCCCCGCCGCCTCCTGCGCGAGGCATACTCATAGACGCTCACACATGCTCACGGTGAACCCCAGAAACCCTAAGTTCTTGACCTAGTTCTACCCGGAGGGAAGAGAGAAGCTACTCGGTAGCGATATCATTTGTACTGTGGCTACTCGGAGAGGCATCGTAATACATACAGAGAGGCAGGAGTAGGGGTTTTACCTCCTCACGAGGGCCCTGAACCTGGGTACATCGTGTTGTTTGTGTTGTGTGGATCTTACCTCACGCGGCTACTCGTCGCGTGATCCCTCCCCGGACACCTCCAGCGTCCATCGTCCCCACATCTTTAGCCATCCCATGGCATCTGCCGTGACACCACCACGACAGTTGGCGCCCACCGTGGGGCGCCCAGCGGCGCTGGCTGGAGTTTCTGTTCGGACGGGATCTTCTTCAGCGGAGCGCGTAGTTTGTGGCATTGTCCACAGATTCGGCTCCTTCGACTTCGTCACCGACAACGCCGGCTGTTTCGGCGGCATGGCCATGCCCGAGGGCGGCTCGGTGATCTCCTTCGGCTCTCACCTCGTCTACGTCGCCACCGTCGCCAACAGCGCCTACCCCGAGCTGGTGCATGACGCGGAGGATCCTCCCGCGGTGATTGCTGCTCGCGGAAGGCCTGCATGCAGCTCTGCAAGCTGCGCTGAGGTGATGGTGACGGGTTTGGCGGAAAACACTGGCGCAGCTGCTACTGGCGCTGCGGCCGTTGTCGAGGAGGTTGACGAACCGCCTGCTGGTGGCAGGAATCACCGGCCCTACGAGAAGGAGAGCAACTTGCCACCTTCCACGTCAACGGTCATCCCCGCGTCTGCTGCGCGAGCTGGTATGCCCACTCCCACCGACATCGAGCTCCTAGCCGCGAGGGAGCAGCTCGAGCGGCAACGCCAGGAGCTGCTTGCCGAGCAGGCGGAGTTGGAGAAGATCAGGCTTGAGCTGAGTCTAGACCAGCTCGAGTACAACAAGGCTCACGGCTTCACGCCGGTCGCCAGGAGGCCCAGCAGAGTAGGCGCTACGCGGCGTAACTTGGGAGTCGAGATGGCGACAGTCGCGGAGGTGCCCGCGCAGTCCGCCACCGCGAACACCTTCACAAGGCCAAGGTACAGCACACCCGCCAAGACGCTCAGAGCTGCACAGGCCGTGGCTGCCGAGTTGCCGCGCCTGGATGGAGAGGCGCGTCTCAGGCAGCAGGAGAGGCTCAACGAGTTGGTGTTGGAGGCCGCTAGGCAGAACGAGGAATTCCGGAAGGCCAACCCGGGAGCTGGAGCTTCACAGGTGGTTCACTCGCACGCGGCTAGATCTAACGATCAGGCCTCGTCTCCACATCCCAGCCGCGAGAAGAGCCGCAGCGGCCGCTCGGGTAGAGACAGGCAAATGCAGGTGTATGACCCGGCTGCTGCCGCGAAACAGGTTGCTGTGCCGCAGCAGCCCGGGCAGGAACACAACGCTGCAAGAGCAGGCTCTCAAGCCCATCAAGCTCAAAGCCGTGCCCGAGAAGCCGCGCGTCCGGGTACTTCTCGGCAACCCACAGCTCAGCCTACTCGGCAGAGGCAGCAGCCGCGCCCAGCGGCACCAGTCGCCAACCCGGTGGAGCAGCCCGCAGCTATGCAGGTGGATAGGTATGATGATGGCTACTCGGCTATGGAGATGGCTGGTTATGACATCCATGACCGTGTCGGTGAGCGTGTGTTGGCGCCTGGAGATGCAAGGCACCAGCTGGACCGTATCAGCTTGTCGGCGCGGCTTGAGAGCACGGGTCCTCCCGGTCCCGAGTGCTTTGGCCCGCGCATCATGAACGAGCCTTCCGTGAAGGGCTTCCAGCTTGCAAGAGGCACCAAAAGCTACAATGGCAGCACCAAGCCTGAAGATTGGCTCAATGACTACGTCACCGCGGTCCATATCGCGAATGGCAACAAGAGATGGGCGGTACGCTATGTGCCGCAGATGCTAGAGGGTCCAGCTCGCACTTGGCTCAACAACTTGCCCAAGAACAGCATTAACTGCTGGCTGGACTTCTCGGATGCCTTCATCAGCAACTTCACGAGTACATACAAGAGGCCGAATAGGCCACAGCAGCTGTCGGCTTGCAGGCAGCGAGAAGACGAGACGGACCGCGAGTACCTTACTCGGTGGAGCACCTTGAGGAACACTTGTGAGGGTGTGAATGAAGCACAGGCCATCACTTGGTTTGCGCAGGGTTGCCGACATGGCAGCATGCTTTGGCAGAGATTGCAGAGAGAGATGCCGAACACCCTGGCCGAGACCATCAAGATTGCGGATCAGTACGCACTCGGTGATCCTACTCAGCCACTGATGGACTCCTCTAAGCCGAGAAGAAATTTCAACAGCAGCAAGCGCAATGAGTTCCGCAACAAGCGCCGAGTAGATACTCGGTATGACCCTGAGGAGGTGAATGCAGTGAATGTTGGAGGCGGTGGTGGCCAAAGGCAGAAACCTGCTGGAGCCTACGGGCAGAACCAGAACCAGGGCCAAGGCAACAAGAAGCCATTTCGCGCCTCTCAGTCGGGTAGCGGGAACTCCGAGCAGCCGAAGAAGTTTGTCTTTGACGACATGAAGGATGGCCCATGCAGCTTTCACACTCATCATCCCTCGAGGCCCGCTAACCACACTACTCGGCAGTGCGAGTGGTGGGATGTGATCAAGAGTGATGGCTTGCCTCCTCCTCCTCCTCTGCCAGCCGCCAATGCTACTGTTCAGCCTACTCGCGCACCCGCCACTCGGTCGCCAGTGTACCCGAGAAGAGAGAATGTGAACCAGGTGGCTTTAGGAGCCAACCGGAACTTCAACAATGAGAGATACCGCAACAACAACAACAACTACAACCGCAACAACAACAACAGAGGCGACAATAACTATCAGGGCAACAACAGTGGCAACAATGGCAACAATGGGGGCAATGGCTCCAACCAGTACCAAGAGCACCATGAGAGCTATATGATCTTCACTTCTGAGGCAGTCGACAAGCAGTCACAGCACAGGCGGGCCATGGAGGTCAACGCAGTGATTCCCGCTGTCCCTCACTACATGTACTGGTGCGACCAGGAAATCAGGTGGACTCGAGCGGATCATCCCAAGGTGATGCCCAACCCGGGTACCTATGCCTTGGTGCTGGATCCTACCTTCCTGGGTCCCGAGAAGAATGTGAGGTTCAGCAAGGTGCTGATCGACAACGGCAGCAGCATCAACATTGTGTACAAAGACACACTCGAGAAGCTTGGCCTGGCCGAGAACATGATGCTGCCTAGCAAGACCACCTTCCATGGCATTGTGCCTGGGATCTCGTGCAACCCGATTGGCCGAGTGTGGATTGATGTGCTATTCGGTACTCGGGAGAACTGCCGCACAGAGCGCCTGCAGTTCGAAGTGGTGGATCATCAGAGCCCCTATCATGCTCTACTCGGCAGGCCTGCTCTGAGCAAGTTTATGGCCTCTACACATGTGGCTTATCTAAAGATGAAGATCCCTGGTCCCAATGGCATCATCACCATCTCGGGAGATTACAAGAAGTCCATGGAGTGTGCCTCTGCTAGCTCCCAGCTGGCGGAATCGATGGTGATTGCTGCCGAGAAGAAGAAGATGTACGAGGTGGTGGCCATGGCTCAGTCCGCACAGGCTGGCGCACAAGGTGTGCCGAGTACCCAGCATGGTACTGCTTTCCAAGCTGCCAAGGAGACCAAGACAGTCCAGGTTGACCCCGAGTTCCCGGAGCGCGTGGCCATCATTGGTTCCGGGTTGGCGGAGAAATAGGAAAGCGCGCTCATCCACTTCCTCCGTGAGAATCGGGATGTGTTCGCCTGGACAAATGAAGATCTACCAGGAGTCCCGAGGGAGTTGGTTGAGCACTCTTTGCATGTGCGTCCTGACGCCAAGCCAGTGAAGCAGGCTATGCGCCGCTTCGGAGATGAGAGAAGGAAGGCCATCGGTGATCAGATCACCAAGCTGCTGATAAGTAACTTCATCATGGAAGTGCTGCATCCGGATTGGTTAGCCAACCCGGTCATGGTCGAGAAGAAAAAGGAAGATCCCAAGGCTGCCACTGCATGGCGCATGTGTGTCGACTACACCGACTTGAACAAGGCATGCCCCAAGGATCCTTTCCCGCTACCTCGCATCGATCAGGTGATCGATTCCACTGCTGGTTGTGAACTGTTGTCTTTCATAGACGCCTACTCTGGTTTCCACCAGATTGCACTCAACCCTGCTGATCAAATAAAGACTGCTTTCATTACCCCGTACGGGGCTTATTGCTATCGTGTCATGTGTTTTGGCTTGAGGAATGCGGGTGCAACCTATCAGAGATGCATGCAGAAATGCTTGCACGACCAGCTCGGCAAGAATGTGCAGGTGTACGTAGATGACATTGTCATCAAAACGAATAAAACACATACTCTGCTTGCCGACCTGGAGGAAACCTTTGCTAACCTACGCAAGTACAAAATGAAACTGAATCCGAGTAAGTGCACCTTTGGTGTACCGGCTGGAAAGCTACTCGGTTTTCTGGTTTCTAGTCGGGGCATTGAAGCCAATCCTTCCAAGATAAAAGCTATTGAGAGCATGTCTTTGCCGAGATCACTGAAAGATGTGCAGAAGTTCACGGGTTGTCTGGCATCTCTGAGCCGCTTTCTGGGCCGAATGGGCGAGAAGGCTCTGCCTCTATATCAGCTGATGAAGAAAAGTGACAAGTTTGTCTGGACTCCGCAAGCGGACGTGGCGTTCAATGAGCTGAAAGCAATGCTGGCTAGCGCTCCCGTCTTGGCTAGTCCGCTACCCAAGGAGCCTATGCTGCTGTACATTGCTGCGACTAACCGAGTAGTCAGCGTGGTGATAGTGGTGGAGCGAGAAGAAGAAGGCAAGAGTGTGCAGCGCCCAGTCTATTATCTCAGTGAAGTGCTGTCCAGTTCCAAGCAAAACTATCCGCACTACCAGAAGATGACATATGGTGTGTACCTGGGCGCCAGGAAGCTGAAACATTACTTCCAGGAGCACCCCATCACTGTTGTGAGTTCTGCTCCCATCTCGGATATCATGGGAAACAAGGAGGCGAGTGGCAGAGTAGCCAAGTGGGCGATTGAGCTAGCCGCGTACGCTCCCGCGTACGCGAGAAGAGAAGCAATCAAGTCTCAGATCCTGGCAGAGTTTCTTGTGGACTGGGCCGAGATGCAGTATGAACCTCCTGCTCCAGTTTCCAACTATTGGAGGATGCATTTCGATGGCTCGAAAGTGAAGGAAGGCCTTGGTGCTGGTGTCGTGCTCACGTCACCCAAGCGAGATCAGCTCAAGTATGTGCTGCAGATTCATTTCAAGGCGTCCAACAATGTAGCCGAGTACGAGGCAGTGGTGCATGGTTTGCGAGTAGCAAAGGAGGTTGGCGTGCAGCGCATTATATGCTATGGTGATTCAGATCTGGTGGTGCAGCAAGTCTCGGGTACCTGGGATGCTCTGGATGCCAACATGGCATCGTATCGTTTCCTGGTGCAGTCTATGACTGGGTTTTTCGAAGGCTGTGAGTTTCAGCACATTCACCGAGCAGAGAACGAAGCAGCAGATGAGCTATCCAAGTTGGGATCTTCTCGGCAGTCCATCCCGGCAGGGATTGCCTTGGAGCATTTAAGGAAGCCATCCATCAAGCCTTCCCCCAACTCGGAATCCATCTTTGTTCCTTCCCTGCCAAGTGAAGAATCTGACCCAATGGAAATTGACTGGGAGAGTGCTGCAGGGAACCCGGGGACTGCCGTCCTCTACTCGGGGACTGCCGTTCTCTACTCGGGGAATGCCACTCCTTACTCGGGGACTGCCACTCCTTACTCGAGGACTGCCACTCCTTACTCGGGGACTGCCACTCCTTACTCGGGGACTGCCACTCCTTACTCGGGGACTGCCACTCCTTACTCGGGGACTGCCACTCCTTACTCGGGGACTGCCACTCCTTACTCGGGGACTGCCGCCCTCAACCCAGAGGCTGTTGCATTCATTGAAGAAGTTCTCGCCAATCGGTCTGGGCTGCAAAGAAGCGCTCCTACTCCTCCTGTGCAACCGCAAGAGCCTATCCCAATGGAACTGGACGAACCAGTGTTTCCCATACGGGAGACACCGAGTTGGGCTATGCCCATATTATCCTTTCTAAGGGACGGCACTTTACCTGAAGATGAGGTGACTGCGAGGCAGATTCAGAGAAGATCCAAGGGCTACACCATAGTCCGAGATGTGCTGCACAAGAGAAGTGCCACCGGCGTGCTGCAACGTTGTGTGAGCCCAGAGGAAGGAGAAGAAATTCTGGTGGAGATACATCAAGGGGAATGTGGGCATCACGCCTCTTCTCGGGCATTGGTCAAGAAAGCTTTTCGGCATGGCTTCTACTGGCTCACTGCACTGCAACAAGCCGAAGATATCGTGAGGAAGTGCAACGGCTGCCAGATGTTCGCAAGTAAGATTCACATGCCTGCTTCCGAGTTGAAAACAATTCCTATCACATGGCCATTTGCTGTTTGGTGCTTGGATATGGTTGGTCCTTTCAAGCCGGCTAAAGGCAATATGACACATATCTTGGTCATGGTGGACAAGTTCACCAAGTGGATCGAGGTGAAACCTATTCGGAAGTGCGATGGGGTCACAGCTGTGAAGTTCGTGAAGGATGTGATCATGAGATATGGCTACCCGCACAGTATCATCACCGACAACGGCACCAACTTTGCAGAGGGGGCAATGGTGCGATTCTGCAGAGATAAGCATATCCGACTAGACGTTGCGTCTGTCGCGCACCCTGCCTCCAATGGGCAAGTTGAGAGAGCAAATGGAATGGTATTGGCAGGCATAAAGCCAAGGCTGATTGAGCCATTGCTGAAAACACCTGGGTGTTGGCTAGAAGAGTTGCCAGCGGTGTTGTGGAGTCTAAGGACTACCCCTAACCGGTCAACCGGCTACACGCCATTCTTCTTGGTATACGGGGCTGAGGCCGTGTTGCCAATAGACTTAGAGCATGACTCCCCCCGAGTAGCCCTCTACACTGAGGTGGAGGCGAGAGAAGCTCGAGAAGACGACGTTGACCTGCTTGAAGAAGCAAGAGAGCTGACTCTGTCACGTTCGGCTATCTACCAGCAAAACCTGCGGCGTTATCATAGCCGAAAGGTGAACCCAAGGGTTTTCCGAGAAGGAGACATGGTCCTTAGGCTTGTGCAGCGCACAGCCGGGATGCACAAGTTGTCTCCTCCGTGGGAAGGGCCTTTCATTGTGAGCAAAGCGCTGCACAATGATGCGTACTATCTTGTAGATGTGCGCCCATCGCAGGCGAACAGGGCAGATAAAGCTGGAGAGGAAACCAAGCGCCCTTGGAATGTAGCCCTACTTCGTCGTTTTCATTCGTGAGCAAGGATGTGTATGTACCCTCTTATCCGAGTTGAAATTCTACTCTGCAATCTGAAATTGTTCTCGGGGACTGCCCTCGTCCAAAATTGCTCTAAGTGTTTTTACTCGGCTTGATCCTTTGTCTATTCGGTTGCTCCACTTCAGAACTCATAAGTGCATTGAGTACTGTGTTTAAACCTATATGCCAACTCTTCGACTCTGCTGCTGTCCGAAACCCGGCTTCATGGCAAGCAAGAGAACAAGCAAAAGGTCAATGAGCACACGAAAATCGCTAAGGAAGAAAGAGTGCAGGAACCGAGTAGATTGTTTGTTACTTTTGTTCCCTGTTTTCGTCTTCTCGGCTAAGTGGTGGGCTGCGTTACCATGATTGTTTCTAGCGGCTAAGTATTTGCAGCCCTACTACTTGATTCTTGTGACTCGAATACCAAAAAAGCGACAAGTCGCGGGTAGAGCAGAGATGAAAAGATAGGGTGAATAAGAAATGCAACTCGGGGACTCGCATGGAAACGCAACTCGGCATCAAGCCAGCGTCGTTCAAATTGATTAATGTCGAAATAAACAGAGTGGGCATAAAAACTGAGTAGCAAGCAAAACAAAGATAGTCTATTACATCTGCTCCCGGCATCCCGGGGATCTGATAAGTTTTCGAGTAAAAAAGATTGCAGGGAGATTCAGGTGGAGGTGGCAGTGTTGTCGGTGCTGGCCTTGGCTGCCGCTTCTTCGGTGACGGTCTTCTCGGCTTCTTCTTCGGTGTTGGTGGCATCCGCCTCCGTCTGGACGGTAGCGGATTCCTCCATCTCGGCATCGCGATCAGGGGCTGCCGGGTCAGAGGTGGCCGTGGCCACCGAGACGGGCTCTGGAGCCGGAGAAGAGCCAGGCGCTTGGCCAGGAGGGCGTACCGTGTCGTCGAGAGCAGCACCTGAGGAGGTGCCAAAGTCGAGTGCGGCGGTGTCGATGTGGGCGTACTCGTCCTCATCGCTACTCGCGACGGCGACGTTCTTCCCCTTCCCGGCCTTGCCCTTAGGAGATTCGAAGAAGCCTTCCAAGTCGGATTCTACTTCGTCGTCCTCTTCCTCTTCCTCTTCGTACTCGGTGTCGGGCTCGGGGAGGCCCTCGATGAAGGTCTCCGTCTCAGCGCACTCCGCGACCTCGTAGGCGATCTGCTTGCGTGTGGCCACGCAGTCGGGATCTACCTCCCATTTGGAATTATTGCGCTTCCCGCGGATGAGCTGCATGTTGAGGTTTTCATACCAGGATGCTATGCAGAGAAGCATCACGTCCGCACCGGCCCGGGCCCCCGAAGCACGCCATTTCTTCAACTCTTTCTTCACATTTTTCAACTTGAAGGCGAGACCCCGCATGGAAGTTGGCTGAGAATCCTGGGGCCAGAACAGCCTATGGAGCTCGAAGCCCTCGTGCACCAAGTCAGTGCCAACACCGGCCAGCTGCTCGAAATAATCTTTGAGCAACAGCAGGCTGTCCTCGATCTCAGCTCGGGTGTCTGCTGCCTCACCCTTCGCAAGGCGAGCTGCTTGGGCCTTGGCCACAGTAGGCGCGCAGTTGGAATCAAGATGAGGCCAGATCTCTGAAATAGCAAGTGACAACTTCAGAATCGAGAAGAAAAGAACCGGGTAGGAGAAAAACCGAGAAGAAAAGAGGCAGGGAGGAGAAGACCTACCGGGCAGTTCGCGGCGCAGCCGCTGCAGCTGGGCCTTCCAGGACTCTTCGTTGGCTATGTGCTTTTCTTGGATCAGGCGCAAGGAATCCATCTGAGCGAAGAGATCAGCGTTGGTCTTCTTTAAAGTTTCGCATTCCTGCTCAAGGGCCCTCTCCTTGGCTCTGAAAGTGGTCTCGGCCTTGGCCTTCTCGGCGATTGCTCTGTCCCTGTCGGCGCCAATGTTGATGGCATCCTGGAGTGCCTTTTGCAACTGGAGTTGCAGCTTCTCGGTCTCGGTGGCGTGATCCTTCAGCAACACAGCGGCCTGGTTGGACAGTTGGTTCTGCACCTCTGCTGGTTTGACACAATCTTGGTGTGCCTCAGCAAACAACTTGTGATCTTCTGCGAAGAGCCAGACAAGGTCAATAGAGAAGCAGCGAAGAAACAGATTCAAGATCGAACCGAGTAAACAACAAACTCACCTTCCAGCCTTTTGATGGTGGCTTCGGCGTTCTTCACGAAAGTGCGGCATTTCTCGTGCTCTTCGGCTAGGCTCTTCAGTTTCTCTGCAGAGTAGAAAAGGTTAGCGCAAAAGAAAGCATAAGCGAGCGTAAACAAAAAACGCATGAACCGCACAGCTAAAAGCGTACCTTGCACTTCAGTCAGCTGCTGGGTGCTGTCGTTGGCGTTCTTGCTGGCTGCCTCCGCAACTGCCTTTTCCTTCTCTAAAGCAGCAATTCGCCTCCTGGCGATAGAGTGGTTCCAGAGAAGATGGCGGTATAGGTTGGTCCGCTTCAGGACGCTATCCTGAGAAGCGAGAAGAAGGCAAGTTAAAAAAAGCAGAGTAGATTCAACCCGAGTAGGAGGCTACTCGGAGAGTATCCACCTACTCGGCTAGAATCTCGGGGACTGGGAGTGATGGAAAGGAGCAGAAAGGCGAATAGAAGAGAAGAAAATTCAACTCGGAAAAGATAAGGAAAACTTACTGCGTAGGCCTGCTCGATGTCCTCGGCATTCTTGCGATGCAGGAACATCTTGGCTGCGAGTGTCGCGGTCTCGGTGGAGACGGACATGGGCTGGTGTCCCAGGTCGACCTTGTTCCAGTCCACGCGCATGTGGTCGATGCCGCCAAGGCCAAGACCGTGCCACTTCTCCACGCCGAGAACCTTGCTATCCCATTTGGCGTCGATGAAGCCAATGGTGTCCAGTACCTGCTCAAGGCCTTTTGAAGTTATTGGTTTGTCTTGGACTCCACGAGAAGCAATGTTGACAGGCTGGTGTTGGCTTGGATCTGGAGGAGGGGAGTTCATGGCTACAACCTTCCTTCCCTTCTGGATAGCTAAAGCTTTGTCCTTGGGAGGGAAGCCGATTGAGTGCTGATGGCTAACCTCAATCATGTACTCCGGGTAGCAAGGCTGGCCAGCAGCGCGAGCATCAGCTGAGAGCGCGGCGGGAATCGGGCCAGACTCGTGGATCACGAGTGCTCCACCTGAGGCTGGTAGCGGCACTTGGTCTCTGGACCGCTTCTTCGTCCTTTCCTTCTCGGGATCTTCAGTTTTCTTCCCGTCAGCTTTGGCCTTCGCCTTCTCGGCGGCTTCCTTCTCGGCCTTGGCCTTCTCAGCAGCTTCCTTCTCGGCCTTGGCCTTCTCAGCAGCTTCCTTCTCGGCCTTGGCCTTCTCAGCAGCTTCCTTCTCGGCTGCCCTTCTGTCAACCTCATCCTTCAGAGCATCCAGGGCTCGCTGCCTGGTTACTCGCCCGGCAGGAGGGCTGGATGTATCCTTGGTCTGCGGCGGCGAGGAGGAGTTCGGCGGTGTAGGGCCTTGCGCAGTGGGTGGCGCCACGGATCCGTCGCCTGCTGCAGCTCCTGGCTGGGCGCTACTTGGTGCGTCGCCCGGCTGCACGCTGCTCAATGGATAAGCATCTCTTGTGGTGGCATCCGTGGCGGTGGTGTCTTCTACTCGCTGCTCGGTAGCGAGATTCTCTTGTGCAGCAGCCCCCGTGGTGGGCTGCTCTTGCTCTGCTTCTGGCCGCTCGTCGGCGGTGTTGTCTTGCATCTCTTGATCTTGGTTCTCCTCGGCATTGCTAGCCGGAGGAGAAGGGGGTCTCTCATGGTGGACGGTAGTGTCCTGCGCCGCTGGCTCTGACGCTGCTCCTTGTGCATCGGCGGTCTGTGGATTGGCAGCAGCAGCGTTGGCGGTGTGGTCCTCATCATCATCGATGTTGATCAGAGGTACTGATGATTCCTTAGCTTGGTCGGACGCGAGAGCTGCGCTCGCATCCATGGGAGGTCTGTAGAGAAGGAAGAAACCAGAAATTAGAAGGAATTTGGGGAGAATAGCACAGCGCGAGAAGGGAAACGACCGAGAAGAGGGCTTACGCGGTGGTGGACTTGAGCTCTCGTCTGGACCTCTTCACGACCACCTTCTTCTCGGCGGGCTTCTTCCTCTTGGCAGGAGGCGCTGGTGCTCCGCTACCAGTCCGTTTGCGGGTCTCAGGAGCGGCGACGGACAGAGGCTTGACGACTAGGGGCGCATCGCCCTCGTTCTCGTCTTCGTCCTCGTCGTCCTTTTCCGCGGCAACTTCATCTGAGAATCCAAGAGAAAAGAGGAAAGAATCAGAAACAGCAAACGAGGGACTGGTGCTTCTCGGAAGCAAACAGAATGAAAGTGTAGTTACCGTCAAAGTCTTCATCAGACCAGGTGCGGAGAGCGTCGCGCTTGTCAGTAGTGGGGGAGCGAGAGAGGTTGGACTGCTCCGCGGCATCGAGAGAGGGCACATCGTCCTCCTCACGATCAGGAGACCAGTTGCCCTCAAAAACCTCGCAGCTCTCGATTATCTGGCGAGTGAGAACCTGAAAAACAGAGAAGGATCACAGACTAGCCGAGTACCAGGAAGGAATTCTACTCGGATAGGCGTGCAGGTACAAAGCACACAAAGCCTAGGCAGTTTACTAAGCATTCTACCCGGATAGGCGTGCAAACACAAAGCATACTAAGCCTAAGCATGTTTGCTGAAAGGTATTACTCGGAAGGGCGTGCAGGTATAAAGCACATCGAGCCTAAGAATTGTTCTCGAGTAGGCTATCCGGCAAGGCGTGCAAGCACGAAGCGCATTAAGCCTACGCAATTCGGCTAAGTACCCTACTCGGTGCAGAAGATGATCGCTACTCGCGGCAGGAGGAGGAATTAACTACTCGGAAAGTAAATGCAGAGAGCAAAGTAAGAAAGGCGTACCCGCTCAATTGGCTTTGTACGGCTGTACGGGACGAACCCGTATTGCCAGTTGTCGCCAAGATTTGTCGTCAAGATGTTCCTTGCGTGCCAGGGAACATCGATGTTGTCGATCTCGATGGTGGTTGTCCTGGTGCAGTCGCGGGGGCCTCCCATGTAACACATGAGATGGCAGCGCTCCTGCAAGGGCAGCACTCGGCGCTGGATCCAGCAAGCCACCGGATCGTCATTCTTGAGGCCTTGCGCCTTCAGCCAGCCAAGTCTATTCTCCATCTCGATGGCGTCCTCGTCATTGGCGGGCTTCTCCTTCCAGTACAACCCGATCGGAGCGCGATTGCTCCAAACGGGCAAGTTGATTCGATCGTCCACCTGGGCTCCTTCCGCGGCGGCAACGTTCTTGACGTAGAGGAACGTCTTCTGCCACAGCTTGACGGAGTCCAGCCCCTTGATGCGGGGGTGGTTCGTCCCGGACCGCTGCACCATCATGGCGCAGCCGGTGTCGGTGGCGCGGGCGACGCCCGCGGAGTCTTTCTTCCCGGTGGATTGCTGGCGCAAGTGGAAGTACCTGAGCCACGTCTCCCACGTGGGCCGGATGCCGAGGAAGGCCTCGCAGACCACGGCGTGGTAGGCGAGGAAGACGACGGCATTGGGGGGCAGATGATGCATCTGGATGCCGAAGTGATTGAGGAACTTCCGGAGGAAATCAGAGGCCGGCAATCCGAAGCCGCGCTCGAAATGCGACATGAAGACCACGCGCTCACCCTCCCGCGGGGATGGCACGATTTCACCGTCTGGCGCCCGGCACTCCACGCCGGGAGGGACTCGCCTGGTATTGACGAGCCAGGCGCAATCTTCGGCGGTGACGGAGGAGCCGGCCCAGCCAGCTTTGGCCATTGCTGCGGGTGGAAGGAGTGGAAGATTTCGAGGGGAATTGGGCGGTGGATTGAGTCCGCGGCGGCGCAAGAGCGTGCGCGGCGGCGGAGAGCTCGGTGGCGGAGAAGGGCAGAAGACGAAAGAAGAATAGTGCAGGGGAAGGGGAAAAGGAAGTTACCGGCGGAGGTATTTATATCTCCTCCGCGAGTTTACCGTTACCGTCGTGGGAGTGGGATCGATTGTGGCGTGTGGTGGATCCTGTGGCCGGCTAGAAACGCACACAAGCGCCGGTTGCGCGCGTAACGGCCGCAGTTGATCCCACCACCGAATCGTGGCCTATAACTACACTTGATGGGACATGACGGCCGGTGGGCCCATTGCGTGAAAACTGGACGCGTGGCAGGTCGTGTCCTGGGCAACGAAACGACAAGGTCGTGGATGCTTGACACGTGTGCAGTTGCTGCGCGAAGGGCTGGATTGTGCTCTGCGCCGCAACGGCTCAATTCCAGAAAATTCTCTAAGTCTTTTTACTCGGCTACAGAGTAGAAAGCAAGTGCTATTCGGAAGACAAGAGACAGAAGATACTTGTCAGAGTGCTACTCGAAGGCCGTTTACTCGGCATCTTGAGGTTCAAGGGCTAAGAGGCAAGAAATTGGTTTTAAGCTGGCAGAGCCTAGTGAACGAGTTCGCAAGACTCAACCAGCTTCGGGGACTGCTGTCGGGGGGTTACCCCCGAGTAGGGTAAAGGCAGGTGGTAAAGGCAGCTTACAGAAGGGAGGTTTGGTCGAGTAGCCGACTACCTGGTACTCGCTACCCGGTTGACTGCTACTCGGTCTCACCTCAAGATGACCAGAAGGAGATATCAATCAAGTTCTATCCTTTCGAGTAGAAGGGTTGGCCCGAGTACAATTGGCGGGAACAATTGGCGGGAACCTACTCGGGCCAGAAAGTCAAAGGAGCCGTTCTGACACAGGATCCCGCGTATCCTGGGTCCGTACTTGGCAGCATTCGAACTACTGTTCATCTGGGACCGGCCTGCCTGACAGTGACAGCATGGAAGCAGGCCGTGGCAGGATAAGGGGGCCCTACTCTGTGTTTGGCACAGTGATACCAGTCTGTCCCCTAGTTTTGCCCAACGACTTTACAGAAGCAGCCAAGATTAGGAACCAAAGCTGTCAGCGGGTACCCGGAAGAAGGACGGTGTGCACACTATGTCGACACTTGTCTAGATTTGGACGTATCCGGCTGGGCACCATGTATATAAGGTGCCCCGCCGCCTCCTGCGCGAGGCATACTCATAGACGCTCACACATGCTCACAGTGAACCCCAGAAACCCTAAGTTCTTGACCTAGTTCTACCCGGAGGGAAGAGAGAAGCTACTCGGTAGCGATATCATTTGTACTGTGGCTACTCGGAGAGGCATCGTAATACATACAGAGAGGCAGGAGTAGGGGTTTTACCTCCTCACGAGGGCCCTGAACCTGGGTACATCGTGTTGTTTGTGTTGTGTGGATCTTACCTCACGCGGCTACTCGTCGCGTGATCCCTCCCCGGACACCTCCAGCGTCCATCATCCCCACATCTTTAGCCATCGCATGGCATCTGCCGTGACACCACCACGACAATGCAGCATGGGTAGAAGCCATGAACTTGCTGAGAACAGGCCTACCGAGTAGGGCATGGTAGGGGCTCTGATGATCAACTACCTCGAAGGATAGGCTTTCAATGCGGCAGTTCTCCCTGGTACCGAATAGAACGTCTATCCAGACGCGGCCGATTGGAGAGCAAAAAACTCCCGGCCATTTCGAGCTTCTCAAGCGTGTCTCGGTACACGATGTTGATGCTGCTGCCGTTGTCGATCAGGATCTTGCTGAACCTGACATTCTTCTGAGTACCCAAGAAGGTGGGATCCACCACCAAAGCATAGCTACCCGGGTTGGGCATCACCCTAGGATGATCAGCTCGGGACCACGTGATCTCTTGGTTGCACCAGTGCAGGTAATGTGGCACAACAGGGATCACAGCATTAACCTCCATCGCGCGCATGTGCAGAGACTGCTTGTCGGCGGGCTCAGAGGTAAAGATCATGTAGCTCTCATGGTGTTCCTGGTACTGGTTGCGGTCTCCACCACCATTGTTGCTGTTGTTGTTGTTACCTTGGTTGTTGTTGTTGTTGTTGTTGCCTCTGTTGTTGCGGGTGTAGAAGTTGCGGTTGCGGTCGTTGTTGTTGTTGTTGCGGTAGTTGTCATTGTTGAAGTAGCGGTTGGCTCCTAAAGCCACCTGGTTCACGTTCTCTCTTCTCGGAAACGCTGCAGGCCTGGGAGCAGGCGCCCGAATAGGCTGCACATTGGCATTTGCAGCAGGCAGAGGAGGAGGAGGGGGCATGCCTCATTCTTGATCCGCTCCCACCAGCTACACTGCCGAGTAGTGTGGTTGGCTGGCCTAGCCGGATGCCGAGTATGGAAGCTGCATGGCCCATCCCTCATGCTCCCAAAGATGAAGTTCGGATCAGGATCCGGGTTGCCGCTACCCTGCTGGGGAGCATTGTACGGCTTCTTGATGCCTTGGCCCTGATTCAGGTTTTGCCCGTACTGGGCTCCAGCAGTTTTTTGCCTTTGGCTATTCCCAGCAGCCGTAGTCACAGCATTCACCTCTTCAGGATCATACCGAGTATCAATCCGGTCACCTCTGCGCTTGTTGCGGAAATCATTGCGCTTGTTGTTGTTGTAGTTCCTTCTCGGCTCAGCAGCGTCAACCAGAGGCTGAGTTGGGTCGCCGAGTGCATACATATCCGTGATCTTGATGGTCTCAGCAAGAGTACTCGGCATCTCGCGCTGCAGCTTCTGCCACAACATGCTGCCATGCTTGCAACCCTGAGCAAACCAAGTAATGGCCTGGGCCTCATTCACACCCTCACAGGTGTTCCTCAAAGTGCTCCACCGAGTAAGATACTCGCGGTCAGTCTCCTCTTCCCGCTGCTTGCAAGCGGACAGTTGCTGCGGCCTATTCGCCTCTGGTAGGTGCTGGTGAAATTGCTGACGAAGGCTTCCGAGAAGTCCAGCCAACAGTTGATGCTGTGCTTGGGCAAGTTGTTGAGCCAACTTCTTGCTGGACCTTCTAGCATCTGCGGTACATACAGTACTGCCCATCTCCGGTTGCCGCCTGCAATGTGCACAGCTGTGACATAGTCATTCAGCCAGTCTTCTGGCTTGGTGCTGCCATTGTAGCACTTGGTCCCCCTGGCCAGCTGAAAGTGGCTCACAGATGGCTCATCCATGATGCGATGACCAAAGCACTCGGGGCCAGGTGGTCCCTTGCTCTCAAGCTGCGCGGACATGTTGATCCGGTCCAACTTGTATCTTGCGTCACTGGGCTCCAACACGCGTTCACCCACACGATCCGCAATGTTTCTTGGGTCTGCATAGCCGGCTAACCCCATCGCCGAGTAGCCATCATCATATCTGTTCTCCTACACAACAGCGGGTTGCACCACTGGGTTGGCTGCTGGCGCAGCCGCACGCGGCTGTGCTGCTGCTGGCTGCTGCGGCCTCTGCCGAGTAGGATGAGCGGCAGGATGCCGAGAAGGGCCTGCACGATCTCCATCTTGCCTCTTGTTGTGAGCTTTATGGGCTTGATAGCCTGCTCCTGCAGTAGTGTGTTTCTGACCGGACTCTCGCGGTACAGCGTGCTGTTTTGCGGCGAGAGACGGGTCGTACACCTGCATCTGTCTACTCTTGCCAGAGTGCACACTCTGGTCCCTATCGCGGTTGGGAAGCGGCGATGAGGCCTGATCCATAGATCTGACCGCATGCGAGTGCACAACCTGAGAAGCACCAGCACCCGGATTGGCTTTCCGGAACTCCTCATTCTGCCTAGCAGCCTCTAACACTAGCTCATTGAGCCTCTCCTGTTGCCTAGTGCGCGCGTCGCCAGCAAGATTCGGCAACTCCGCAGCTACAGCCTCTGCAGCTCTAAGTGTTTTGGCGGGGGTGCTGTATCTGGGCCTAGTGGCTGTGTTTTGGCTAGCGGTCTGGCTAGGAGCCTCACGCACTACTGCCATCTCGGCGCCTAAGTTGCGACGAGTAGCGCCTAGCTTAATAGGCTTCCTAACGACAGGAGTAAAGCCGTGGGCTTTGTTGTACTCGTTTTGGTCTAGGCTAAGCTCAAGCCTAACCTTCTCCAGCTCCAGGTGCTCGGCGCGTAGCGCTTGACGCTGTTGTTCGATCTGCGCCCTCATGGCCATGAGCTCAAGCTCGGTGGGAGGCGGCATACCCATCCACACGGCGGATGCTGGTATCATCGGTGTTGTGCAAGGAGGCAGGTTCGAGTCCTTCTCGTAGGGCTTGTGGAACCTCTGGGAACCACTCGGGCCAGCAAGTTCCTCGATGACTCCCGCGGTAGCGGCTGCGCCCTTCCCGGCATCGATAGCCGGGCCGGTCATCATCACTTCCACGATGTCCGCAGAACAGCCGGTTGGCTTCCCCGTGCAGCG
>CM054063.1:141600141-141792580 GCA_028641055.1 Alopecurus myosuroides
AAACATGCATTACCAATCTCATCAAGGTGGTTGTTTTCTTTGATGCTACTAGTAGTTAGGCACGTGCCATGCACGATCCCCGTATTCATAAATATATATATATATATATTTGAACAATATCAGACATGAGAAAAATGGAGGCGTCACCAGCATCTTTTGGAACGGACCAACACAATCCAACTGCGAAGGAGATACCTCCTAGGTTTTGATGTTGATTTGCAACAAGTTAACACTACTACTTGTCGTTGATGCTATCAACATGAAGCTAGAACAAATTTTCTGATGAATTAATCGGCTTCAAATGGCACTGTCGTACTACTTGTCAATGTAAAACTGTCATGTACCATAGTAGGACAAGGAACAACAAGTTGCATCTGAAGATGTGATCGAAGCAACTGTCCATGCCGTCCTACAAAATGTTGCCGGTCCATACATGGGTTTACTGTAGAGTCCTGACATAATAGGGGTTTGAGGCACTCATCAGCATCATGCAAGGAGGCATCGGCGTGCACAATTGTGGCTGCAGCGTCGCGTCGTTCAGGACGACAGTCGCGTGCCTGGCAATGCGTGCAACACATGACCGGTTGTGTTGGTATGCACAGGCCATTAAGTACGTGACAACAGAATCGCGCCAATAATTAAAACGTTACGCGGCTTTTGATTTCTCATTAAATCTCAAACGTATATTTGAGATCTAAGTATCAAAATTAATTTACATGATGTGGCTTAACGTGGTGTCTCTATTAGACATCCGTATATTGCTTTTAGTATATAATAGATGGAAAAGACGGTACAAGGGTCTATGTAGTTTATGTTTTTGTGTGTATGTGCAAATAGAAGCGCATATATATAATTTGTGAATCAGATACTACACAAAAACATTTTCAAAACTGTTTAGCTTCAGCCATGTGATTAGATACTCTATTTGATCACAATCGCAATAAACTCTCGCGTTGACCAGAAATAACCCAAGTGGATTACACACTTTGACAGCTTGGAAAAAAGCCTATGGTAACTTCATGGTGGACAACTCCCCATGGACAATTTCACATTTTCTACCGTTGCGAAGTACGGCAAAATTTGAACTTTGCATAATATGTTTAGCGCCAGACCTCTGTTTGACAGTACACAGACGTAACAAGAAATACGTAACATTATATGTCTAGACCATGCACGAAACAACATGAATAAAAGAAAAAAAATGTGAGAGGGGTATAGCATGACGGAGTACCTGAACGTGCTGCATCAAGTACATCAAGAAAAAATGTGAGAGGGTATACAGAAATTCAGTTACAGGTCGACCTTAACATGATTAAATACACATGATAAAATTTGTACAGTTTTGCCGGAGAGAATAGAAGGCTGACTGGAGCAACACGATGTTGTGGTTGTATCCAAGAACCCTATAACATTATAGATGCTTTAAGTAAAGCAATAGGGCGAAGTAAAATATCAACCTTGACAACCAAGGAAGTACAATATCCGGGAAAGAAACAGTAAGTACAAGCAAACTTTTCAATTTATATGTATTCTTGAGGCTAACAAAACTGACAGAAACTTCATGACAACAAAAACTGCGAAAAGAACAATAAGTATAAGAAACTTTTCTGTTTTACATGTATTCCTCACACCAACAAAGCTGATAGAAACTTTACTGTGGTATGAAGTTTCTGGTGTAAATATATGGAATTTTAGCTTGAATATGCAGCCACAGTGGATGGCTCCAAAACTGGTACTTGATGAACCCTGAAACAAAGTAAGTCCATATGGGCATTCTTGAACAATAAATGTACATCCTATGTGCAGCTAATTACTCGTATATTCTTTTTCTCTACATGCATCCAAGACTTAGGTAGATTTTTAAGAGGTTGGTCTCAAAGGAATTTTACACTATATTCGAAATAAATTGTGTGTATAAAAGCAAATTATACTCCAATCATGTCACAAAAATACACAATTTGGTTGCCTCTAAACAAATATTATTGCATTATATCAATCTGATTGCCCTATCAATGTCAGTTTAAAAATAAGCAAAGAATAACGTTAACACAATGGAGTTCATGTCTCCTTGGGGCGATGTCACTTTGCTTCGTCCACGGTAACTGTGGCATGTGCTCGAGCAGACAATAGGACAACGGGATGGCATAGGTTATGCTGGGGCACAATAATCTTGCATTTCCATCTTACTTCTCAATGGATGCAGAATGGGGCATGATTCAATGGGCGATCCCACGCCCTCTATGCATCAGCCGCTAGGTTCTACAACATTCCTCCTGACCATGCGTTCACAATCCGCCCTACTTTTCTCAGCACGATGGCAGCCTGCTCCATTCCATCTCCACTCCTTTCTCAGTTTGGATGAACTTTTTCTTAGAGAGACAATCCGAATGAAGCTACATAATCTTGTTAGACACCGCAAATAACAACTCAAACTGAATTCAGATCACCTGCTTCTACTAACACTGGAAGCTAGTCATCCCGAAGTCGAGAGGCGAACGAACGACGCATCCACGGTCGGCGTGCCAGTTTGCCATAGCAGTATTGTAGCTAGTGTACTTTCTGTGCCGGCTCCATCTGGGCGCGTGGTGTCTGGCGTGCGGGGGCGGCCATGTCTCTCCGGCAGGCGGTTGGCGGGGGCCTTGGGCACAGGCCGGCGGCCGCGTCCGGCAGGCGGGGGATGCAGACTGGACGACGGCGGGCAGGCACGCGCTGGGCTCGGCGGAGATGGAGCTTGTCCAGCGGCGGCAGCATGGAGGCAACAGAGCTGGAGTTGGGGTCGATGCGCCACAAGAGCGAGGCTGGTTCGTCGGTTTGACCACAGGAGTAGCCACAACTGCACAACGGATCGAACGAAGACCAAGGGCACATCCCCTCTTGCAGGGTGGGCCTGAGATATATCGACCGTGCATCAGATGCATCCGCAGATCCAACACGATGAGTCGGTGACGGAGCTCGGTCGTCGATGAACGGGTTGAGTCGGAGGCAGTCGGGACCCGGCCACGGGAGGCATGCAGATCGTGGGCTGGAAGGTTTGGGGCCGCTACGATCTCGTTACACCGGCCGGAGGAGAAGACCTTAGACGTTTCTGTTCGTTCTGGCTAGAGAAAATAAACAAACAAACCTGGTACCGCTTCGGTGACTTACGGGGTGGCATATTTTCGTAATTTCAGGTTGCGCGAGTAACTCAACATTGAAGCAATTTTAGCCGTTTGATTTAGATTATTCGACGACTGAGATCGATTGTATCTACGAAGTTTGCTCTTTTATAAGTAGTTTAGAAAAGGTAAGTAGAATCCTTGTGCAGATGTTTCTAAGTAAGTTTACCTGATTACGGACGTTATGGACATGATAATTTTTCAAAGTTAGTCATCTAGGAACAATGGATTGACCCTTTTAATGAAAAAATTGATGTCCATGTTACCACGCTACATCCATGTTTTGCATCGTAACCTTATGACCATAGTACCGTATATTGATGTCATTATTTTCACTCTCTTATTAATTAGTTCTAATGCAAGTAGATTATGGACTTCTGCATTGAGGGAAAATTTAAGTACGACTTTGCTTAGGTTACCTTAAAATACAATCATATTTTTTTTATCTTATTTCATGTTCATCAAATTTCTAAGTTAATAATGTCTGGTCCTAAGCTGAGACACTAAAATGAGTTATTATGCAGTGACTCGAAATATCAGACTTCAACGCGGTAAACAAAACATCATGTAAACGCATTCGCGAGGGGAGCATACAATTGTGTGACATCATTTTTTCGCAATCGATGCTAGGTACTCCTTCCGTCTCTATTCATGCGTAAAAAATATTTTACCTGAGCTCATTACTTTCTCACGAGGAGATCTCTATGGTTTACAAGTCATCTTGAGCTGGCGGTGCATGAGGCGTTCGCCGGAGGATGACCTGGAGCCGTCGTCTCACCCTTGCGCCAGGATCTCTCCCATCGCCGATGCTTGAAGGGGGTGAATCCCGTTTCTCGGTGCTGGTCTCCAAGGAGGAAGATCTCGAGGAGGAGGGGGAGATTGGTGTTGGACGAGGAGGAGATGGTTGCTACCCGTGTGGCCCTAGAGGTGCTAGAGGATGATCCTCGGGGTTCAAACACTATCGTGCGACGCCCGCACAGGCCGAAAGAGGTGTTGATCCAAGAGTTTTGGAATGATGTGGGCTTTCCGATGCTAGTGTCGAGGTTATGGGAGCGCTCTTCTTCGGTTGACGCCGTTGGTTCCCAAGGGACGTCATTTTTTGTTGATTGCAAGTCACCAGGGGAGCGGGCGCCGGGGGAAAGGACGAGATCACTGTCGCCTACTCATGCAACGTGTATGCCAGCTCACGAGCGGAGAGGTCGATAAAGTTCTCCTCAAGAGCGGGCAGCAGGGATGACGAAGGTATGGTTGGGGTGTGATACGTCTCCAACGTATCTATAATTTCTGATGTTCCATGTTGATATTATGCCAATTGCTACATGTTTTCTCCCTTCTTTATTGCGTTTTTACACGTTTTCCGGGACTAACCTATTAACAAGCTGTCAAGTGCCAGTTCTCTGTTTTCTGCTGTTTTTTATTTCAGAAAAGTTGTTCTGGAAATATTCTCGGAATTGGACCCCACGAATCCCGAAGTTCCTATTTTCCCAGGAAACATCCAGAAGTCCAAAGATGAGTCAAAGACGGGCACCAGGGTGAGCTCACCAAAGCCAGGCGCGACCCCACCCTAGGCCGCGCCTAGGAGTGGTGAGGGCCCCCTGGTCTCCCACCGACGTCGCCCGTTCGCCTATTTATTCCCCTCCGAAGGAAAACCCTAGGTACCTGATAAAAAATCCCCGAAAAGTTCCGCAGCCATCGTCGTCGTCAACCCTACATCAGGGGGGTTCTGAAGCTGTCTCCCGGCACCCTGCCGGAGAGGAGATCATCACCGGAGGCCTCTTCATCACCATGTCTGCCTCCGGAGTGATGCGTGAGTAGTTCATCCTTGGACTACGGGTCCATATCACTAGCTAGATGGTTGTCTTCTCCTCCTATGCCTCAATGTTTAGATCTCGTGAGCTGACTAACATGATCGAGATTGTTCTTATGTAATTCTATGTGCTGTGTTTGCTAGGATCCGATGAATATTGAACTTATGCCAAGTTGATTATAGTATTTATTGCATATGTTATTTTTGATCTTGCATGCTTTCCATTGCTAGTGGTTGCTCTAGCCAAGTAGTTGCTAGTTACTCCAAGAGGGATTATTTATGCTCGATAGTTGGGTTCATGCCTCATTTTCGCCTGTGCTCGAGTGACAGAAACATGACGGGGGAGGATGTGTTGTTGCCATTAGGGAGAAAACAGCGGTGTGAGTGTCTGCGTGCACAATCATTGCTTACATTACACACATTGCTTAACGCGATTATCTGTTGCTTGCAACTTAATACCTAAGGGGGTTCGGATGATAACCTGATGGTGGATTATTAGTCATAGATGCAGTTGGATTATGGTCTATGTATATTGTTGTAATGCTCGCACTAAATATCATAGTAGTCATCATGTCATGAATGTGCACTACGGTGCAACCTCATTTGTCAATTGCCCAACTGTAATTTGTTCACCCAACATGCTATCTTTTATGTAGAGACACCACTAGTGAACCTATGAACCGCGGTCCATTTTCCTACACTGTTAAACAAACCACTACAATTCCCTATGTCTTTACTTACTGCAAGCATACACCATTTTCCACACTATACGTCTAATCTTTGTTTTCAGCAAGACCGGTGAGATTGACAACCTCACTGTACCGCTGGGACAAAATATTTTGGTTGTGTTGTGTGCAAGTTCCACGTTGTTGCTGACACCGGTGAGGCGCCATCACCGCCGTTAGTGGCATCAACCTTCCGAAGATCCTCTTTCTCCTACTGGATTGATAACCTTGGTTCTTAACTGAGGAAAATTCTTACCGCTGTACTCATCACACCCTCCTCTTGGGGTTCCCAACACGCCATCACAAGCATCAAGAATTTCTGGCGCCGTTGCCGGGGACTTAAAATTCATCATCATCAAGAAGTCTCCCAGTCAAGGCACCATGAAGGCGTAGCAAAGAATTTCTAGCGCCGTTGCCGGGGAGGAAGAAGTCTTGTGGCAAGGGGAGTCTCTTACTCTCAACCTCTTTATTTTGTTTATTGTCTTGTTTTTATTTTTTGTCTTGTTTTTCTTCTTTATATAAAAACGTAAAAAAAATAGTTTACTTCATAGTTGTTATTTTTTACTGCTTTCTTTTATGTCTAGTTTTGTTCCTGTCACTATGTCACCGGAAGAAACAATCTTCACTTTCAAGCAAGGGAGTGAGGAGAGTTTCAAGGAAGCTTGGTCTAGGATTTTTTATTCTTATAGTAAAACTGAACCCATGATGAACTTGAATTTATTTCTTAGTAGTTTTTACTTTGGTCTTGTTCTTTGCTATAGATATGCTTTAGACTCTGCAGTAGGAGGAGACTTCCTGCGTTGTGATGGGGATCAAGCTCTTAATGCCATTATAAAGTTGATTCCAACTTATAGCTCAACTAGTAAATTTGATTCATCCCTTGTGAGCTTTCAGGCTAGATTAAATACTCTTGAGACAAATATATCATGTTTAAAATAAGTCTATAACCAGATTTGTGCTTATTATGATTATGTGCCAATAAACTTTGAATCTTCAATGTGGATCCCTACATTAAAAGTTTTTATAAATGATGAAACTTTTCATGCTCATTGCGACATTATGACTGAAGTTTGTCTTATGCTTAAAAATATTTATGAGTCTTTGAATCTTTGGAAACTTTCTGAAGGGGGAGAAGAAATACCTCTTATCAATAATAATGATGTTTTGCCCATTGGGATAGTTGAGGGAGTGTTTACAAAAATCATGGGAAGGACAGTATCCACTGATTATCTTATTATTGAATGTGTAGGAGAAGGACAAATTACACTTGGAAGGTCCTTGCTGAAACTCCTGGAGGCAATAATAGATGTGGGGAAAGGTACGTTAAATTTTGCCTTCGCACCAGGTTGTGGCCACATATTCCCCAAACCCAAGAAGAAGGGTAAGATGAGTAAGAGGAGAGTTCTTGGTATTGACTTGAATGCTTCACTTGAAAATACTTGAGTTGCTTTATATGCCTAGCTGAAAGGCGTTAAAGAAAAGCGCTACCGGGAGACAACCCGTTTTATTTATCCATTTTCAACCTGTTTTCCATTGTTCCTTTCTATGTGCTTTGCACCTGGGTGTTGCCTATTTCCTTAGCAACCCTGTTGTAACTTTTCTTTTGTGTCTTTGTTGAGCCAAGTAAAGCCTCTAGTTGGAAGTTGAGACTATATTTCGGATTTCTGCGCAGGAAACAGATTTTTGCTGTCCACTGTTAAATTCGAATAAAATCACAGAAAATTCAAAATTACCTGAGTTTTTTTGTGCATAATACTGGGCTATATACGCAACTTTTCTTAGTTGAACACTTTTTGATTTGATCAACAGAAGATTTTCTAAAAAAATCATCTTTACCTGATGTCCTGTTTTGACCAATTTCCGCCAATAATTGCATTTGCATCTTAATCTCTTTCTTTTGGTGTTCTTTTGAGAAAAAAGAGTTTTAAAATAAGTTGTGACAGTAGCTAATGTGTTTATGAGTGTTAGGCTTGTGTTCAAACTGAACCATGTGAATTTATTATTTCGATTGCACTAACGTTGCTAATGAAGATTGTGAGTAGTTTGGTGTGAAGGAAGTTTTCAAGGGTCAAGAGAAGGGGATGATATGACGTGATTAAGAATAGTGAAGAGACTAAGATTGGGGATTCCCCGGAGGTACATCCCAGTAAATTCCAAGAAGACTCAAGCGTCTAAATTTGGGGATGCCCAAGGCACCCCCTTCTTCATCGACAAATTATCAGTTCACTTCTAGTGAAACTATATTTTTATTCGGTCACATCTTATGTGCTTTACTTGGATCATATTTTATTTTTTCTTTCAGTTTATTTTTATTTTTGCAATAAGCTTGGTTGGACCCCAACATTCTTTTATTGGAGAGTGACACGCTCCTCTTTTTCATGGGAATACTTTGTATTCTTAATCTTTGTCTGGCTGCTGCATTTATTTAGCTCCTGCTTTGCATTCATCTCCTATTTAGAGCTATTAGTACTCTCTATTTTCATTGTTATATGCTTAGAGAGAGTTTTTGTTGTCTCATATATGTGCTTCGTTGGGAATAGAAACGCTTATGTGATAGTTGGTATAGTGGAAAAATTCGCATGGTCTTGTAGATCACTAAACTGCTTCACTTGAATCATTGTTGTTGTTTAGAGATATTAATTTGCTTAATGGATAAACGGGAAGGACTAGTAAGTATAAACTTTTAATGGTTGGTCTAAGAAACTTGAAACCGTGCCACTCTTAAATTACAAGCTGATAGAAACAATGGTATATGATTGCTACGAGTGATACATTTCGGATCGGCCTTTTGTTACGCGCTACGGTCGGGGTACCTAACAGTGACTTGTCACTGCCATGGACCCTCTTGGAGTGATTTGCATTGTGACTTGTAAAGATGATTTTCTTGATGCAACCTTTTAACTCGTGAGTCTATGTTGCGGTTCCTGGCACTTCCACCATCCATATTTTCTAGCCTCTTCGGTATCGTGCATTGCCCTTTCTCACATTGAGAGTTGGTGCAAACTTCGCCAGTGCATCCAAATCACGTGGGAGGACTTTGTTCTCATACACATAACCCCATATATTCTTCCTCAAAACAGCCACCATACCTACCTATCATGGCATTTCCATAGCCATTCCGAGATATATTGCTGCACAACATCCACCTCCATTATGTTACTTGATGATGAGCTTCATGGTTATTTATGCATACTGCTACACTGGCAGGAGCATGCAGTTGGATACATTAGAGATATTCCATTATGAGTTATAAGTGCTAAAAGTGTGATGATTCACTGTAATATAGGATGTTTCCCCTACCGGTGAGGATATATAAAATAAAAAATTAAAATGAAAAGGCCCAAGAAAAAAAGGGCCAAAGAGAGAATAAAGAGAGAGGCGCATCACTATCCTTTTTACCACACTTGTGCTCCATGTTTAGCACCAATGCTTCAGTTTGGAGAAAGTTTTCATATTATCATTCATTCATAACTATGTGGGAACTTTACATTATAGAACTTGGCTTGTATATTCCAATGATGAGCCTCCTCAAATGATCTCTAGGTCTTTGTGAGCAAGCAAGTTGGATGCACCCCCACTAGTTCCATTGGAGGGCTTTCATACACTTATAGCTCTATGTGCATCCGTTGTGTGGCAATCCCTACTCCTTGCATTGCTTCGGTTGTAAGACTTTCTCTTGTCTAATGACCACTTTCAGCTTTGTGATCCTTTCTTCCATTGACCTTCCAAACCCCCCATAATGTTCTCTTTACCATAACATCCCGATGCCAGGGACCAACGCAGAAGACTTGCTTGTTTTTAGTGCGCAAATAGTTTAAGATTCAAGCACTGCATCATGTAGAAAGCTTGACTTGATCCTAACAGGGGTTGTGAAGATCGTTTGACGTGAATGATATTGTTGTTCTTGAAAGCTTAAATCATCTCTAATAAACTTTGCACGGTTGATAGTCTTTTAGTATTAATTCATTAAAAAATTTACTTCTTTCTTCTTATTTTTTTTGCATTACTTGTTGATATCAAATATAGATCATAGCTTTAGTTCATTTGATCCTAGTTTACATGCTCTGTTTTACATATTATGATCACGGAAATTATTTTGTTTATCGTTTACCTACTCGAGGATGATTAGGAACTAAGCTTGGGGATGGTTGAAACGTCTCCAATGTATCTATAATTTCTGATGTTCCATATTGATATTATGCCAATTGCTACATGTTTTCTCCCTTCTTTATAGCATTTTTACACGTTTTCCGGGACTAACCTATTAGCAGATGCCAAGTGCCAGTTCCCTGTTTTCTGCTGTTTTTTATTTCAGAAAAGTTGTTCTGGAAATATTCTCGGAATTCGACCCCACGAATCCCGAAGTTCCTATTTTT
The DNA here is from genome assembly GCA_028641055.1 of Alopecurus myosuroides. Lineage (NCBI taxonomy): Eukaryota > Viridiplantae > Streptophyta > Magnoliopsida > Poales > Poaceae > Alopecurus > Alopecurus myosuroides. The sequence continues at coordinate 141,610,205 of CM054063.1, forward strand.
TCCCGGAAGCATCCATAAGTCCGAAGTTGAGTCCAAGACGGGCACCCTGGTCGCCCACCGACGTTGCCCTTTCGCCTATTTATTCCCCTCCGAAGGAAAACCCTAGGTACCTGATAAAAAATCCCCGAAAAGTTCTGCAGCCGCCGTCATCGTCAACCCTAGATCAGGGGGGTTTTGAAGCTGTCTCCCGGCACCCTGCCGGAGAGGAGATCATCACCGGAGGCCTCTTCATCACCATGCCTGCCTCCGGAGTGATGCGTGAGTAGTTCATCCTTGGACTACGGGTCCATGGTAGTAGCTAGATGGTTGTCTTCTCCTCCTATGCCTCAATGTTTAGATCTCGTGAGCTGCCTAACATGATCGAGATTGTTCTTATGTAATTCTATGTTCTGTGTTTGCTGGGATCCGATGAATATTGAACTTATGCCAAGTTGATTATAGTCTTTATTGCATAAGTTATATGTGATCTTGCATGCTTTCCGTTGCTAGTGGTTTCTCTGGCCAAGTAGTTGCTAGTGACTCCAAGAGGGAGTATTTATGCTCGATAGTTAGGTTCATGCCTCCTTTTCGCCTGTGCTCGAGTCACAGAAACGTGACGGGGGAGGATGTGTTTTTGCCACTATGGAGAAAACAACGGTGTGAGTGCCTACGTGCACAATCATTGCTTACATTACACGCATTCCTTAATGTGGTTATCTGTTGCTTGCAACTTAATACCTAAGGGGGTCGGATGATAACCTGAGGGTGGATTATTAGTCATAAATGCAGTTGGATTATGGTCTATGTATATTGTTGTAATGCTCGCACTAAATATCATAGTAGTCATCATGTCATGAATGTGCACTACGGTGCAACCTCATTTGTCAATTGCCCAACTGTAATTTATTCACCCAACATGCTATCTTTTATGTAGAGACACCACTAGTGAACCTATGAACCGCGGTCCATTTTCCTACACTATTAAACAAACCACTACAATTCCCTATGTCTTTACTTACTGCAAGCATACACCATTTTCCACACTATACGTCTAATCTTTGTTTTCAGCAAGACCGGTGAGATTGACAACCTCACTGTACCGCTGGGACAAAGTATTTTTGTTGTGTTGTGTGCAGGTTCCGCGTTGTTGCTGACACCGGTGAGGCGCCATCACCACCGTCGGTGGCATCAACCTTTCGATGATCCTCTTTCTTCTACTGGATTGATAACCTTGGTTCTTAACTGAGGGAAATTCTTACCGCTGTACTAATCACACCCTCCTCTTGGGGTTCCCAACACGCCATCACAAGCATCAAGAATTTCTGGCGCCATTGTCGGGGACTTAAAATTCATCATCATCAAGAAGTCTCCCCGTCAAGGCACCATCAAGGCGTAGCAGGGTGGCGTGGTCCTCTTCGACGAATTAGGATCACACTGGCGCCATGTATGATGAGTTCTTCCCGGAGCGGCTGAAGGTCGCTCTGGCGGATCCCGGCGAGGTGGAGGTCACAATGGCGGATCACAAAAAGGTGGAGGGGCTAGGAGGCTGTTGCGGGATGCACATGCAACGAGATTGATGGATGTGGCCATCCATTACGGGATCCGGAATCAACCATCTCTACCGTGTGGGACCGGGATGCATACGGTCGATGTGGACCGCCTGTCGCCTTGGGAACATCCAAGCCATTGGTTATGGGGGTTATGGAGAGAGGACCTATCTCATCGTTCGTTTCAGTATAGTTTTGCCCCAATATCACCGTCTATGCCGACCACAAGCACCATTTAGCCAAAAAGTCCCGCATCCAGTCCACCATCGTCACCGTCCTCTCTCACATCGGGCCTCCATCTTCATCGGCATCTTCGGAGGTCCTTTGCGGAGGTAGTTGCTTTCCCGACTTCATATACGGCAGCGCCTCCGTGCAGTACATACAATAGATGAGACAACCATATGGCTCCTATCGGTTGTTGTGCTGGTCAACATTTCATGAAATATTGCAAAACATGGTCATCTCATACATCACATATATCAACTATAATCATACTTTTAGCCATACCACATCGCATGCCCCTGCAAAAACAAGTTAGATGATTCTACCTTATTTTTTTCATGTTTTACGTGGCTTCTAGGGTTGACGTAAACGAATCATTCTTACCTGCGAAAAAGCCACAAAGCTGATATAAACATTGATTATGAAATTCTATAATGCCGCCAGTGTAAATTAGGGCTTCCATATGATAGGAGCGGCTGACACCTGCTAGCTGCGTATGTGATACGTCTCCAACGTATCTATAATTTCTGATGCTCCATGATCACATTTTGCCAATTGCTACTTTTTTTCTCTCATATTTATAGCATTTTTATACGTTTTCCAGGACTAACCTATTAACAAGATGCCAAGTGTCAGTTCCATGTTTTCTACTGTTTTTGGTTTCAGAAAAGTTATTCTGCAAACATTGTCGGAATTGGACCCCACAAAGCCCGAAGTTCCTATTTTCCTCGGAAGCATCCAGAACACCGAAGAGGAGCCGAAGACGGGCAACAGGGGGGCCACACCATAGGGTGGTGCGGGTCCCCCTGGACGCGCCACCTATAGGTGTGGGCCCCCTGGAGCTCCACCGCCTTTGCCCTTTCACCTATTTAAGCCCCCCAGGTGGAAAACCCTAAACACCTGATAAAACATCCCCAAAAAGTTCCGCAACCACCGTCACCTTCAACCCTAGATAAGGGGGGTTCTGAAGCTGTTTCCGGCACCCTACCGGAGAGGAGATCATCACCGTAGGCTTCTACATCACCTTGCCTGTCCCCGGAGTGATGCGTGAGTAGTTCATCCTTGGACTACGGGTTCGTAGCTGTAGCTAGATGGTTGTCTTCTCCTCATATGCCTCCATGTTTAGATCTCGTGAGCTGCCTATCATGATCGAGATTGATCTTATGTAATTCTATATGTTGTGTTTGCTGGGATCCGGTGAATATTGACCTTATGCCAAGTTGATTATAGTCTTTATTTGCATATGCTATTTGTGATCTTGCATGCTTTCCGTTGCTAGTGGTTGCTCTGGCCAAGTAGTTGCTAGTGACTCCAAGAGGGAGTATTTATGCTCGATAGTGGGTTCATGCCTCCTCACCACCTTGCTCGAGTGACAGAAATGTGAAGGGGGGATGTGTTGTTGCCATTAGGGAGAAAACATCGGTAAGAGTGCACGCGTGCATAATCATTGCTTACATTACACACTTTGTTTAATGCAGTTACCTGTTGCTTGCAACTTAATACCTAAGGGGGTTCGGATGATAACTTGAGGGTGGATTATTAGTCATAGATGCAGATGGATGTCGGTCTATGTATCTTGTTGTAATGCCTGCACTAAATATCATAGTAGTCTTCATGTCATATTGTGCACTACGGTGCAACCTCTATTTGTCAATTGCCCAGCTGTAATTTGTTCACCCAGCATGCTATCTTTCATGGAGAGACACCACTAATGAAACTATGAACCCCGGTCCATTTTTCCACACTGTTAAACAAACCACAACCATTTCCTCCTTTCTTTACTTACTGCAAGCATACATCATTTTCCGCACTATACGTCGAGTCTTTGTTTTCAGCAAGACCGGTGAGATTGACAACCTCACTGTACCGTTGGGACAAAGTATTTTGGTTGTGTTGTGTGCAGGTTCCACGTTGACGCTAACACCGGTGAAGCGCCAACACCAATGTCGGTGGCATCAACCTTCCTGAGATCCGCTTCCTCCTACTGGATTGATAACCTTGGTTCTTAACTGAGGGAAACTCTTGCCGCTTGCTCATCACACCCTCCTGAAAGTGCATTTTGTTTTCCCGGTGTTTTGTGTGTTAGTTAACAATACTAAGTACACTATTTATCGAGGTGTTTAGTGTGCAGGTGTTATACTTAACATCAGCATCGATCACCGAAAAGTCGGTGGAGTTTGGCCTGAGAGATTTGGGACAGAACCCAACCGGATTATTTGGAACCGGATTATTCGGAGGAGCCGGATATTCCGGTCTGGAAAATTCTGGACCATTTTCGGACAGAGATGAGCCGGATTATTTGGAACCGGATTATTCGGAGGAGCCGGATATTCCGGTCTGGAAAATTCTGGACCATTTTCCGGACAGAGATGAGCCGGATTATTTGAACCGGATTATTCATCTCGGACCGGATATTCTGGTTGTGAAGTTGTTTGCTCGAAAATGGCTAAGGACTGGAAGAAAAGCTGACAAAAGCGAGCCAGATTATTTGTACTGGATTATTCCGGAGGAGCCGGAATATCCGGTACAGTTGCCTGCGCAGCACAGAAGAGAGCCAGATTATTCGAACCGGATTATTCATGGGCAACCGGATAATCCGGTTTAAGTCAACTGGATTCGTGAAGAAAAGCAGACCGGATATTCCGGTCCAAACTTGGATCGGATATTCTTGTCCCAGTTTCCTGCACAACGACTAGTTGTGAGGAGGGGCTATAAATACCCCTCCTCTTCTTCCCCAAGATCTAGTTCTTCCCCCTTAGCATTTATGAGCATTTAAGAACTCACCAAATCCCTCATAACTCCCAATCCCTCCACCCAATCTTGAAGATCTTTGAAGGATTAAAGGAGAAGGCCCCGATCTACATCTTCACCGAGCCGTTCTTCATTTCCCCCTCTCTAGCTTGAGGGATCTAGCCTAGGGTTTCTTCTTGTGGAGAACCTAGGCATCTTGATACTTGTTGGTGATTCAAGAAGATTTGGGAGCCCCCAATTTGGTTGTGGGTGTGTGCCCCAAGTTGTTTGTAAAGGACTCGATCCCCGCCTCAAAGGGGTTCAATAGTGGAAGGTGAACTAGGCCTTTGTGGCGGAAGTTCATCGGAGAATAGGGTGAGGCCTTTGTGGCGTTGAGTATGCCTTCGTGGCGAGCTCACACCCCTCCAACGAGACGTACTCACCTAAAAAGGAGGAACTCGGGAATACATCGCGTCTCCGTGTGCTTCACTTTGGTTACCTCGTTCCCTCACTCTCTTTACTTATCGCTTGCATTTTGTTTATAATTATCCTTGTCATATAGGTAAATTCACCGTAGCCGCATTATCTAGAGAATTTACCTTTGTGTCAAGCCTAAATCGAAACAAAAATTAAAATTGGTCGTAGCACCTATTCACCCCCCCCTCTAGGTGCCCATACTTTACTTTCAATTGGTATCAGAGCCTCGACTCTTCTATCGGGCTTAACCGCCTAAGAGTTTTAGTATGGGAGACGATTTGGATGCCGAAACGGCCGGTGGCAAGGTGACCATGGATGATCTCAATGTTTTGAGAACTTCATTGACCTCATCCATAGACACCAAATTTGATGAGTTGCGTCAACTCATGACACAAATCCTCAAAGCCAAAGGCCCAGAGGTAGTCAAATCCTCTCTTCCGGAAATTCCTCCGGAGGGCGCCAAGAAAGGGGTAGATGGTGATCCATCTAAAAATGCTTCCGCCAAACAATCCGCTAAGAAGGGCGCGGTGGGAGAGGAAGGATATAACTCCGTTGAAGGACGATATTCTCCCGACCCCCCGTCCCTCATCCTCATATAATCCCTAGGAGAGATCCACCTAAAATTGATGCTTTTTCATTTCGTGAATGGCAATACTACATGGAGACTCACTTGAACTCTTCTTGTATAGATCTATGGAGGATCACTCGTGATGGATACAAGCCATTTGATCCCAAGAATCTCACATGAAGAGAAGCCGTTGATTGCCAACTAAACTATACCGCCTTGTCCATTCTTCAACAATCCATGGGTCCTAACCACATGTCGCATCTTCAACAATACTCCACCGCCAAAGAAACATGGGATGCTCTAGTCATCATGTTCGTGGGCAATGAGAGCATGCAAAGAAATAGATATGAAGCCTTGACCAATGAGGCCGAAGGATTTTATATGCATGATGGAGAAGATCATGTTGACATGTACCGGAGACTCAAAACTCTTGCCACCGCCTTCTCAAGTGTTGGTGCCACCTACATTGACGATGCTTGGATCAAGAGGAAGTACATGATTGCCATAATGCCATTTGAGGGTGCGGACATGAAGAGCATACAAGGGAGACATGATTTCTCCTCCATGACCTCCACTCAAGTGATTCAAGAAATGTGCTCCTATAAGGTGCAAACCAAGAATGCTCTTGACAACCGTGCTAGGGACATTGGAATGCATAAAGGAGCGTCCGTTGCTTTGAAGGCCAAGGTTGTGTCAAGAGAGGTTGAGAATGAAGAAGATGGAGAAGAGGCATTGCCTCCCTTGAAGGAACAATACTATGATCCCGTTCTAAAAGATCTTATTGCTCTCACCGTGCAAAAGTTTTGGAACAATCCACCCAAGGGCAATAAATTTTTTGAGAAGAAGACCAAGTCTCGTTATGGAAATGACGGGGCTCAAAAAGTTAGGCCTTGCTTCAATTGCCAAGACAAGCATCACTTCATTGCGGAGTGCCCCTATGAAAATAGAGAGCTCCATAGTGGCAAGCTCATTCTCAAGGACAAGTCCAAGGTTGAGTACAAGAAACCTCACTTCAAGAAGAAACCATTCAACAAGAAATCCCCCACCAACTTTGTGCTCTTGACTCAAGAGGAGTATGATTCCGGGAGTGATGAAGAAGAAGAAACCACAAGTGAAGTGGCCGCTCTAGCTATTGCTACCATTCCATCATCTTAATCCCTCTTTGAATCCCCCAATGACGATCTTCCTCAACGCAATGCCAAGTTCTTCATGGCTAAGGCCACGGAGGTATCACCTTCTTCCAACTCTAAGACTCCTAGTGAACTAGAACATCTTGCTAGTCTTAGATAAGAAGATGAGAGGGTCTCCTTGGACCGTTTTATGTCTAACATGCAAGGGGAGACAAAGAAGTACTTTGAGTATCTCATGAGGCAATTGGGAGAGGCCCAAGAGGCCCTTGAGAAGAAATGTGAGGTTGAGAGAAGGGATGCAGATGAAATTGCGTCCCTCTCTATGACTCTTGAAGAAGAGCATGATGGTAGAGTTTCTCTAGAAGATGAACTTGAATATTTTGAATTAACTCATAATGAACTTGTCTCTAACATCACTAAGGAACGTGATATTTCTATTGCTAAATATAAAAAGGCTAAAAAGAATAAAGTCGAGTTTGGGGTTGGTCATGGTAAACTAACCGAGGAGTTTGAAAATCTAACCAAGGCTCACAAAGCTTTGGAGAGCCAACACTCATCCCTCAAAGAGTTGCATGAACAACTTCAAACTCAACTTAATCAACCTTGTGATCATGCAAATATTATTAAGGAAAATGCTAGGTTGAAGGATGAGCTAGCAAGGCTCAAGGGCAAAGGCCGTCAAGTTGAGAATGTTGTTATTCCCACCCCACAAGTTGTTGCCCCTATCTCTAATGTGGTCATTGCTAGACCACAATTGAGTGCTCCTAGGCAACAAGTGGGCAAGCAAGGTATTGGTTATGTAGCCAAGAAGAATAACAAGAAGAACACCCAAAATGGTGCTTCGGGTGGTATTGTCATTAGGGACAACACTACACATAGCACACCCGCTCAAGCAAACAGTGTTGCCACGAGTAGTAGTGTCATGAGGGACATCACTACTCGTAGCACTTCCGCGGGTACTAACAATCCACACCATTTCTTATATGTTGATCATTATGGTGTTGTGCAAGCTAAATATGTTGGTCCTGTTGAGGGTTTCATTGACTATACTATTTGGGTTCCAAAGACCCTTGTTGCTAACATGAAGGGCGGGTCCTAAATCTAGTCAATGATCTCTTGCAGGACTATGCTTCCGGTGGGACTAAATGGATACTTGATAGTGGATGCACTAGCCATATGACCGGAAGCAAAGAACTAGTGACGGAGTTGCAGCCAAATGACATCCAAGCAACCGTCACTTATGGAGACTCGTCCTCGTCTAAGGTATCCGGGTTCGGCAAGGTTGTGGTGGCTCCCGATATCACTATCGTGAACGTCATGCTTGTCGAATCCCTTGGTTACAATTTACTTTCCGTCCGCTCTCTTGGAAAGATGGGTTTTCCGTCTTTTTCGATGGTGATATTGTGGTCCTTTTGAGGAGCAAGACTTTTGACGTCGCTCACGTGGGACATGTTGAAAATGAGTTGTTCGTGGTGGACTTTTCGAAGTCAACCAACTCTCAAGCAATGTGTCTTTTCGGGAAGGCGGGCGTGGGATGGTTGTGGCATCGCGGCTTGTCCCATGTCAACATGAGAACTTTGCAAAGTCTTCACAAAGCTGGCCTTATTGTCGGACTAAAAGAAAATGTTTCCTTTTCAAAGGATCGCGTGTGTAGGTCGTGTGTTGAAGGAAAGATGCATGACAAGGTGCATAAGGCCAAGACTATTATTTCATCAAAGAGGATCTTGGAGCTTCTCCATGTTGATCTCTTTGGTGCCGTGCCCGAGGCAAGTCTTGGCGGCAAGAAGTATTGCTTGGTGATTGTCGATGATTATTCAAGATACACTTGGGTTTATTTCTTCAAGTGCAAGCGTGAGACTCAACAAACCATCATCGACTTCTCCAACCAAGTGCAACGTCAACACAATATGCAAATCATGGCTATTAGGAGTGATAATGGTTCGGAGTTCAAGAACTATACTTTGAATGCATTCCTTAGTGAAGAAGGCATTCGTCATCAATACTCCGCCACTTACACTCCTCAACAAAATGGTGTTGCCGAAAGGAAGAATCGCACTCTCTTGGATATGGCAAGGACCATGTTGGCGGAGTACACTTCTCCCCAATATTATGGGCCGAGGCTATATCCACCGTATGCCATTCCTCCAACCGCCTCTACATCCGCAAAGGCTTGGACAAGACTCCATATGAGATCCTCACCGGCAACAAGCCCAATGTCTCCTACTTCCATGTATTCGGTTGTAAGTGCTTTTATTTGATCAAGGGTGTTAGGTTGTCTAAATTTCAATCCAAAACTATTGAGGGTATATTTGTTGGTTACGGTGCCGAATCCCACACTTATAGAGTCTTTGACAAAGCCTCACGGATTGTCATAGAATCTTTTAGTGTGGTTTTCGAGGAAAATGATGGCTCCCAAGTGGCGCAATTTCATGTTTCTAATGTAGATGTTGAAATTCCTCAAGAAGCCATAGGAAGGATGGGTGTGGTATTTTTCCGCCCCATTGAGGGACACCTTATGGCGACTCGAGAAGGACTATGCTCTACTCAAGTGGAGCCCTCCTCTACAATAGAAGAACAAGCCAAGGAGCCAAGTGTTTCACCTAACCGAGAACATGTTCAAGACCCTCCTCTCATTGACCAAGTGACTTCGCAAGTCGTACCCACTCCTCTCACTAATGCAAGTCAAGGTCAAGGCCAAGATCAACCATCCTCTTCATCCTCTCCTCAAGTTGAATCAAGTGTTGAAGATATTGTTGTTGATGATGATGATGATGATCAAGGCCAAATCGGTCAATATGGGGACCCAAATGATCAAGATGATCAAGTGATCCCTCCTCGCAATAATGAGGAGATCGAAGCCCATAGTATCAAAAGGATAAGAAGAGCTTTGAAGCATATTGATGCCCAAGACAACAAGGTCTTGGAGGATATTCAAGCTAGAAGATCCACAAGAAAGCAATTGGCAAACTTTAGTTAGCATCAAGCTCATATCTCTATGGTGGAACCAAAGAAAGTCTTTGAAGCTCTTGAGGACTCCGATTGGGTTGAAGCAATGCATGATGAGCTCAATAACTTTGAGCGCAACAAAGTTTGGAGATTGGTTGAGAAGCCCAAAGATTTCCACAATGTTATTGGCACTAAGTGGATTTTCAAGAACAAGCAAGATGAGCATGGCATTGTCATAAGGAACTAGGCTAGATTGGTTGCTCAAGGTTACACTCAAGTTGAAGGCATTGACTTTGATGAAACCTATGCACCCGTGGCAAGCCTTGAGTCCATCCGTATCCTCCTTGCTTATGCATCTTCTCATAATTTCAAATTGCAACAAATGGATGTGAAAAGTGCTTTCTTGAATGGTCCATTAAAAGAGGAGGTATATGTTAAGCAACCTCCGGGGTTAGAGAATCTCAACTTTCCTAACCACGTTTACAAACTTGACAAGGCTCTCTATGGTATCAAACAAGCACCTCGTGCTTGGTATGAGCACCTTAGGGAGTTGTTAGATGATCGTGGTTTCGAAGTTGGGAAGATTGACCCCACTCTCTTCACCAAGAGAGTAAAGGGAGAGATTTTCATATGCCAACTCTATGTGGACGATATTATCTTTGGCTCAACTAACCAAGCTTTCAATAATGAGTTATCTAAGCTTATGACTGACAGGTTCGAGATGTCTATGATGGGTGAGCTTAAATTCTTTCTTGGATTCGAGATCAAGCAATTGGCTCGTGGGACTTTCATTTCTCAAGCCAAGTATACCCAAGATGTGCTCAAGAGGTTTAACTTCCAAAAAGCTAAGATCAAGACATCTCCTATCCAAGTCAAGTTCCACCTATCTCGTAATCCAAAGGGGAGTAAAGATGTGGATCAAAAGTTGTATCGTTCCATAATTGGTTCTTTGCTCTATCTTTGTGCATCTAGGCCCGATATCGTTTTGAGTGTAGGTGTGTGTGCAAGGTATCAAGCGGCTCCTAAGGATATCCATTTGATGGCGGTCCATAGGATCTTTCGTTATTTGGTTCATACCCCAAGATTTGGTTTGTGGTACCCAAAGGGGGCACAATTTTCTCTCAAGGGCTACACGGATTCCGATTGGGCGGGTGATCAAGATGATAGGAAGTCCACTTCCGGGGCTTGCCAATTTCTTGGTAGGTCCTTGGTGAGTTGGTCTTCCAAGAAGAAAAATTGCATATCTCTCTCCACCGCCGAAGCCGAGTATGTTGCCGCCGCAAGTGCTTGCACTCAATTGCTATGGATGAGGCAAACTCTCAAGGAGTATGGAGTTCATTTGGATAAGGTGCCTCTTTTGTGTGACAATGAAAGTGCCATCAAGATTTCATACAATCCCGTGCAACATACAAGAACCAAGCACACTGAAATTCGTCATCATTTCATCCGAGATCATGTGGCAAGAGGAGACATTGCACTATCTTATGTGCCCACCAAGGACAATCTTGCGGATATTTTCATGAAGCCTCTTTATGATGCAAGATTCTTGTTCTTGAGGAATGAACTAAATGTGATTGATTCTAGGAGTTTGACTTGAAGATCTTGCACACACCCCTATAGATGAAACGTGTTCGAGTTTAGGTGTAGGCATGTACATAGGGGGAGTGTTATCCTAACACATTGGGTTCTCCCTCCCCCCATTATGCCCATAGAAAATATTCATTGCATTCTCTCTTTTTCTAATGTTGAATTGTGAGCTTCAATGTTGAGTAATGGAAATGCACCCAAGATACATCTTCGCGGTGGCATACCATGATCTCTTACATGGTGGCTTAGGCCACCAACCTCTTCCTTTTCGAAGAGTTGGATCTTAGTTGGGACTTATTTGATATTTCATTGCATTTCTTGTTTCTCCCTTCTAAGTGTTCTTTCGTAGGAAAATCTCACTCAATTGGTCTTTTGTTTGTCTTGATTCTTACTTTTGAGAGGGATAAGTACTACTATATGTTCAGTGTTTCTAAACCTAAGCCATTCTACCACAAAGCCATCTTATTCTAGCACTTGTGTCGTCCTTTGAAACGAGGAAATTTTGAATCACTAGGCAGCCGGCATTTCCGGTCCAGTTTTGGACCGGAATATCCGGTTGTACCGAATATCCGGTTCAAACTTGAACCGGAATATACGGTCCAACGAGAATCACTTATCCAGGAGACGAACGGGGAAGGGCAGTTCGTGCCTTTCTTCCCCAACTCCTCTCCTCCACCCCCAAACGCCTCCGCACTGATTCTTGGCCTCCCGGGCCGTTTCCTCCGCGGGATCTTCAAGCTTGGCCCAGATCTCGTTCCCCTCGTCCTCGAGAGCATCTCCATCCAAGCATCTTCGTCCATGGAAGCCGGTAAAGTTCAATCTCGTTGAATCTTGGTGCCATAACCATACCACTCCATGGATTTGTGTTTTTGTTGACAATGCTTGGTAGAAATTGTTCCTTAGGGGTCCCTTTGCATGCTAGATACAATAGACTAGATTCACATGTCACCGATCTACTTTTGAAGTCTAGATTAAGATTGATTTTGTGTTGTTTTTGCTCTACCAGAATATCCGGTCCACGATTGAACCGGAATATCCGAGTCCACTGGAATATCCGGTTCAGTTTTGAACCAGAATATCCGGCTCTGTGCAGTACCGATTAAGAACAGCCCAAAATTAATCCTTGCTAGATTTCTACTCAGATTAATACCTGGAATCTTTTCTATTGTTTTTATGCATGATTCATTCATTGATTGACACACGTGCAGTCATCCCTTTTTGCTCTCCTTCTACTATCTTGTTTCACAGGTGGTTCTGACAGGGGTTCTAGCAAGCGCCCCAAGAAGCAGGTTTCTTCTAGGCCCAAGAGGAAGAATCGGCTCAACTATAAGACCGGTATCACTGTCCCGGATTTCTCTGTGCTCAGGCAGAAGGATGTCTACCTCACTCCTCGAGATGCTACTTGTGATTCTCGGTTCTGGAACCTGGAGCAGTCATACATATATGCTGATATCTATTGTGACTTCCGGTTCCCTATCCGTGAGATGCACCCATTTGATTTTGCTGCTATCAAGAGTAAGGAGGAGTTTGCTGATGCCGCGAGTATTGTTGAGCGGTTCGGGCTAGTGAATCTCATGGAGACTCAGTGCAACTACAACACCCAGCTCGTCATGCAGTTTATGTCTACTCTGGTGTTCGGTAAGGATCAGGTTTGCTGCCTCAAGTGGATGAATGAGTCCACTCCTTGTGATATTTCCTTCCCCAGATTTGCTCGTCTTCTTGGTTACACTTACAGCTCATCTCCTCCTGCTGGTCGCCGTGTGCATGAGGTGGATAGACCTCGGAGGGAGAGGTTTATGGCTGAGTTATATGCTCCTGGATTTACTGTTGGAGGCAATGAGGGTCTTCTTCCCCTCTATGATCAGCTGGTGCGTATCTTCAGATCTTTCTTGGTGCCGAGTGGAGGTAATAATGATGCTCTCACCACTCCTTTGTGCAACCTTCTGATTCTGGCTAAGGAGTGCATGGGTGATGAGGATCCGACTGCTTCATATTCTGTGGATGTGATGAACATCATCTTTCACGAGATGTACTCTGCTATGATTGGTGGTAACACCATTCCCTATGGTCCTTATATCATGATGCTCATCAAGCATGTGATGCGGAAGGATTTTGAGGAGCTACCTATGGTTGAGCACAAGGTAAAGAAGCTGTACATCAAGAGGAAGAAGAAGACCACTCCTGCTGCTCATGAGACTCCTTTTGAGGGTGGTCCCTCTATGGGAGGCCCCTCCTCTAGTGCTCAGCCTGCGTCCACTCCTGGTTCTAGCACTATGCGCCACGTCAGGAAGCTCTCCTGGTTTCAGCGCAATGTGCTTTGCATGAAGGTGGACATCCACAAGGAGCAGTAAATGGCTTATTGCAGAGACACAGCCATGGATAGCACCCAGAGTCAGATTCTTCACCACGTGAGTGGTGCTTCTGGTGATCTGCCTACTCCTCTTGTTGCTCAGTCCTACACTGCTTGGTCTGCTGAGGATAGCACTCCTTGGGAGCGCATTGAGGAGGCTCTCCGGGTCACTCAGGCTTCTACCTCCGGGGTTGCTTATGATGATGAGGAGGATGATGATGAGGCCACTGATGATGAGCATGAGGCATAGGGAGAGTCTGAGACTTCTGCAGGCGAGTCCTCTGAGCATTCCGGTGCTTAGACCGTGTTGGGACGTTAGCCTAGTTATTTCTCTCCTTTTTGGTGTCTCAATGCCAAAGGGGTAGAAGTAGCTACTAGACTACGGGATTTGCATGGGTTCGGGCACAAGCGTATGCTTTTATCATTTCTTGAGAGCTTGTGTCCATTTAGTTTCTTCGTTTTCGTGAACCTTGTCCGTTTATTGTCTCGTTTTAAACTATGTGTGTTATTGTGTGTGAGACTATGTTGGTTATGTTGGAGTTTATCATGGATTATCTATGTTGGTGGCTATATGGTTATCTATCTTATATGTTGAGGATATTATCTTTTGTTGTGCTTGGTTATTCATGGTTATTTTCCCTACGCACAAGGTATATACTTCTATCATATTCTCAACCTATTTGTGATATTGTTACTTTGGCATGATTGCTACTTGTTGAAAATTACTCCCCGTACATTATTGCATCTACTTGCTTTTGAGGCAAAAAAAGAGATGCATAGAGTTAGGGGGAGACATTTCCAATTTGTTTCAAACATGTTCTAGTCAAGGTTTTATTGCAAATCTTAGTATTGTCATCTAACACCAAAAAGGGGGAGATTGAAAGTGCATTTTGTTTTCCCGGTGTTTTGTGTGTTAGTTAACAATACTAAGTACACTATTTATCGAGGTGTTTTGGCGTGCAGGTGTTATACTTAACATCGGCATCGATCATCGAAAAGTCGGTGAAGTTTGGCCTGAGAGATTTGGGACAGAACCCAACCGGATTATTTGGAACCGGATTATTTGGAGGAGCCGGATATTCCGGTCTGGAAAATTCTGGACCATTTCCGGACAGAGATGATCCTGATTATTTGGAACCGGATTATTCGGAGGAGCCGGATATTCCGGTCTGGAAAATTCTGGACCAGATTCCGGACAGAGATGAGCCGAATTATTTGAACTGGATTATTCATCTCGGACCGGATATTCTGGTCGTGAAGTTGTTTGCTCGAAAATGGCTAAGGACTGGAAGAAAAGCTGACAGAAGCGAGCCGGATTATTTGTACCGGATTATTCCGGAGGAGCCGGAATATCCGGTACAGTTGCCTGCGCAGCACAGAAGAGAGCCGGATTATTTGAACCGGATTATTCATGGGCAACCGGATAATCCGGTTTAAGTCAACTGGATTCGTGAAGAAAAGCAGACCGGATATTCCGGTCCAAACTTGGACCGGATATTCTGGTCCCAGTTGCCTGCACAACGACTAGTTGCGAGGAGGGGCTATAAATACCCCTCCTCTTCTTCACCAAGATCTAGTTCTTCCCCTTAGCATTTATGAGCATTTAAGAACTCACCAAATCCCTCATAACTCCCAATCCCTCCACCCAATCTTGAAGATCTTTGAGGATTGAAGGAGAAGGCCTCGATCTACATCTTCACCGAGCCGTTCTTCATTTCCCCCTCTCTAGCTTGAGGGATCTAGCCTAGGGTTTCCTCTTGTGGAGAACCTAGGCATATTGATACTCGTTGGTGATTCAAGAAGATTTGGGAGCCCCCAATTTGGTTGTGGGTGTGTGCCCCAAGTTGTTTGTAAAGGACTCGATCCCCACCTCAAAGGGGTTCAATAGTGGAAGGTGAACTAGGCCTTTGTGGCGGAAGTTCATCGGAGAATAGGGTGAGGCCTTTGTGGCGTTGAGTAGGCCTTCGTGGCGAGCTCACACCCCTCCAACGAGACGTACTCCCCTAAAAAGGAGGAACTTGGGAATACATCGCGTCTCCGTGTGCTTCACTTTGGTTACCTCGTTCCCTCACTCTCTTTACTTACCGCTTGCATTGTGTTTATCATTATCCTTGTCATATAGGTAAATTCACCGTAGCCGCATTATCTAGAGAATTTACCTTTGTGTCAAGCCTAAATCGAAACAAAAATTAAAATTGGTCGTAGCACCTATTCACCCCCCCCTCTAGGTGCCCATACTTTACTTTCACCTCCTCTTTGGGTTTCCTACGGTTGTTATCACAAAGTAGCAAGGAGTTTCTGGCACCGTTGCCGGGGACTTAATCATCATCAAGAAGCAACCACTCCCTCGTCAACTCTGCTAGCAAGAATTTCTGGCGCTGTTGCCGGGGAGGAAGAAGTCTTCTGGAAAGGGGAGTCTCTCACTCTCAACCTCTTTATTTTGTTTATTGTCTTGTTTTTATTTTTGTCTTGTTTTTCTTCTCTATATCAAGAACACACAAAAAAATAGTTTACTTCATAGCTGTTATTTATTTGCTTGCTTTTATTCTGCTAAAATGAGTTCCTTTGAGAATACTAAGTTGTGTGACTTCACTAGCACAAACAACAATGATTTTATTTGCACACCTATTGCTCCACCTGCTCCTACTGCTGTTTTCTATGAGATTAAACCTGCTTTATTAAATCTTGTGATGAAAGAACAATTTTCTGGTATTAGTACTGATGATGCTGCTGCCCACCTTAATAATTTTTTTGAACTATGTGAGATGAAAAAATATAAGGATGTGGATGGAGATATTATTAAACTGAAATTATTTCCTTTCTGTTTGAGAGGAAGAGCTAAAGAATGGTTGTTATCTTTGCCTAGAAATAGTATTGATTCATGGACTAAGTGTAAAGATGGTTTCATTGGAAAATATTATCCTCCTGCTAAGATTATATCCCTGAGAAGTGACATAATGAATTTTAAAAAATTTGATAATGAACATGTTGATAAATCTTGGGAAAGAATGAAAACTATGGTGAATAATTGTCCCACTCATGGACTGACTACTTGGATAATTATACAAACCTTTTATGAAGGACTGAATTTCTCCTCAAGGAACCTATTGGATTCAGCTGCTGGAGGTACCTTTATGTCCATCACTTTGGGCAATGCAACTAAGCTTCTTGATGATATGATGATAAATTATTCAGAGTGGCACACTGAGAGAGCTCCACAAGGTAAGAAGGTAAATTCTGTTGAGGAAACCTCCTCTTTAAGTGAAAGGCTTGATGATATTATGTCTATGCTTGTTAATGGTAAAGCTCAAGTTGATCCTAATAATGTTCTTTTAGCCTCTTTGGTTGCTCAAGAAGAGCATGTTGATGTAAACTTTATTAGAAATAATAATTTTAACAACAATGCTTATAGAAATAATTTTGGCGGAAACAATTATAAGCCTTATCCTCCTAATAATGGTTATGGTAATTCCTATGGCAACTCCTACAATAGCAATAAAAGCTCTACCTTTGATCTTAAAAACATGCTTAGAGAATTTATTAGCACACAAACTGCTTTTAATAAATCTGTTGAGGAAAAGCTTGGTAAAATAGATGTTCTTGCCTCCAAAGTAGATAGCCTTGCTATTTATGTTGATTTTATAAAACTAAAGGTTTTTCCACGAGATGTTAAACAAAGTAAAACTTTGAATGCCATTCAAGTTCGAATTTATGATAATGTTAGGTTGATGGCTGAATTACGTGCTAGGTGGGAAAGAGAAGATGCATTGGCTAAAAAGAATAATATTGCTAGAGTTTGCACCATCACAACCACTAGTAAAACTGAAGCTCCTAGTGGTAGTAAACCTCCTACTATCAATGGTAAATTAGTTGGTCTTAACAAAGTCCCTATTCCTTTGGTTAAACGTGCTAAATTGCCTCAAACTGCTGAAATTGCTCCTCATAAAAGTGCTGAAATTTTTAGAGATGTGGGAGATAATGATTCCATTACTTTTGATGATAATAATATTGATTTTGATGATTGCAATATCTCTGAAGTTATTATGTTTATACAAAAACTTGCTAGAAGTCCCAATCCTAGTTCCATGAATATGGCCTTTACTAAACATATTACCAATGCTCTCATCAAAGTTAGGGAAGAAAAGTTGAAACTTGAGACATCTATCCCTAGAAAATTAGATGATGGTTGGGAGCCTATCATTAAGATAAAAGTAAATGATTTTGATTGCAATGCTTTGTGTGATCTTGGTGCTAGTATCTCTATTGCTCCTCTAAAGCTTTATAATATGCTTGATTTACCGCCGTTGGAACACTGTTATTTGGATGTTCATCTTGTTGATAATGCTAAGAAGAAACCTCTTGGTAGAATTGATGATGTTATTATTATGGTTAATAATAACCTTTCCCCTGTTGATTTTGTTGTTATGAACATTGAATGCAATTCTTCTTGTCCTATTGTTTTGGGAAGACCTTTTCTTAGAACTGTTGGTGCTATTATTGACATGAAAGAAGGGAGTATTAAATATCAATTCCCCCTCAAGAAAGATTTGGAACACTTTCCTAGAAAGAGGATGAAGCTACCTTTTGACTCTATTATTAGATCAAGATATTATGTTGATGCTTTTTCACTTGAAAATACTTGAGTTTCCCTTTTATGCCTAGCTGAAAGGCGTTAAAGAAAAGCGCTACCGGGAGACAACCCGTTTTATTTTGCTGTTTTCAACCCGTTTTATTTCGTTTTATTTGGTGTTATTTGCACCTGGGTGTTTTCTATTTCCTTAGCAACCCCTCTGTATCTTTTATTTTGAGTTTTTGTTGAGCCAAGTAAAGCCTCTAGTGGAAAGTTGAGACTATATTTCGGATTTCTGCGCAGGAAACAGATTTCTGCTGTCCACTGTTAATTCCGTTAAAAATCACTGAAAATTCAAACTGACCTGAGTTTTTTTGTGCTTACTCCTGAGTTATATACACAAATTTTCTTAGAAGGCCACGTTTTAATTTGAGCAACATAAGAGTTTTTTAAAAATCGATCTTTACCTGCTGTTCTGTTTTGACAGATTTCTGCCATTTATCGCATTTGCATCTTAATCTCTTTCTCTTGGTGTTCTTTTGAGAAAAAGAGTTTGGAAAGAAGTTGTGACAGTACCTAATTTGTTTTTGAGTATAATACTTGTGTTCAAACTGAACCATGTGAATTTATTATTTCAATTGCACTAACGTTGCTAATGAAGATTGTGAGAATTTTGGTGTGATGGAAGTTTTCAAGGGTCAAGAGAAGAGGGTGATATGATGTGATCAAGAAGAGTGAAAATCCTAAGCTTGGGGATGCCCCGGTGGTACATCCAAGCAAATTCCAAGAATACTCAAGCGTCTAATCTTGGGGATGCCCAAGGCATCCCCTTCTTCATCAACAAATTATCAGGTCACTTCTAGTGAAACTATATTTTTATACGGTCGCATCTTATGTGCTTTACTTGGAGCGTATTTTATTTTTGTTTTCAGATTGTTTTTCATTTTGCTTTCAGTTTGTTTTTACTTTTTCAATAAGCTTGGTTGGACCCAAGCACTCTTTTATTGGAGAGTGACATGCTCCTCTTTTTCATGAGAATATTTTGTATTCTTAATCTCTCTCTAGCTGTTCCCTTTATTTAGCTCTTGTTTTGCATGCATATCTTATTAGAGTTGTTAGTTTTAGTAGTTTTATGTGATTACTATCATTTTTTCTTGTTGTATAATAAATAGTATTTTTTAAAAGCATGTTTTGTATGGTGCTTGTTGGGAGAAAGAAAAGAAAAATTGCTGCTTGAAGTATAATTTATAACAGTACTAGTAGAAGCTTGTATAGACTGTGGCTAGGAATTTTTCATTCCATGCTAAATGTTATTTTAGTTTTAAACCTTGTGGTTATTGAGTAGCATGATTATCCTCAAATAGCTGAGAGTGTTTAATATGCATTTTTTTTTTTGACACCATTACTGTGGGGGAAACCCCCACAGCCCCCCCATTTATTAAATAAATAAAAAAGTTATTTACAAATGTACAATATGTACAAGAAAACTATGGGAGTGAATTAATCCATGATGTCAAAAAAACAGAGTCTGCACTCTTCACCCTGTACTTAAGCAGAGTGACTTCCTGTGTAAACAGGGCCTTCCAACCTCTGAAAGTTGGCTTGATGTTCTTGAAGATCCATCCATTCCTTTGCTTCCAGATGCACCAGCAAGCCAGGATCACAATCTCCACAAAACAAGAACCAGCAAAATGCTTTCTGGCATACATGATAGCATAAGATGGTGTGCCAGGTATCCAAGGAATCTGCAAGTAATTCCAAATCCTTGTACTGAATGTACAATTGAAAAAAAGTGTCTCCAATCCTCAAGAACATGGTCAGGGCACAGGACACAATCAGATGATGAATTAATGGTCCAATGTCGTCGAATTAACATGTCCCTGGTATTAATTCTATCATGCAGGATAAGCCAAGCAAAAAATCTATGCTTAGATTGACACTTGCTCCTCCAAATTGTAAAAGAAATTGGATCATCAGGGACATCAGAAAAATGGTGTTTATAAAATGAGCTAGGACGTAATCTGCCACTAGAGTGTGGGCTCTTCCATTGATCTGTAATACCAAGTTGCAGTGTAAAATGACCAATCATGCCTTTCAATAACCTAAGCTCTTCATTTGCTTGAACTGACAGGGGTAAAGCAAAGTTCTGGAGACAATCTGTGCCAAGCAGGAAATCATTTACAGACTGAAATTTGTCTTTGGCAAATGAAAAAAGTCTTGGGAAGGTTATCTTAAGAGGTTGAGGCTGCCATTTATCTTCCCAAAACAATATTGTGTAACCATTGCCCACACAGCATGTAGTGTAGTTCCTGTAACTCCCAGATAATGCCAATATATTTTTCCACCAGAAAGAACCAGACTCAACCACAGCATGAGGAACAGCCTTATAATAGTAAGCATCAGTAACAAGTTGCACCCAAGGCAAGGCTTCCTGATTATAAAGTTTATCAAGATGTTTTAATAAAAGGGCAGAGTTCTGGATTTTCAAGTTAATTACTCCCAGCCCTCCCTTTTTCTTTGGTTTGCACACCATATGCCAAGCTGCAAGTGATTGAGCTTTTTCCTTTCCTCTTTTACTCCACAAGCAATGCCTTCTTGCTCTGTCAATAACCTCAATGACACCAGTAGGAATAACAAGAGAAAGCATATAATAGGTTGGCAAGGATGATAACACAGAATTCACTAGCACCAATCTATCTCCATATGACAAAAAAGAGGAGGTGGCAGAAAGTCTCCTTTCAACTCTATCTATCAAAGGAGAGAAATCCTTGATAGAGGGTTTAGTGGTACCCATAGGCAAGCCTAGGTAAGTGAAAGGCATAGACCCAGTTTTGCATTGGAAAAGTTCAGCCAGAGCATTAGCTTCCTCATCAGTTAAGTTGATAGGAATTAAAGATGATTTATGAAAATTGATTTTCAGGCCTGTAAAAGCAGCATAGGTGTTGAGAATATCCTTGAAGACATCCAGGTCTTTGGCACATGCTGGAAGCACCACAATAGTATCATCAGCATACTGAATTATAGGAAAATCTTTACGGACTGGGATAGGAGAGGAAAGTAGACCATCAGAGTACGCTTTGTTAACTAAACTCTGTAATAAATCAGCTCCTTCAACAAAAAGAAGTGGAGACAAAGGATCTCCCTGTCTAACTCCTCTTTTGCAATGAAATTTTTTCCCAGGTATTCCATTGAGTAGAACAGAAGAAAAACCTGATGCTAAAATTTCTCTTACCCAATTGAGGAATAAATCTGGAAACCCCTTAAATTTTAGGACTTGTATAATGGCATCATGGTCCAAAGTGTCAAAGGCTTTTTCAAAGTCAATCTTGAGAACCACAATTTTTCTTTTGGACTGTTGACACTGATGCAGAAACTCAAAAGACCAAGCAAGGCAATCCTGGATGGTTCTTCCCTTAATAAAACCATATTGGTTATCATGAATTGTATCACAAATCACATTTTGCAACCTATTAGCAATAAGCTTGGTGACAAATTTGAGACAAGTATTAGTCAAGGAGATAGGTCTGAAATCATTGACAGTTTCAGGAGAGTTTGATTTTGGGATAAGAGTGATATATGAGTCATTAATACTTTGTAAAGATAAATTCCCTGAATGGAAATCATGGCAGAGCTTTGTGAAATCCTCCTTTAACACCTCCCAGCATTTTTTAACAAAGAGTCCATTGAAACCATCAGGGCCTGGTGCTCTATCAGTCTTAAGGGATTTCATAACTGAAGTAATCTCTTCTGTAGTAAAAGGCTCAACCAAGCATTGTAAACTAACAGTTGGATGTAGGATATTGGAGAGATCTAAAAGTTGTGATGTGATAGAGGAGATTCCCATTCTGTTCTTGAAACAAGTCCAAAAGGCAGCTGCCTTGTGATGATGATCTATTAAAGATACACCTTCCTCGTTTTTAATTTCAGCTATAGTGTTAAATCTATAACACTCTGTAGCTTTAGCATGGAAAAATTTAGTATTTTCACCACCAAGTTGCACCCAACGGATGGTGCATCTATTCTTCCAATATGCAGACTGAGATAACAGCAACTTTTGCAAGTGAGCTTTAACAATGTTTCTGAAATTGAATTCAGGTCTACTGAGGTTTCTCTCCTCCTCCAGAGTATCCAAGATTAAAATCACCTTATTGCATTTAGCAATTAATAGCTTCAAGCTTGAAAGATTTCTACCCCATCTCTTGAGCTCATGTCTGATGTTTTTTAATTTAGCAGTAATAGTGGCCGCTATGTTATTCTTCCTAACAGGCCACTTCCAGACTCTAGCAATAAGATCCATAAAACCAGGTTGATGTATCCAGTGATTTTCAAATCGAAAAATCTGAGCTTTAGGAATGTTGGTGGATATGGAGATAACACATGGCACATGATCAGATGTTGACTTAGCCAAGGGCATAACCAAAGTGTTAGGAAAGTTCAAAGTCCACCAAGTGCTAGTAAAGAACCAATCAAGTTGCTCAAGCAAAGGTTGATCTTGCATATTAGACCAAGTAAAGGATCTACCTTTTAAAGGCAATTCAATCAGGCCTAGATGACTAATAATTTCATTGAAAATGAATATATCATTCATATCAGCTCCATGTTTGTTCCTGTTCTCCACTGATCTAATAAAATTAAAATCTCCCACTATCAACCAATTTTCATAAGTAGGAATTGATAAATCAAAAAGCCATTGAACAAAGAAGTCCCTGTCAGGGCCACTACAGGGACCATAAACAGTAACCAAAGTCCATGCAGAGAGATTATGTTTTGAGGTAAAATTAATCTGAATGGCAGACTTGAAACAATCAATCAATTCTCCATCAAAAATGGAACTATTCCATAGAACAATAATTCCACCAGAAGCTCCCACAGAAGGAGAGAAGACAAATTTGTCAAACCTTTTTGGACAAAAGGATCTAATAAAACTGTGATCAAAACTTTCACACTTAGTTTCTTGCAGGCAGATAACTGCACATTGGCTCTCTTCAATTTTGTTATAAACCAGAATTCTCTTATTTTTATCATTTAAGCCTCTGATATTCCAATCCATCACTCTCCAATCCAATAAAAATTGTGGTGTATTATCCATTGACAAAGATAATAAAAGGAACAAAATAGCTAGACCAGCCAGCTACCAAACGAACACCATTCATCAAAGCAGAGTAACAATAACAGGGGCCTATCAGGTTCAGAGATAAACACTTGGGAAATAGATCCATTACATAACTATAATTCCAGGAGGTGATAAGATAAAACATTAGAAATCCAGACCAAAAGACAATACATAAAATTTTGTCTAACATTAATTTCCTTGGTCTTTTGGAGAATCAGGATCAGCATCAAGCTTGTCCTTAGTGAGCTCTTCCTCTGCAATCTCGAGAGCTCTCCCCACCTGCTGGAGAGTCACAATAGGAGTGGGGGGAGTGACAGAACTACTGTCAGCTTGAGGTCTAGCAGACCTTGGCTTCTTCCTGGGCTGTGGGTTTTCCTGCATGGCCACCAACCTGAAGCCATTACTCAGTGCAGCCTGTCGAGTACTACGCCTGACAGAAGATTCCACAGATGGGGTGCTTAATTTGCACCTCCTTCTTTTCCTTGCGGTGACAGCAGAAGCAGTTGGAGTGGAGGAATCAATTTCCTCAATAGTAGCAGAGGGCAGTGGTCCAGATGTACTAGAGGAATCCTTCAGGTATAGATTTCTGTCAGTCCTCTGTGCCTTGAAGAATCTTCTCTTGGCATTGAACTGGAAAATTTTCCCCTTAAAAGGAACAGAAGCATCTGATATCATAGTGAATGGGCTAGGGGAGAGCCCACTGGGCCTGGCAGAAGACAAGCATAAAAAGGGAACCAATTTGGACAACAGCTTATCCCACTGCATCGAAGGGGGCAATGTAGGCCCATACAAGTGGGCATTTGACTGAACCCATGGCCAGGCAAAGAGACCAGGGGCATTGGGTGCAGCAGTGGCAGTGTGAACCTGCAGCATGTTGACCATCAAAACATTCTGATTGACAGAGTTGTCAGAATCAGAGCTCATTGTAGAGTTGGACTCATGCTGGGGTAGGAGGTGGTCCCAGCCTCCAACTTGCCAAGCAGGGGCTTGGTCCTCCATAACATCATCTTGTGGCTGCTGATCCGGAAAAGGTTGCCAAGCAGCAGGTGGTTGATCATTCCAGCCAAGTTCTGGAAACTGTGGCAACCCAAAATTGCCATGGTCCTCATGCATGTGTCCAGGCATAGGATGGGGATTCCCATCAGGAGGCATCTGATCCTCATCAGGAGGCATCACTTCATTAAATTCAGCAGATAAAATATAACAGGGTGCAGTCCATGACTCCCTGGCAGCGCCCAAAGAACTGAAATTTCCAAAGACAATGTCTCTTGGAACGAGCTGTGGTGAGATGAAGGTGACATAAACAAGGGTCCTGTCCAGGACACCGTCGAGGTGATGCCAATGATGAAATCTTCCAAAAGGAGCAACTGCATTGGCAAGATCCCTCTCATTGCGGAAGTCATAAGGTACTCCCAACAGCATAATCCATCCGGTACGAGTACCAAAAGCAGATCTGTGCAATTGCGTGCGGTTGTCATGGTTAACAAACCGCACAAAGATGTTCTCCTGCAACTCATACGGTCCATTCTGAACCAAGGCAGTACGCGCAGCAGCGCTATGCATCTTAAAAAGTCCAGTACCAAAAAGACATGGCTGTGCATCCTCTACAACTCTCTGAAGAGTTTGCTCGATGTAGTTACGAACCTGTAGCCTCCAGAACTGTTCTTCCTCTGGCAACTGCTCTGGTTCGATAATGGCGACGCAGAAAGCTTCATGAGTTCTGGAAGGGGGAACAGCAGGCGTGTAGAAGGAACGGGGCAGCCGTGTAGGCCCGCCGTCGATGACCTGGAATCCCTGAGGAACCCACCTCCCCGGATTGAGCTCGAAGTTCGCCATTGGGGTTTTCGTGGAGTTTTCGCCGAGAACAGAGGTGGGGGTTAACCGATAGGTGGTGGAGGCTATGTCAGGGAGTGGAGGAGTGGAATGCGTAACGGCCACGGGCGACGCTTGAGTACTCCCAGACGGACACGAAGACAACTTATTTTTTGGAACCCAAACTTGGGCTTTGCTGCTTAAACAATTCTTTTCAACATGTCCATAATGAAAGCATTTACGACATCTGATATTACTGTGACAATTAGATTTGTCGTGCTGCATGGATAAACATCTAGCACATTTCCAGAACCGGTAAGCCATGTCATCAATAACAGAAGCCAGCCCTAATTGACCCGTGTCTTCCACAACCTCAGGTTCGGATGAAACGGAGGAAATTGGAGTAGATGAATCCAAAGAAGTAAAAGAACCAAAAGTGATACTCGAAGAATTAGACGATTCAGAATATCCCTTGCAAGCATCATAGCTAAGAGATTCCGAGAAAACCAGCTTCTTGCTAATAGAACTTTTGGTCTTGATAATAGATCGAGGCATTGGCAACTTTAGTGCATCCAAACCAAGTTGAATTTTCTTCTTGCTCGGACTAACAATAGTCCATTCCTGATTACATTCCTCTTGCCAATATTTGAATTCACTTAACCAATGAGGTCCTCCTCTACCCCAGAGATTAAACACACACTTGAATTTATCACAAGAAAATGTCTTAAGCTTGTAAATATGAAAACCAACCAGCTTATTGGAGACATTGAAAGAATAAGTTCTATCATTAAGATGAGAAACTTTTAGGCTGCCACAAAAACCTCCAATAACTGCCTCTAGGGCGATAGCAACTGAATCATTATTAAGACGGAAGCAAGAACGTGCAAAAGATACCACCATAATAAAGTGCCCCGTATAATAAGTTGGATGAACCGTTGGTGAAAATAGACGATCAACCTCTTTAGCAAATTTAAATCCATGGGAAAAATCCAGTCCCATAGAGATTGAATCAAGAACCGCCGAAGCACAATTTTGTGAGGTGGATATTTCGTCGGAATCATTATCCGCAATAATAGTGTCTGGAGTAACAGAAACCCCAGGTGTGGTTGACTCCTTGACTAGATCCAAAGACTTAGGGATCCCGACAGGTACCTGAGTAGTAGGAGAAACCATGCATACGCCAACTAGGGCACAGTGGGTTGGAAATCGTACCTTAAACCCTAGATCAATATTTTCATCAATAATCACGTGTCTCCCAACCAAAGCTTTGCCCTTAGCATCCTTAAGGCAGATCCAGTCACGGTAAGGTTTTTTGATCCAGAGATGGAGTGATCCATCATAAGACTTGACACGTCCCCGATCCAGATCTTTGGAGGTAGAATATGTTACCTTCCAGATCCATGCAGGGGGTCGTGGGGGAGACATCCGAGAGGAGGACGGCGGAGGAGTGAAGTAGCAGGCTGGAGAAGGGAAGTGGACGCCGGGAATAGGAGATCGCCGGCGGCTAGGTCAGGGGGGTGGAGTCGCCTGAGTCGCCATCTTACTTTCAGGAGGGTGTTTAATATGCATTGAAAGATTCATAAGTTGTTCTTGTCATAGTAAAGCATCAATATATGGTATTCTCTTTCGAATGTTTTATTTGGTTGACTTGGAGCATGCTCACACCATGTTTATGACTACAAACCAGTCACGAATAGCCTCCATGACCACTTAGTTTTTGTACTTGTGATACTGCTTATGTTTTAATTAATGATGCTTACATCGCTATGCATGATTATGGCTATTATGCTCTCTTGATTTGTCGCTCCCACTTTTTTGCTAGCCTCCACCTGTACTGAGTATGAGCTCTACTCATGCATCCAAACTCCCTTAATCAAAAGTTTTTCCCATTGTGTCCACCATACCTACCTACATGTGGTATTTAACTGCCATTCCAAAGTAAACTGCTCATGTGTTACCTTTAAAACCTTCAAAATTACTTCTGCTTTATTTTCCTGTTTTTGCTCACGAGGACGTAAATAGAGAATCTTTATATCACTTGTTGATTGGATTTCACACCCTGGACTAGTGGCTTCATCCGCTTATCCAAATGATAGAAGAGCTGGCAACGGGGTGCCTAGCCCCAAATTAATGCAAACAAATTATCTTCACTATTTTTGGCCCTGATTTATCAGTCAAAGCATAATTGTGTAAACAAAAGAGAAAGAGGGATGAACTTCTACACTAGTTGCGTCCTTCACCATGGGAGCCGCTCTTGTGAATCCAGTTGGCTTGTGACGTACTGTATTTTCTGTTTAACATTCGTTGACATTAGCATACATCTCTCAAAATATAGACACTCAATGGCAAACTTTTAATACCTCTGTTTAATAAAATAAAAGCTCTAGCACATGAGTGATCCCTGCTTCCTTCCGCGAAGGTCCTTTCTTTTACTTTTATGTTGAGTCTCCATCTTCTAACTTTATGCACAGTTGAGAGAGCATTTTTGCCATTCTGAGTTCTATGTGCATTTGTCCCATAAGCATCAATAATTACTTCATGATGTGATATCATTTGTTCTTAAATTATTTGCTCTAGTCTTCCTCATGAACTTTGAAGGTGTCCTGGAATTTATGTTTTTCCCCACTCTTAAGGACTATCGAAATATCACTTTGCCATGCTTTCCCTATAACTGAAACAAACGTCTACCTTTCTTTGCATTATTATTCATCATCCTTTATTTGAGTTACTCTTTGTAATGCAAAGTAATTGCTATGCTTTATTATTAAAGTTTTATTTATCATGTCTGTGTTTAAAGTTTTATGATCTCAGCGTGCATATGCTTTTACATTAGATTGATCAAGTTTATGTTAGTAGCATGTCACCTCAGAAATTATTGTATTATCGTTTACCTACTCGAGGACGAGTAGGAACTAAGCTTGGGGATGCTTGATACGACTACAACGTATCTATAATCTATGATGCTCCATGATCATATTTTGCCAATTGCTACTTATTTTCTCCCTTATTTATAGCATTTTTATACGTTTTCCGGGACTAACCTATTAACAAGATGCCAAGTGCCAGTGCCCTGTTTTCTGCTGTTTTTGGTTTCAGAAAAGTTGTTCTGCAAACATTATCGGAATTGGACCCC
Organism: Alopecurus myosuroides; assembly: GCA_028641055.1. Classification (NCBI taxonomy): domain Eukaryota; kingdom Viridiplantae; phylum Streptophyta; class Magnoliopsida; order Poales; family Poaceae; genus Alopecurus; species Alopecurus myosuroides. Next base: position 141,638,369 of record CM054063.1, read on the forward strand.
ACAAAGCCCAAAGTTCCTATTTTCCGCGGAAGCATCCTGAACACCGAAAAGGAGTCGAAGACGGGCAACAGGGTGTCCACACCATAGGGTGGCGCGGGTCCCTCTGGCCGCGCCGCCTATACGTGTGGGGCCCCTCGAGCTCCACCTACTTTGCCCTTTCGCCTATTTAAGCCCCCGGATGGAAAACCCTAAACACCTGATCAAAAATCCCCGAAAAGTTCCGCAGCCGCCGTCACCGTCAACCCTAGATCAGGGGGGTTCTGAAGCTGTTTCCGGCACCCTTCTGGAGAGGAGATAATCACTGGAGGCTTCTACATCACCATGCCTGCCCCCGGAGTGATGCATGAGTAGTTCATCCTTGGACTACGGGTTCGTAGCTGTAGCTAGATGGTTGTCTTCTCCTCGTATGCCTCCATGTTTAGATCTCGTGAGCTTCCTATCATGATCGAGATTGATCTTATGTAATTCTATATGTTGTGTTTGCTGGGATCCGATGAATATTGACCTTATGCCAAGTTGATTATAGTCTTTATTTGCATATGCTATTTGTGATATTGCATGCTTTCCGTTGCTATTGGTTGCTCTGGCCAAGTAGTTGCTAGTGACTCCAAGAGGGAGTATTTATGCTCGATAGTGGGTTCATGCCCCCTCACCAGCTTGCTCGAGTGACAGAAAAGTGAAGGGGGATGTGTTGTTTCCCTTAGGGAGAAAACAACGGTGAGAGTGCCCGCGTGCATAATCATTGCTTACATTACACACTTTGTTTAATGTAGTTATCTGTTGCTTGCAACTTAATACCTAAGGGGGTTCGAATGATAACCTGAGGGTGGATTATTAGTCATAGATACAGGTGGATGTCAGTCTATGTATCTTGTTGTAATGCCCGCACTAAATATCATAGTAGTCCTTGATGGTGCAGATCTTGCACTCGTTGGGATACCCCAAGAGGAGGGTGTGATGAGCACAACGGTAGGAAGTTTTCCCCTTAGTTAAGAGCTAGGTTATCAATCTAGTAAGAGAAAGATAATCTTCGGAAGGTTGATGCCACTGACGGTGGTGCTGGCGTTTCACCGGTGTCAGCAACAACGTGGAACCTACACACAACACAACCAAAATACTTTGCCCCAACGGTACAGTGAGGTTGTCAATCTCACCGGTCTTGCTGAAAACAAAGATTAGACGTATAGTGTGGAAAACAGTGTATGTTTGCAGAAAGTAATGAAAGCAGGAAATTGTTGTGGTTTGTTTAACAATGTGGAAAATGGATCGGGGTTCATAGTTTCACTAGTGGTGTCTCTCCATAAAAGATAGCATGATGGGTGAACAAATTACAGCTGGGCACTTGACAAATAAAGGTTGCACCGTAGTACACAATATGACATGAAGATTACTATGCTATTTAGTGCGGGCATTACAACAAGATACATAGACCGACATCCATCTACCTCTATGACTAATAATCCACCCTCTGGTTATCATTCGAACCCCCTCAGGTATTAAGTTGCAAGCAACAGATAATTGCATTAAACAAAGTGTGTAATGTAAGCAATGATTATGCACGCGGGCACTCTCACCGTTGTTTTCTCCCTAATGGCAACAACACATCCCCCTTCACGTTTTTGTCACTCGAGCAAGGCAACAAGGAGGCATGAACCCACTATCGAGCATAAATACTCCCTCTTGGAGTCACTGGCAACTACTTGGCCAGAATAATCACTAGCAACAGAGAGCATGCAAGATCACAAATAACATATGCAAATAAAGACTATAATCAACTTGGCATAAGGTCAATATTCATCGGATCCCAGGAAACACAGCACGGAGAATTACATAAGATCAATCTCGATCATGATAGGCAGCTCACGAGATCTAAACGTGGAGGCATATGAGGAGAAGACAACCATCTAGCTACAGCTACAAACCTGTAGTCAGAGGATGAACTACTCACGAATCACTCCGGAGGCAGGCATGGTGATGTACAATCCTCCGGTGATGATCTCCTCTCCGACAGGGTGCCGGAAACAGCTTCAGAACCCTCCAGATTTGGGGTTGACGGTGACGGCGGCTGCAGAACTTTTTCGGGGATTTTTATCAGGTACTTAGGGTTTTCCATCCGGGGGGCTTAAATAGACAGAAGGGCAAAGGCGGTGGAGGCCGGAGGGCCCCACACCCATAGCTAGCACGCGGCCAGGTGCCCCCCTGCTGCCCCGCTTCGGCTCCTCTTCGGTCTTCTGGATGCTTCCGGGGAAAATAGGACTTCCGGGCTTCGAAATTTCCAATTCCGAGAATATTTCTAGAACAACTTTTCTGAAACTAAAAAAACAGCAGAGAACAGGGAACTGGCTCTGTGGCATCTTGTTAATAGGTTAGTTCGGAAAATCGATAAAAAAGACATAAAGAAAGGAGAAAGCATGTAGCAATTAGCATAATATGAGCATGGAGCATCAGAAATTATGGATACGTTTATGACGTATCAAGCATCCCACAGCTTAGTTCCTACTCTTCCTCGAGTAGGTTAACGATTAAACAGTAATTTCTGAGGTGACATGCTATTAACACAAACATGATCAATCTAATGTAAAAGCATATGCACGCTGAGATCATAAAACTTTAAACACAGGCATGATAAATAAAACTTTAATAATAAAGCATAGAAATTACTTTGCATCACGAAAAGTAACTTAAATAAATGATCATGAATAATAATGCAAAAAAGGTAAACGTTTGTTTCAGGTATAGAAAAAGCATGGCAAAGTGATATTTCGATAGTCCTTAAGAGTGGGGCAAAACATAAATGCCAGAACACCTTCAAAGTTCAAGAGGAAGACTAGAACAAATAATTTAAGAACAAATGATATCACATCATGAAGTAATTATTGATGCTTATGGGACAAATGCACATAGAACTCAGAATGGCAAAAATGCTCTCTCAACTGTGCATAAAGTTAGAAGATGGAGACTCAACATAAAAGTAAAAGAAAGGCCCTTCGCAGAGAGAAGCATGGATCACTAATGTGCTAGAGCTTTTATTTTATTAAACAGAGGTATTAAAAGTTTGACACTCCTCCCATCCATCTTTCACAAACCATGTCTAACCGAATCCTCGGTTGTGTGCCAACAATCACATACCGTGGAGGACTGTCTATATTTTGGGAGATGTATGCTAATGTCAACGAATGGTAAACAAAAAATACAGTACATCACAAGTCAACTGGATTCACAAGAGCGGCTCCCATGGTGAAGGACACAAGTGGTGTAGAAGGTCATCCCTCTTTCTCTTTTGTTTACACAATTATGCTTTGACTGATAAATCAGGGGCAAAAATAGCGAAGAAAATCTGTATGCATTAATTTGGGGCTGGGCACCCCGCTGCCAGCTCTTCTATCATTTGGATAAGCGGATGAAGCCACTAGTCCAGGGTGTGATCCAATCAACAAGTGAGATAAAGATTCTCTATTTACGTCCTCATGAGCAAAAATGGGAACATAAAGCAGGAGTAATTTTGAAGGTTTTTAAGGTAACACATGAGGAATTTACTTTGGAATGGCAGTTAAATACCACATGTAGGTAGGTATGGTGGACACGATGGGAAAAACTTTGTCTTAAGGGAGTTTGGATGCACGAGTGGAGCACATACTCAGTACAGGTGGAGGCTAGCAAAAGACTGGGAGCGACAAATCAAGAGATCATAAGATCCATAATCATGCATAGCGACATAAGAATCATTAATGAAAACATAAGCGGTATCACAAGTTCAAAAACTAAGTGGTCATGGAATCTATTCGTGACTGGTTTTTAGTCATAAACATGGTATGAGCATGCGCCAAGTTAACCAAATAAAACATTTGAAAGAGAATACCATATATTGATGCTTTACTATGACAAGAACAACTCATGAATCTTTCAATACATATTAAACACTCTCAACTATTCGAGGCTAATCATGCTACTCAATAACCACAAGGCTTTAAAACTAAAATAACATTTAGCATGGCATGAAAAAGTCCTAGCCACAGTCTATACAAGTTTCTACTAGTACTGTTTTAAATTCTACTTCAAGCAGCAGTTTTTCTTTTGTTTCTCCCAACAAGCACCATACAAAACATGCTTTAACAAAAATACTCTTTATGATACAGAAAGAAAACATGCGAGTACTCAAATAATACTACTAAAAGTAACAGCTCTAATAAGAGATGCATGCAAAACATGAGCTAAATAAATGCAGCAGCCAAACAGAGACTAAGAATACAACGTATTCTCAAGAAAAGGCGGAGCGTGTCACTCTCCAATAAAATAATGCTGGGGTCAAACCAAGATTATTATGAAAGTAAAAAAAACTGAAAGCAAAAGCAAAAGCAAACTGAAAAGAAAAATAAAAGACGCTCCAAGTAAAGCACATAAGATGCGACCGAATAAAAATATAGTTTCACTAGAAGTGACTTGATAATTTGTTGATGAAGAAGGGGATGCCTTGGGTATCCCCAAGCTTAGACGCTTGAGTCTTCTTTGGAATTTTCTTGGATGTACCACCGGGGCATCCCCAAGCTTAGGATTTTCAGTCTTCTTGATCACATCATATCATCCTCTTCTCTTGACCCTTGAAAACTTCCTTCACATCAAAATTCTCACAATCTTTATTAGCAACGTTAGTGCAATTAAAATAATAAATCCACATGGTTCAGTTTCAACACAAGTCTAACACTCTACTGTAACAACTTCTTTCAAAACTCTTTTTCTCAAAAGAAAACCAGAAGAAAAAGATTAAGATGCAAATGCGATAAATGGCAGAAATCTGTCAAAAACAGAACAGCAGGTAAAGATTGATATTTTCAAAAATCTTATATTGCTCAAATCAAAAAGTGGTCTTCTAAGAAACGTTTTGTATATAAATCGGTATTAAGCACAAAAAAGCTCAGGTCATTTTGAATTTTTTGTGATTTTTAACGGAATTAACAGTGGACAGCAGAAATTGTTTCCTGCGCAGAAATCCGAAATATACTCTCAACTTTCCACTAGAGGCTTTACTTGGATCAACAAAAACTCAAAATAAAAGATACAACGGGGTTTCTAGGGAAATAGAAAACACCTAGGTGCAAATAACACCAAATAAAACAAAGGAACGGGTTGTCTCCCGGTAGCGCTTTTCTTTAACGCCTTTCAGCTAGGCATAGAAAAATCAACTCAAGTATTTTCAAGTGAGGCATTCAAATCAAGATTTGTAAAATATTTAATAATGCATTGTATTTTATCTAAGTGAGTTTGAGAGGCTCCTCTCTTAGTACTTTTAGGCTTACTATCTTCGTCAAATAAATTCTTAGGAACAATCAAATCAAAATTCTTTTCTTGGGCTTTGTGCAGAGCTACTAATTTAAAGGGAATTGGTATCTTATCCTCGTTCTCATTATTAGATTCAGTTTTTTCTAGAGCACCAACAATGTTTACACGTGAACCAAACATATTAAAACGATCAAAAAAAATTCTAGCTTCTATAGCAACATCCCTAAATTCTTTAAGCATAGTTTCTAAGATGAAGTTTCTTTTGTCAACATCTTCAATGTTATTCAAGTTGAGGAACATATGTTGCATTATGGGATGGAGGTTAACAAACCTAGCTTCTAGCATGTGAACTAAAGAAGTTGCAGCAGTCTCGTAATTGGGAGCAAGTTCTACTATGGATTTTTCCTCAAAGCTATCATGCTTACTAACATGATCAAAGAATTCTTTAACAGTGCCCTTTCCAAGTATAGAACCACTTCCTACCGGCAAATCTTTCAAGGTAAACTTAGGGAACAACATGATGAGAAATAACAATGTAGAGAAAAAATAACAATTATGAAGTAAACTAATTTTTTTGTGTTTTTGATATAGAGAAATAAACTAATTTTTTTTGTGTTTTTGATATAGAGAAATAAAAACAAGACAAAAAGCAAAATAAAGAGATTGAGAGTGAGAGACTCCCCTTGCCAAAAGACTTCCTTCTCCCCGGCAACGGCGCGAGAAAAAGTCCTTGATGGTGCAGATCTTGCACTCGTTGGGATACCCCAAGAGGAGGGTGTGATGAGCACAGCGGTAGGAAGTTTTCCCCTTAGTTAAGAACCAGGGTTATCAATCCAGTAGGAGAAACAAAATCTTTGGAAGGTTGATGCCACTAATGGCGGTGATGGCGCTTCACCGGTGTCAGCAACAACGTGGAACCTGCACACAACACAACCAAAATACTTTGCCCCAACGGTACAGTGAGGTTGTCAATCTCACCGGTCTTACTGAAAATAAAGATTACACGTATAGTGTGGAAAAATAGTGTATGCTGGCATAAAGTAAAGAAATCAGGAAATTGTTGTGGTTTGTTTAACAGTGTGGAAAATGGACCGGGGTTCATAGTTTCACTAGTGTTGTCTCTCCATAAAAGATAGCATGCTAGGTGAACAAATTACAGCTGGGCAATTGACAAATAAAGGTTGCACCGTAGTGCACAATATGACATGAAGATTACTATTCTATTTAGTGCGGGCATTACAACAAGATACATAGACCGGCATCCATCTCCATCTATGACTAATAATCCACCCTCAGGTTATCATCCGAACCCCCTCAGGTATTAAGTTGCAAGCAACAGATAATTGCATTAAACAAAGTGTCTAATGTAAGCAATGATTATGCACGCGAGCACTCTCACCGCTGTTTTCTCCCTAATGGCAACAACACATCCTCCCCCTTCATGTTTCTATCACTTGAGCAAGGCAACAAGGAGGCATGAACCCACTACCGAGCATAAATACTCCTTCTTGGAGTCACTAGCAATTACTTGGCCAGAATAACCACTATCAACGAAGAGCATGCAAGATCACAAATAACATATGCAAATAAAGACTATAATATCCTTGGCATAAGGTTAATATTCATCGGATCCCAGCAAACACAGCACAGAGAATTACATAATATCAATCTCGATCATGATAGACAGCTCACGAGATCTAAACATGGAGGTATATGAGGAGAAGATTACCATCTAGCTACAACTATGAACCCGTAGTCCAAGGATGAACTACTCACGCGTCACTCCGGAGGCAGGCATGATGATGTAGAAGCCTCCGGTGATGATCTCCTCTCCGGCAGGGTGCTGGAAACAGCTTCAGAACCCCCTGATCTGGGGTTGACGGTGACGGCGGCTGCGGAACTTTTTCGGGGATTTTGATCAGGTGCTTAGGGTTTTCCATCCCGGGGGCTTAAATAGGCGAAAGGGCAAAGGAGGTGGAGGACGGGGGCCCCACATCCATAGCTGGTGCAGCCAGGGGGGCGCTCCACCCTATGGTGTTGCCCCCCTGCTGCCCCTCTTCGGTCTTCTGGATGCTTCCGGGGAAAATAGGACTTCCGAGCTTCAAATTTTCCAATTCTGAGAATATTTCCAGAACAACTTTTCTGAAACTAAAAAACAGCAGAAAACAGGGAACTAGGTCTGTGGCATCTTGTTAATAGGTTAGTCTGGAAAATCGATAAAAATGACATAAAGAAGGGAGAAAACATGTAGCAATTGGCATAATATGATCATGGAGCATCAGAAATTAGGGATACGTTTATGATGTATCAGTCTTCATGTCATATTGTGCACTACGATGCACTATGAACCCCGATCCATTTTTCCACACTGTTAAACAAACCACACCTATTTCCTGCTTTCTTTACTTACTGCAAGCATACATCATTTTCCACACTATACGTAGAATCTTTGTTTTCAGCAAGACTGGTGAGATTAGCAACCTCACTGTACCGTTGGGACAAAGTATTTTGGTTGTGTTGTGTGCAGGTTCCACGTTGTTGTTGACACCGGTGAAGCGCCAGCACCATCGTCAGTGGCATCAACCTTCCTGAGATCCTCTTCCTCCTACTGGATTGATAACCTTGGTTCTTAATTGAGGGAAACTCTTGCCGCTTGCTCATCACACCCTCCTCTTGGGGGTTCCAACGGTTGGTATCACAAAGTAGAAAGGAGTTTATGGCACCGTTTTCGGGGACTTAATCATCATCAAGAAGCAACCACTCCCTCGTCAACTCTTCCAGTAGCAGTATGCAATACACATTGCATGTCACGTGCAGAACCGGTCTTAATTCAAAGACTGTAAAATTGGTCTCGGCCATTGCATCCTACCATGCCATGAAAGCAAAACGTACGTAAGATGGTAGAAACAAGAAGATCAAATACCCACATCTACATGTGTTCTACTCTTACAAATCATCTACGCATAGATCTTGTTCTGTTACCATTAATGGGATTCGTAGCATAGAAAATCAAAAAAATTCTATGAGATGCAAACGGACAACCAAGCTCTGATCTAGAAGATGCTAGTAATGATAGGGAGAGTGTCAGATCAGATCTACTTACACTCGAAGAATGTGCATGTTGAGTGTATTATTACAATGCATCTCAATGTGGTCGTACTAGGTCGATGACGTCCTTTCCGTTATTCAACCGATCAATACCACAATGAACGGTACCTTCGAGATGTGCACACATAAAACATGATAATATATCACCCTCCTTGATCCAACAAGCATATCGGAGAGGTAGACAAGATGAGTTCCAGCAGCTCGACAACGTGGTGATGGGGGTATGGTGGAGTTCCGGCAGAGCTTCGCAAAGCGTCTGATGAAGAGAGGGAGGGAGGAGCAACAGGGGTGCGGCTAGGGTTTCAAGGGCAACGTCACAATGATCCTTCACCCTATTTACATAGTCCAGGGGCAAGGGGTTGGCCAGAGCCCTCCTAAACCCGGCCACAAGCGATAAACTTCCCCTCTAAGTAAATTTCCTTTAAAATTTTGAGATCAGATCTTATCTCTAGATTTAAACGACATGAGCCCTAGGGGGCTAGTGTGTCCAACCCATGTGGGTTGCTGCCACACCCATTAGTCCATGTGGGCTTCTTCCACGCCCCTTGGTCCATGTGGGCCCCTCCCAGGTCTTTAGGCCCCAGAGTGGGACCCATGGAACTTCCTAGAACCTTTCCGGTACTATGCCGAAAAAATTCCGAACTTTTTCGAAACCCAGAAAAACAATTTCCTTATATGAATCTTTATCTCCGGACCATTTGGAGCTCCTCATGATGTCCTAGATCACATCCAGGAATTCGAAAAAGATTCCTCACCATCAACATATTCTAGAGCTACCCTAGCGTTACCGAACGTTAAGTGAGTGACCCTACAGGTTCGAGAACATGCAGACATGATCGAGACACCTCTATGATCAATAATCATGAGAGGAAATTGGATGCCCATGATGAATCACACATATTCAACACAGATCATATTGGTTGAACAACTATGTCATAATATGTGTTTTGTTTCCTTTTTCTCGTGATATTTTACTTACCCGAGATTCGACCGTCGGTATCACCTTACCTAGTCCAATCTCGTTACCCGTAAGCATTCTTTACTCGTTCGTAACACAATATTCTATTTGAATAACTGATACGTCTCCAACGTATCTATAATTTCTGATGTTCCATGATTATTATGACATCTGCTACATGTTTTCTATACACTTTATATAATTTTTATGGATTTCCTGGGACTAATCTATTAACAAGACGTCACAGCGTCAGTTCCTATTTTTTGCTGTTTTTTGTTTCAAAAAAGTTGTTCTGGAAATATTCTCAGAATTGGACGAAACAAAATCCCAGGGTCTTATTTTTCTGTCATGTACCCGGAGTCCGGAGGAGTCCCGGAGGGGGTAGGGGAACCTCCACACAATAGGGTGGCGTGCCCCCCCTTGGTCGCGCCACCAGGTGGTGTGGGCCCCCTGGCCACCCATTGACATCGCCCTTTCGCCTATATAAGCTCCTTCTCGGGAAAACCCTAAATACCTGAGCCTCCATCCACGAAAAGTTTTGGAGCCGCCGTCATAGTCAACCCTAGTTAAGGAGGCTTCTGAAGCTCTCCCCGGCGCCCTGTCGGGAGGGGAAATCATCACCGGAGTTGTTCATCTTTGGACTACGAGTCCATAGCAGTAGCTAGATGATTGTATTCTGCTCCTTTTGTGCCATCATGTTTAGATCTTGTGAGCTGCCTAACATGATCAAGATTATCTTATTGTAATGCTACATGTTGTGTTTGCTGAGATCCGATGAGTATTGAATGCTATGTCAAGTTGCTTATAGATCTATCATGAGATCTTGTGAGCTTCCTAACAGAAGCAATTGTAGTGCCTAGGTGGCTCCACGCTCTCCAACGTAGACGTACTTCCCTCGGGAAGGAACTACAAGAAACATATCTTTGTCTCCTTATTTACACATGTGCTTTACATATTGCTTCTGTTGCGTACTTTGTATCGTATCACATAGGTTGTTCACCTAGTTGCACATCTAGGTAACCTTGTTTTTACTTGTTTATCCCAATCTAAAAAGGAAAAGAAGAAAAATTGTTAGTCACCTATCCCCCTCTAATTGACCATACCATACTTTTACCTGGCAATACAAATAAGCCAGTGCGGCTGTACCCAAACTCCATTTGTAGTCCCAAATAGCTAATAACTGGAGCCACATAAATGGGGCATTCGAGCCGCCGTTTGAAAATAGAGCACGACAAAGCACATACCACAAGTATGCCCTGGCATGCTGTTGCACACCTTTGTCTCCTAACTCCTCTGGGCATCTTCCAAAATGTTCACAAATCCAACCAAAGGGGGCACCAGCAGCCCTTCCGGAATGTACGTCTCCATCTCGAGATATGAGATCATCAGTCCACGCCATCCCTTAGTATCAGTGCTCCGAGAAATAGGTTCCCCCTTGACGGGAAGTGTCGTGATCATTGAAACATCCTGCAACGTCACGACCATCTCTCCACAAGGCAAGCGAAAAGTGTGTATCTCCGGACGCCAACAGTCTACGAGTGCGGTGATGGCACATGGGTTGAACTTCGACATCCCACGAGATACCATATTGACAAATGGAAGTAGCCCGATCCTCCGGATATATGGGGTATACCTCTCATCGTAATGCACAGACTAACCCTGGGAGGGGGGAGGGTCTACCGCCAGACCTTCAACCTTAGCGGATCTCAACTACAGCGTGGGTAAAACATCACCAACCGCCATAAAACGGCCACGATGGTTCACATCGTAAACATCTTTGAGAAGAGACATAATCCCACAAAAGGAAAAAAAATATGGGTGACAATTAAAACAACAAGAAAAATTTACACGATACTAAAAATTAGTTATGATTCAAAAAGCCTAACTATTTATAACAAATCTACTGAACTATCCAATACTAAAAATATACTAAACTATCTAATACTAACAAATCAACGAGAAAACATTACACAATTATATGAACTAAAATTATAACTTAATTAAAATACTTAGTTACAATGAACTAAAACTTGGAGATAACTATTATTTACAAAAATGACCATACTACTAATACTAATAGCAACCTAATACTAACCAACTCATAATAACAACCTAATAGTAACGACATATTACTAACCAACCAAATTTGACCACTAAAATAATCTATTAATATAATCTAGGATTTCCAATCTAACAAACTAACACAAAAACTTAGAAACCCATTAATCCACTACTAGCAACCTAATAATAACAACATAAATAGCCAAAAAATAGATGAACTTGAGACAGGAATACATAGAAAATCAAATGCAAGGATTTGAACCAACAAAAAGAGGGAAAAAAAGAGGGGCATACCTTCACAACTCCTAGGAGAACCAAATGCCTAGCAAACAACCTCCGATCTGGATAAAAACTTGGGGGATTTGATAGAGGGGTGAGAGAGGCGGTGGGTGTGTCCCTCTCTTCTTGAAGAATAGAGGAGAGGGGAAAGGCGAGGTTGGAATCGTGAGGGGGCGTGTGCGGTGGCTAAATCAACAAGCATAACGCCTCGGTACAGGGCATTATGCGGCAGGGCATAACGGCCCACTCCAGGGCGTTATGATGGCGAATGGTGGGCTCTCACGCTGAGACGGTCCTAATCAATAACTTGTTTGACTAGTCGTTACGGAACAGGGTATAACACCTTATGGGTGGGTGTTTTAAAAAAAGGCGGGCGTTATTAGAAAAATGTCATTTTCAGAAAAATTGGATCTGTGAAATTGCGGCGATAAAATGTTACTCCCTCCGTATCAAAATATAAGATGTTTTAGCATTTCCTAGACAATATTGACCTAGACATGATTTAGTAAGATGCATATAAATCTACATACTAAAACGTGTCTAGATACATTATATCTATAAAATGCTAAAACATACTACCTCCGGTCCGATTTAATGGTCGGAGTGACATGCAAATTTTCCATACACCTTAGCTAAACATACGTCCATTAATTCGGATCGGAAGGAGTATTATATTTTGATACAGAGGGAGTATTTACGTACAATTTCACCATGGGCGACAGCAGAGGGTCCAAGACCGGCCTGCTTGCTTGTCCACTTGTGCCAATCATTGGGAGTGCCGCGCCGGCGAACATCCCGAGTCCCTCCCTCCCTGACGCACGCAGTCACGCACCTCATCCACACACCCGAGTCCAAGCAAATTCGCCAACGTTTCCACGGCCCGAATAATCCTCCTGCCCGATGCTCGGTTTCTTTTCGGTTTCAACTCCCACCACCCCACCTCCACCTCCACCTTTGCTGCCCACCCCCGTGACACTACCTATGCGGTTGCAGCTGCGCAGCTATGTCCCCCGCACTTTCCCGCTTCCCTAAAAACCACTGCCGCCCAGTCGCTTTTGACGAACCCAACTCCCAACCCACCGCCGCCTCGATCGCGCTGCCAAGCCGCCACTAGCTCGCCGGTTCTACTTTCGGCGACGATGCGGAAGCTCAGCACGGGCCGCGGCGGAGGGGAGAAGGTGGGCATGCTCGCGTTCGAGGTGGCGTCGCTCATGTCGCGGGCGGCGAGCCTGTGGCGCGCGCTCATGGAGGACCAGCTAGCGCGCCTCCGTGGGGAGGGCGTCCGGCTCGAGGGCGTGCGCAGGCTCGTGGCGGACGACGACGCCGCGCTGCTGGCCCTCGCGCTCGCGGAGATGGCCGGCGCGTGCGGGGACCTCTCCCGCGCCGTCACGCGCCTCTCCGGCCGGTGCGCCGACCCGCTGCTCCGCCGCTTCGACGCGCTCTTCGCGGGCCTCCTCGCCGGCGGCACCCGCGCCGACCCACACGGGCTGCGCTACGCGGCCGCCAAGAAGATGGACCGCAAGGCGCGCAAGATGCAGCGCCTCGTCGCCGCCACCGGGCTCCTGTGCCAGGAGCTCGACGTGCTGGCCGAGCTCGAGCAGGCCGCGCGCCTCCGCCGCGTCGAGTTCGCGCCCGGCGAGGCCGCGCGCCGCGTCGCGCGGCAGAGGAAGGAGGTCGACCGTCTCCGCGCCTTCTCGCTCTGCGACCGGAGCCTCGACTACGCCGTGCGGCTGCTCGGCAGGTCGGTCTTCACCATCGTCTCCAGGATCATCGAGGTGTTCGGCCTGCAGCCCAAGGACGTCGCTACGGTTGAGTACCCCGTGGCGTCGCTCGGCGCGCGGCTCTCCTTCTCCTGGAGCAGCTCCTTCGTAGGGACCACGAATTCACTCGTGTATCCGTCGGATTACCGCGTGGATACTCCTCAGAGCCAGAGGTCGACGAGCGGCGCTAAATCCCTTTTGTCCAGGAGCCAGAGTTTGAGGCAGTTCAAGTGGCAGGTGCCCGGTAAGCGCCTCGTCGGCTGCGTGGTCGGCGGGAGCAAGTCCCCGACCATGGAGGGCTGGATCCACTGCGAGCAGGATCTTCCGCTGAGCTTCAGCGACGTCTCGTCCCACGACGACGATTTCAGCGTCAGTTACCAGTTCCACGACAGCGATGATCATCACCACGCCAACACCAAGCTCTCCACCTCGGTCTTCGAGTCCTCGTCCCACGACGTGCTGGCTAACGCGCCGGAGACGACCCTGGGCGCCGCTGCCCTGGCATGGCACTACGCCAACCTCGTCGTCTTCGCCGAGAAGCTCGCCATCTCGCCCCGGCACATCTGCCCCGACGAGAGGGACGCGCTGTACGGCATGCTGACCGATAGGATCCGGGCGTCCCTCCGAGCACGCCTCAGGCCGGCTTCGTTAGGCACCGGCAAGACGAACACGGCCTGCGATCGCGTCCTTGCCGCCGAGTGGGCTAACACGGTGCAGGGGATCCTGGGATGGCTAGCGCCGGTCGCCCACAACACCGTGCGGTGGCGGTCCGAGAGGAGCTTCGAGCAACGGAATGTCGGCTCCGGCACGAGCGTCCTGCTCATGCAGACGCTGCACTTCGCTGACCAGGAGAAGACCGAAGCTGCCATCACCGACCTGCTGGTTGGCTTGAACTACCTGTGGAGATACGGGACTGAGCTTGGTGCAAAGGCAAAATTGGAGTCAGCGGGTGGCGATCTTCACCATGATTGCGCGGATTACAGAGGCTGACGAAATCGACACAATGTTAATTTCTCAATTAGCAATATTTGTGACAAAGATGGCTGTCAAGTGTCAGCCGAATTGGAATGTTCTGGGGTTGGCTGTTTATATTAATCAGAAGTGGCATCTTTCGGGCGAGGAGATTAGATCCCTTGTGATTTTGCTACTTACTTGATGCAGTTCCTAGAAACAAACATCATCATCATGTTCATCTTGTAATCGATGTGTTGTTTTGTCCAGAAAGGAGTACTATTATACGACGATGCGTACAGCTAGCTAGGTGCTTTGATGTAAACAAATAAATGAGGACAAAAATTGGTTCTGCAAAAGCCTTTGCCCAAATGTCATCGGAGGAGAGCTCAAGATGGCCAATTTTAACGGGTATGCGCAGCAATATCGTTGCCCACCATCGATTGTCTGAACTTAAAATTTGCGAGTCCGCTTGGGCGTGAACCCTGGACATACCCCGAGACTCTGGACAAAGAGCATATAGCCAGCAGAAAGCTTTTGCCTCGGCGTGGAGCACCTCCTCTACATGTTTCATGTATCCAGCCCGCGTCCAGTATCATCGCCTAGTGAGTCACGGACAACAAGACCCCAGCCTCCATTAGCTTCATCCTCGGCCACATTGCAATCTATATTACTCCTCCGTATATAAATATAAAATGTTTTAGCATTTTTTAACAAGACGTATTTAGACATGTTTTAGTATAAAATACATATGAATCTACACGCTAAAATATGTCTATGTATATTTTATCTAGAAAATAGTAAAATATCTTACTCCCTCCGTCCGGAATTAAATGTCACAAAGTTTGACAAAAGTAGATGTATCTAGACAAAATTTAGTATTAGATACATCCACTTTTGTCAAACTTTGTGAAAATTCTGGACGGAGGGAGTACATTTTAATACGGATGGAGTAAGATTCAGACGTTTCTCGCTAGCAGTTTTATTCCTTCGGAAATGAAGCAGGTCCTCGGCCTTACATTTTGATTTGACGCACACAACCATTTTGTCCGCAATGTTTTATTCATGTACTGTCTAATACTCCCTCTATCTTAAATTAATTGTTACAAATATGTACACTAAACATAATTTAGTGTTAGATATATCAACTTTTGTCCATCTTTATGAGAATTAATTTGAGACGAAGGGAGTACAATCACACAAGGTGCGCTCTTGAAATTTGCACGCAATTGATTACATGAGTCACCTATGCCACACAAATTGTGTTGCTAAACGGCTAACCAAATTGGTTGAACAAAACTTGTGCGGCCATCTTTAGTCGATTGCACTGTACACGAAGTCCAGACCTTTGGTATGCTTGAGTAATGACCACCTACAAATCCAATGCATATGAAAGGTTACAAGTTTTCGTCTTGTTAAACACAAATCACTACGATGATTCCATATAGCCCAACATAAGGCACTAACCCCCACTGGGGTATTTAGCCTTTAAGCGGTTTACTAACACCTCATAACTAGTTCTCAAACATATTCGATATCTTAATTAATTGTAGCAAATTGATTACAATAAAACAAAGACGGTAGACGACACTTCTTATTGCTATTCCAATTCCGTTTTGTCAGATTTTCTTGAGTAAAAACCTCTATTTGGGTACCACGCGGATATCTTAACTTTTAGTTGAATTTTAAGTTTCTAAATGAACTTTTTTGAAAGATGATATTCTCGTTGACCATCTCCTTATACACGGAATTAGCCAAAATATTCTCCGGTTGTGAACATCCCACCTAAAAGCATCTCGTTCGTCAAACAACTGAACATCCATTAGTTGTTGAACCAAATGAAGCTAGGTCATCCACTTCTCCCCAATCAACTAAAACCTAATTTTAGTGGCATTGACATAAATTCATTGGCGATAGCATCATACTTGCGAGGCTCAATGTTATAAAGGGTTGGGTATCACTGGCTCAAAGGTGTGTCTTCGAGACAGATATCTTTCCAAAATCTTGTTTCAACACCATTGCTGACCATGAATTTCCCTCTTCTAAAAACTGATTTTTAACTCTCGCAAATATTTCTAGAATGGAGAATCACTAGGTTCCACGTCACTAGTGACAATGTTTTGGAATGAAGGTATTTGTCATGTAGAAGCTCCTATCATACCTCATCCTGATTAATGAAACCATTTGCATATGAGGCATATATTCCTAGGATACTTCACGAGTCCTCCAGATGGGCCTACCTGGTCTTAATACATGCAGAAACCTATTATCAAAGGCCACCGTCTATCTTCAAGAAGGCCTAGTTGGAGTCCGCCTATGCTTCAACTTGCGGCTCAAGGACGGAAGGCGCAACCGACATAGACAGAGTTTGTAATCTATCCGGGTGCGGATTCGAGACCCAGTCTCCTATATAAAGGCTGGCATAACCCACAGGTAGGGCATCCCTTATTTCCACCCACCATAGCCTTGGCTTGCGCGAGAACCAATTTCTCCGCCGCAACCACTATAGCTCTTATTGTCAGTGGCGGACCCAGGAATTTTGCAAAATAACTATTTTTGGGAGAAATATAAGCACTATATGGCACAAATGTTGTTTTCACAATAGTTTTAACATGGAAATACGAATACAATATATTATATGTTCAATACACATACCAATGTTAACAAGATCACAACACATTCGAATGATTCATAACAACACATCAAAAGCTCATATGCGCTAATATTAGATATGGTAGAACTCCCAAAAGGCTAATCAAACTCCGACGGTCGACGACACATTCTAGAGACCCTACAAGGTAAGAAAGAAAGATGGATTAGTAAATCAAATAAAGCCAATGTAATGAAATATACCTAGATATAATACCAATGAGGTAACGAGATATATGTGACGCCCCGAGATCGGGCACTATGCAGATTTCAGCATTCCCGCCAAATCCGCATAATAACCGAGTCCAGGTTGCCACTTGTGATAACATTACCACAGTTCACGAATATTCCGCAACAACAACAGAATGAGATATATACAAGAAGACTCAAACGAGTCAAGGATACAACTGATACAATACAAAGATCCAAATAACAGCGGAAGAAACAACAAAGTGTCCGGCTACGGACGAGATACAAATTGGACTAAGAGTCCTGAAGATAACCGAGAGCGTCCAATCCCTGCCCAGGCCAAGCCGGAGGGATTCCCAAGCTAACATCGTCAGACTTCAAACCTGTTGACTGCAATGTTGAATATGCAGCCACGAAAAAGGATTCGTGGGTCAGTACGGTTAAGTACTGGCAAGTGGATAACCCATACTCACAAGATACCGGCGTAACCAGTCATCACAAGATACAAATACTTTGGGATCAACGGAAAGGAAGGGATTATTGCAAATAAGCGGCAGCGGGCTGCACTAACCAACTACAGAAACTCACTACAACTTCCGGCTAACAGAAAGAAGATAAGATAGCGTATCGAAACCAACTACAACTACTCACCAAACAAACCCATCCAATGTTACCCCTACTAAGGAAGCAACCCAAGGATAACTCACACGGTTGATTAATGATGGATCAAGTTATTGTGTTAATAAGACTATTACTAGTCAAGTTATTATCGTTAGGTGTAAGTTGTCTGAGTACTTGTTAGCCAGTACTTTCACCAAGTAATCCATAACCGCGGAAAACACGGCTTCTCGAGAAGATTCATCCCTGCAGGGTGTGCTCCAGTACCCGTACACACTCAAGCCACCAACTAAAACTCAGGTTGGCTTGACACGACCCAAACCATCTCTACAACCCATCCTAGGAGCCACGGAGCTATAAGGTCCCAGCCACGCAGCCGAATACTCAGCGCAGGTGTGCAAAACTCCCGCAGGACACAACACCCCGGCACTACAGGCCTCGCCCTATATGCATCATCATCATCATCATCATCATAACCAGTAACCATGGGGGGCCCTCCCATTATGCAAGGAGCAAATGGAACACCCGAACTAAGTGTGGCTCTTCGGACAAGCTGCAGATCAGGTCTAAGTCGAGGGGGGTCCCATACTACCACCCGGATGCGGTGAGCACGCTCATCATGGATCAGTAGACAAGACTCTTTTCCTAGTTTCGACACTAGCAGGCTTCAAAACCCTAACCCGGACCTCCTGCCGGTGCCTTAACATCAAATTATTATTACCCAAAACATTACAAGTTGTTGATTGAATTGAAACCCAGCTATCAAACTAAGCAGGTGATACGACAAAGGATAACAAGACTCGAGCACAAACAAATCTAAGCATGCAACTACGACACGGGGGCCAACAAGGTAAACAAGCAACAGTTAATAGGAAGTGGAAGGAAAAGGCTATATCATGGCTGCAAGGTAAACATATAATAGGATCGAGACACAAGCATCGTATCAACAGGCTAGAATAAGAACAACGGAAAGAATCGGTAACAAGTGATGAAAGGCAGCCATATGGCAGCAAGTGAGTATACTTGCCTGAGATCCCGCAAGGTAGCAGAACTTGTCGTTGCTCACATCATCTCAGCGTCCTATCCGCGAAGAAGCAACGAACTAGAACAAATACCGGATGCAACAATTACTACTACGGCAAAAGATCCAGCATGATCCTATTTTATATGCATGACATGGCAAGATGCAACGGAGAGGAAACAACTTAAGCAATTTAATCGGAACTGGAGTCCGGAGAAATAATTATCGGTTCAAGTTGTTTAGCTAACCATCAATATTAAATGTTGTTTCGCATGGAAAACAGTAAATAGGTGAGTTAAGCAATATTAAATGGAATAGGGCAACAACTGAATTAAATACCCCAACACATTCCATATTTATTTAATAGGTGAACATGCATAACACTACTACAAATGCAAAATGCAAGGTGCAAACATGAACATGGATGGCATGAACAGATTAAGTGCATTTTCCTGATATGAAAACATATTTTATTTGTTGGATTTGGAATTAAAATGAGCAAGTTATCAAATTAGCAATTTTAAATGCATTAATTAAGAAATAGTTGTTTTCAGCGATTTAAATTATTCAAAACAGAAAACAAAGTTGATATTTGGAAAGTACATGAAAAGTTGATTGGAAAACATATTTAGTTTGTGGAATTTGGAATTTTTATGAACAAGTTATGATTTTTGCAAGTTTAAGTGAATTTAACAAGAATTCAAATATTGCACCAATTTAAAATATTCAAAACAGTAAACAAATTTTATATTTGGATAGATCATTCAATTTGGGACAGAAAACATATTTAAAAAGTTAAAATTGGAGTTAAAATGATTTTCTTATGCAATTTACAAGATTTGGGGTAAATCTGCCATTTTTAGGGAACCAGGGGCTTAGAAATAATTTTGCAGGGGCTAGAAATAAGTTAGAAGGGCCTATGTGTGATTACTGAGAGTGTGCTGTATCAAATCATTGCAAAAATAAAAGTTTTTGGTTTATGTGGGAGGGGGGATTCGATCCCAGCACCTCTGCTAGCGCACAGAGGGGAGCAAACCAACTGGGCTGGTGCGTTTTCTTGTCAGGAAGGGGAGCAGCGGGGGGCTTAAGGTTCAGACAACCACTTCTGAACCAAACGAAAATAACAGCAAAAAGGTGGGGTGCGGGACTCGAACCCGCGACCTGGGGGTTGCGCTCAAAGGGGCCTAACCAGTGGGCTGCTGCGAGCTTGTGATAGATCTGGAGATGCGTTTGCTTTTGAGGTGACTGTGCCGAAAATAACTGAAACTCGAACTGAACTCGGTTGCAGATCGGAAGGGACGGATGGACACAGCAACCTCGACCACGACCCAGCGTCGATGGCGGAGCGGTGAGGTGCGGGCGTGGGGTAGCGTGCAGAACGCAGCGGAAGGGAGAGGGAAGGAGGAAGGGAGGGCGCTGCTCACCTCGGGGCGCTGATAGAGGCGAGATCGGGGCAGGTTACAGGTGGTCGACAGAGGCCGGCGGCGGAGGAAAAGCTTGACGGCGTCGCCGACTCGGGCCTCCTCCCGCCTCCGCGCCTTCACGAAACTCGACGAGGAACCCACCCCGATTCCATTCCCGCCCACAGTAGCCCTCCGCGGCGGCCACACGACGGTGCACGAGCTCGCGAAAAACATCCATGGAGGTCCTCTCGATGTTTCAGAAAATTAAACAGAGAGGAGGAGAGAGGTAGGTGGCGGCGATGGGAGAAGGAGGAGGGGAGAAGGGGCGGTCTAGGGTTTGGAGGGGCCTCGAGGGGGAGATAAAGGAGGTGGGATCGGTGGGGGGGCGTGGTGCTGTCGCTTTCCTCCATGGCTGCGTCAGCAGTACGGAGGTGGGGGATGATACTGGTTGGGCCTCCTTCGGGTTGTAGGTGGGCTGCCCCTTGTGGGCTGGCCTGCCTCCCCACTCCTTTTCTTTTATTCTTTTTCCTTCTTTTTTTTTGTAATGCATGAAAGAGAGAGAGAGGGGAATAGAAAGGTTTGGGGTGTTAAATTTTATAGATAAATTGTTAATTTCCAAAACAGCAAATAACAAGGTTTGGTACTTATTTCCAACAATTTGGGAAAGTGACAAATTGTTTGAACTTTGCTATTTGAAAATCATAGGATTTCAGTTGATTTTTAAAATTGACAAATTTTATTTAATGAACCCAAAAACTTAGTGAGCTAAAAAGAGTGCAAGTTGTTAATTTTCTCAAACCACAATTTGATCATGTCAAATAAGAAGGAGAAAGATTTGAAACTTAGTTTGCCATTAGGGTGTGGATAAAAAAGAATTTCATTCACAAGCAATCAACTTCAAACTATTAAAACAATTGGAGTTGTTTGATTGCAATTATTAAATTGGAAGTTTGGACAATGTTGGAAAGTTTAATTTGGTTTTGAAAATTGGAGATTTGTTCTGAAAACATGATGCAATGCATATGATGCATGTGATGCAATGCAACAACCAACTTTCTTTCTAGGGTAACACCCCAGGTGTTACAATATACCTAGATATAGTACCAATGATGTGCTAATTAGCCGTAGCCTTACGAGGTAATTGTTTCCTTCTCTTCTTCATGGCTTGAAACCGTTGAGCAATAACACCACCATCAAGTTTTTTAAAAATCTCTCGCTCGGTGTAACATATCATCAAGTCATTTAACCAGTCATTCTTGACTTTGTTATGCAATTTGGACTTGATAATCTTCATTGCCGAAAAAAGCTCTCTCAACCAATGCAGTTGACACCGGTAATATTAAGGCCAACCCAATAAGCTTATAGACCAATTGGAAGACCAAATGCTTCCCCGTTTCAACCATCTTTGTAGCCAAACTTTCAAGATTCGTGCAAGTAGAAAAAGAGGAATGGATTTTCACATGGTGAATGTAATTCTCAATTTGTCCTCGTATGGTTGCACGGTCATTGTCGTGGTGTTGTCACGGCAAGTGTCCTCGTGCGACAACCAGATTGTTAGGCCATAGCTTCTAAGCGAAGTATCAAAAGGGTTATGACGGGAACGAGGGAAGCGAGTTTACCCAGGTTCGGCCCCTCTATTGAGGGTAAAACCTACTCCTGATTCTTTATTATTGGTGGTCCGAGACCTCGATTACAGGGCATGATTCCGGCTTACAATGTTTCGAGGCCTATTGCTATGAACTAGAACTTGTCTCTCTACGTCTCAGGAACTCGCTTTATATAGCAGACTAGTTCCTGAGGTTACAAAGGATCCAGGTCACTTTCGTCCTCGGAGTCCTAGAAGGATCCGGTCTTCAGGCCCCTAGCCGGTTTACCCTAGGGCCCGATTCAGTTCTAAGGGCTTGGATCGTCCTCCCAGACTTGGGCCGTCCCGGGCCTTCTATCTTGTTATCATACTTGGCTGGGTCACGCTGAGTTGTGTCCGGGTCTTCCAGCCGGTTCTCCGAATCTTCAATCTTCCTTACGATTCTTCTTCCTCGAACCCTCAAAGTATAAATCAGAACATTAGTTATGAACCGGTAGTGATTGAATCCGTTTCATGCGGGAGAATTTAGGGGCACCCCCTTATCTATTCCCCCAACATTAGCCCCCAAATTAACGTGAATGATGAGCCATGGCTTATCTTGTTCGCGTTAAACTCCTGAAAGAAAATCAAATATAATCTTGTTTCGTTGAAGAAAATATCTGAGTCTTGATCTTAATGTTCTAAAAATTCCATTGTTCGTTTTTTCTCTCACTCTTACTTCCAAGTTTTAAACCGTAAGAGCTTAAACCTGAAATTATGTTTGCGAGTTTATCTCCAGGATTTGAGGAACAAATCTCCAGTCTATCCCGAAACTTTCTACGCTTATTTATTGCGCCAAATCCAACATATTTATCTCCACAAATTGTAGATCCAATCAAACGGATAATTTGCAAATATTGATCTCCAGGGTCCTTTTCGCAAAATGGCCGCTAAACCCTAGGGTTTTAGCCCCCACTTACGTACCCTTCTCATCATTCCGTACCTAAGCCCCCACTTCATCTTCAAACTCCAGCGCTGCCCAGGAGCTCGAAACTAGCTTGCACACCGTTGTATCATAGTACTTTCGATAAATAGGAGTGTCGAACCTAACAAGGATCAGAAGGTGTTAACAAGTAGGTTGGATAGAGGATTCACTGTAAACACTAGCAAACAGGTTTTTGGTGGTTTTTGATATAGCAGATAAATAAAGTGCGAGTAAATAAAAGACAGTAAAATTGCAGCGAGTGGCCCAATCCTTTCGAGAGCAAAGGACAAACCGGTTATTCTATTTATGATTACGAGATGTTCTCGAGGACACATGGGAACTTCGTCAAGCACTTTTTTTTCATACAGTTGATTAATATTTATTGTTTTGATAGGTGTTGTGTGGGTGAACATATACTAATGCACCGCCCAACTAGGACTAATACACAATTGTGATTAAACCCCTTGCAAGCGTCCTCAAATACAAGAAAGTAATTAAGATAAATCTGACCACAACCTTAAACTCTGTGATCCTACACTCCCCGTGCATCGGTTTCCTAACGGGGGTTTAGGTTGCTGTCACTCCGACAACCCCACAATTACTAGCCGAATACACAATGCATCCTCCTAGTCCCATAAAGGTGAAGTTTCATGTATTCGACGTTCACATGACACCACTAGAAGAATAACACCACAACTTAAATATCAAACCACTAGATATTACTTCAACATAATTCCACTACTAACATCTTGACTTCTCCCATGTCCTCAAGAACTAAACGAACTACTCACAAGACATCATATGGATCATAATCAAGAGGTGATATAATGATGAATAATAATCTGGTCATCAAGTGCAAACACCGATAAATCTCACAAGCATCAACTACTAACAAGTAATCCACACCGGGAGAGAGATCTAGTGAAGAACAACGATATAGAACCCTAATCGTTACAGTGGGACGGAGATGGATGGTGAGGGTGCTGGTGATGATGATGATGATGATGACGGTCTTGATGATGCCCGGAGCGATGACGGTGACGATGGTGATGATTTCCCCTCTCCGGGGAGGAAATTCCTCGGCAGATTTCTCCCTGCCGGAGAGCTTTTGACGAGGGGATGAATCCCGGACCTATCGGGTGAGGCTACCCAGTCCAAGGCCCAAGACCTACGCCCAAAGGGAGATGCCATAAACAGTTCTAGAAGGCCCAATCAAGGCCCACCCGCAAGGCCTTGATGGTCAAGAAAGGAAACTTGTAACCGACTTAAGGTTAGGGTTTGTATCCCCCCGAGTGCGGTTTGAGACCTGGCCACCTATATAAGGCCAGGAGAACCACCGGGAGGGAAAAAAGGAATACCGCACCACCAAAGCCTTGAGATTGATACCTTACTCTCGACTCGAGCACCCCCCATTGTAACCGATCTATTGCTAATACAGATCGACAGAAGCCGGATTAAGGGTTTTTACCTCTACGAGGGCCCCGAACCTGGGTAAATTGTGCCCCCTGTTAGCCGACGATTGTCACCAGCGCCTATACGTTCTCCTAATAAAAACCCTATCGGTTCACCCGAGGGACTTGTTGAGATGCATATTCGACAACTTTTCTCTCTCTGTTGTTTTCCGCCCCGAGGAGGCGGCGGAATATTTCCTCGATGGCTCTGTGAGGCTTAGGGTTCCCTGGGGGTCAAGTATGCGAAAGGAGTGATACGTCATAAAGGTATCCCTAATTTCTGATGCTCCATGATCATATTTTGCCAATTGCTACATGTTTTCTCCCTTTATTTATAGCATTTTTATACGTTTTCCGGACTAACCTATTAACAAGATGCCACAAAGCCAGTTCCCTGTTTTCTCCTGTTTTTTAGTTTCAGAAAAGTTGTTCTGGAAATATTCTCGGAATTGGAAAATTCAAAGCCCGGAAGTCCTATTTTCCCCGGAATCATCCAGAAGACCGAAGAGGAGCTGGAGAGGGGCAGCAGGGGCACACCATAGGGTGGCGCGCCCCTGGCCGCGCCAGCTATGGGTATGCGCCCCCCAGCCTCCACCGCCTTCGCCCTTTCGCCTATTTAAGGCCCCCGGGATGGAAAACCCTAAACACCGGATCAAAATCCCCGAAAAAGTTCTGCAGCCGCCGTCACCGTCAACCCCAGATATGGGGGTTCTGAAGCTGTTTCCGGCACCCTGCCAGAGAGGAGATCATCACCGGAGGCCTCTTCATCACCATGCCTGCCTCCGGAGTGATGCGTGAGTAGTTCATCCTTGGACTACGGGTTCGTAGCTGCAGCTAGATGGTTGTCTTCTCCTCATATGCCTCCATGTTTAGATCTCGTGAGATGCCTATCATGATCGAGATTGATCTTATGTAATTCTTTGTGTTGTGTTTGCTGGGATCCGATGAATATTGACCTTATGCCAAGTTGATTATAGTCTTTATTTGCATATGTTATTTGTGATCTTGCATGATCTCCGTTGCTAGTAGTTATTATGGCCAAGTAATTGCTAGTGACTCCAAGAGGGAGTATTTATGCTCGATAGTGGGTTCATGCCTCCTTGTTCCCTTGCTCGAGTGACAGAAACGTGAAGGGGGAGGATGTGATGTTGCCATTAGGGATAATACAACGGTGAGAGTGCCCGCGTGCATAATCATTGCTTACATTACACACTTTGTTTAATGCAATTACCTATTGCTTGCAACTTAATACCTGAGGGGGTTCGGATGATAACCTGAGGGTGGATTATTAGTCATAGATGCAGATGGATATCGTTCTATGTATCTTCTTGTAATGCCCGCACTAAATAGCATAGTAATCTTCATGTCATATTGTGCACTACGGTGCAACCTTTATTTGTCAATTACCCAGTTGTAATTTGTTCACCCAGCATGCTATCTTTTATGGAGAGACACCACTAGTGAAACTACGAACCCCGGTCCATTTTTCCACACTGTTAAACAAACCACAACAATTTCCTGCTTTCTTTAATTTCTGCAAGCATACACTATTTTTCCACACTATACGTCTAATCTTTGTTTTCAGCAAGACCGGTAAGATTGACAACCTCACTGTACCGTTGGGGCAAAGTATTTTGGTTGAGTTGTGTGCAGGTTCCCCGTTGTTGCTGACACCGGTGAAGCGCCAGCACCACCATCAGTGGCATCAACCTTCCGAAGATTCTCTTTCTCCTACTGGATTGATAACCCTGGTTCTTAACTAAGGGGAAAAATCCTACCGCTGTGCTCATCACACCTTCCTCTTGGGGTTCCCAACAACGCAGAGAAAGGATTTAACTCTGCCAGCAATCAAGGAGGCGGCCAGAGGTGGGCCAGGGTGGCCACACCACCCCCAAGCGCGACCAAGGGGGGCACCCCCTAGTGGTGTGGGACCCTGGTGGCCCCCATCCGGGTCTCCTCATGGCTGGCTCCCTCTTATGTACTTCTAAGACTCCTACGATGCCCCCTTCTTCTTCTGATCTTCTGAAATAGGGTATCTTCACGGTGCTTTTTCCATCATATTTTTGGTCCCGGTGATTGTTCTCCAATAATTATTAAATATGCAAAATAAGATGAAATAAAATAAGTAATGCATCATAAGATAGAATATATCGATGAATAACAGAAAATTGCAATATAAAATAGTGATGCAAAATGGACGTATCAACTCCCCCCAAGCTTAGATCTTGCTTGTCCCCAAGTGAAACTGAACTCAGTAAACATGACCATAGGTTTACGGAGTGAGGTGTCGATAAATAAAATACGGACAAGAAGCATCACATCTATCAATACACAAGTCATTCTGGACAACAACTTTCTCTCATATAATTAAAATTGAAACAAGTAGAGGGAATCACAATAAAGGTGCAAAAAAGGAAATCGTAATTGGTGAAGGCAAACTCCGTTCTTTGTTAGAGAACAATTAACAGATTGTACTTATCTTTCAATCAGAGTCTTTATATTAGAGCTTATATTGCAAAGTTTAACATGCTCAATCATAACAGTCTCTTTGCATTCATTGATAACTTTCAAAGTGGTATTCATTGAGATAAGAAAATTTGTACTAAACAAGGAAGGATGAAGGACATGATTGAATAAATCAACATATAGATGGATAGATCACAACAACTCAAATGCTTGCTTAAGATAGAAATGAGTAGGTTTACTGACTCAACATAAAGGTAAAAGATAGGCCCTTCGTATAGGGAAGCAGGGATTAACTCATGTGCTAGAGCTTTTCATTTGATAAACAAAGGTATTGAAAACAATTTTGAGAGTGGTGTATGTTTATGTTGTTGGGAATATGCCCTAGAGGCAATCATGTATGATGTAATTCCCACTGTATTCATGAAGTTATTAAGTTGTCCTTGTTTTGAACATCTGATATATGTCATTGAATATGTGATTCGATTGTGGAACTATATATTCATGTTGTTCATACTAGATTGTCCTTGGTCATTTAGGTTGTGCTGGACACACACCCTAGACTAACGTGAGTGTTGGCTGATGACACGGTTCCACTTGTCATGGGCATGGTGATGCCATTCCAACGTTCACGGACTCGGCTAAAGAGTTTAGCAAGTCGGACTGACCCACATTGAGATGCAACGAGCAAGTCGTCATTTGCATGTCTCAATCAATGTAATCCTTAGACCTGAGGTTGTCGCACAATCCGAGTTGTGGATCACCGACTTAGGTTCTATCAAACGTTGTTCTGTGACAAGCAACTATAAAGGCAGAGTTCGGGTCGAATGAGAAGCAAACTGCGTGATGTGGATAATCAAGATGGGATTTTGCCCCTCCGAATGGAGAGATATTCTCTGGGCCCTCTCGAGTGATATGATTCAGGAAGCATGGCCATGCGCGACTCAGTTAAATGTTAACTGTGTCGGTTGACTAAGAGTTAGTCAGATGAATCACATATCACGGATCGAGAAGAGAGTCGAACTATTTAAAGGATGACGATAAATCGCCTATAGTTCGACAAGGTATATCATGAGGCAAAAGGCACTAAGATGACTATCACATTGAAAGGTATGTCGTCATGACTCAATGGGACTTGGGAGTCGGCACGTTCTGCTAGGATCCGCTACCGATTGATCGATTGAGAGTCGGACTCCAATTGTGTCCAAGTCGCCATGAGACTGCAGGGTCGCACACTTAAGAGCGGGAGCAAGTATTGGTTGGGTTGGACCCGAACCGAAAATGGACTGATTTTGTGAGTCGGACTCACAGAGGGAATGGGCCACAAGTGTTGTGAAGCCCACTACCATTCGCTATATAAAGAGGGGCGCAGGTTGCCCAGCGGGCACGTTAGTCCTCTCTCCCATGCGTTGGGAACCCTAGCCCCACTCAGTCCAGCCGTCGCACCGGACCTAGCAGTCCGCCGTCGGAGCTCCTCCTCGTACGTGTGCATACCGACAGAGGTGTTGTACGTTCAGCACTTCGACGTTCGCGGGATCGGATCGGCTGGATCGGATCGTAGGAGTGCACTGCCCCGACGCGCTGCATCGATAATCCGCACCTGCGCGTCTAGTGGTAATACTCGTGGCCTTCTACCTCGGCTAGATCTTGGAAGTACCGCGTAGGAAAAGTTTTTGTTTATCTCTACGCGTTCCAGCAGTGGTATCAGAGCGGTAGCTTCTGGTATTAGGCCCGAGATCCGTACATATGTGATATGTAGTTAGCGTTAGATGTGATCTAATTGTTGTTTTGGTGGTCGGTCTATGAGATAGATCGGTTTTGTACAAGGTTGATTGGATCAATCGTACTCGGGGTTAATGGATGATCAGGTTTCCGTGATCATACTGCTAAGGTCGTGGAACAATTACCCCTACCGGTCGGTTTCCGCCATCGGGGTATACCGTGACACATAAATCCAGTTGCGGTGATCGAAGATCAAAGAGTTTGGTCGAATCGGAATACGGATCAGATTCGGGTAAAATCGTTTTATCCGATGAAGAAATCCATGATCGGACCGCCGGCTTTGCCCTGTCGTAGAGCCTTAGATGTCGTTGCAAGTTTCACAACGCCGGTAGATATCGTATCTATGCATAACTTGTTTTTGCAGGAAGTTGTGAATGGTATAGCTTATGTGCATGTGATGTGTGTAATCCATACATGATCTGCGTATCATGTTCTTGTCAGCCGGCTGGAGCCTAGGTGCTGTCATTTTATTGTATACCGGCCTGCGTGTCGGATTCTCTATGTAAATTTTAATTTACCAGCTAGTGTAGCTTGTTGGAGAACCCGGAAGGCATGCAAGTCGATGTACAAGTCGGCTACATGGAGTAAGATGGCACGTGACAAGAGTTGGCACGAGTCGACTTACAAGCTTCGTGGAGATGGAGATCACCATGAAGAGAGCCATACCATTTCACATTATAATTGCTTTATTTGTGTTATTGTTATGTCTCTGTTTACCTCTATTTAGATAGTTGGTAGATTTTAATCCCTCAAAGAAGGTCTAGTCGGTCGCCCCGCCAGTGCTGCACCATCACAAGTCGGACATTC
This sequence comes from Alopecurus myosuroides, assembly GCA_028641055.1. NCBI lineage: Eukaryota > Viridiplantae > Streptophyta > Magnoliopsida > Poales > Poaceae > Alopecurus > Alopecurus myosuroides. Next base: position 141,667,695 of record CM054063.1, read on the forward strand.
TTGGTAGTGGGCTCATGAAATTGAGGTGCTACCAATTCTTTCCGGTTAGGTGGGTTTGAGTCGGACTCTTACAAGCGGAAGCACTTGGTAATCTAGACGAGTCCATCACAACGGTTGTGGGGCTCGGGGCTCGGTAGGTTGGGAGCCGGGGCATGTGATGCCACCCAACTAACAGGAGTCGTATAGGGATACGATTGGCAAGGTGTTGCCTACCTAGATCACTTGACGACTAGCGGTGATGCTAAAGCTCACTAGTCGGCTTGCTTATTTGGGATCTTGAATCACTTAGCAACCATCGGAGGGATGTTGGTTCTAGTGGGAGCATAAGTATTAAAGCGTTTAATATGCCTGCTCTTTTATGAATACATGTCTTAAGTGTTTTTGCATATTTTCTGTTGTAGATCAATGGCACCTAGCAACCTTCCTCAGTTGTCCGCGTTTGCGTTGAGGTCAATCCTAGAGAAAAATAAGCTTAATGGAACTAATTTCACCAACTGGTATCGTATTCTGAGGATAGTCCTCAAGCATGACAAGAAAGAACATGTTCTAGAAACTCCACTTCCAGATGAGCCTGATGACGATGCGACTGTCGCTGTCATGAATGCCTACCGTAAGACTAAAGATGAGTCTACGGAAATCAGCTGTCTTATGCTTGCACACATGGAACCGGACTTGCAGCAGCAGTTCGAGAATGTTGAGACCTACGATATGATCAAAAGCCTCAAAAGTATGTTCCAGGCTCAGGCAAAGACCGAGAGGTATCAAGAGTCTCAAGCTTTGCTGGGCTGTAAGCTAAAAGATGGCGACCCACTGAGTCCGCATGTAATCAAGATGATTGGTTACATTCAGTCTCTGGATCGGCTGGGCGTCCCAATTAACGAAGAGTTCGCTACTGATATAATTCTGAACTCTCTTTCTAGTGCGTATGGTTCGTTCATCTCGAACTACCATATGCATGGTATGGATAAGAGTATCACTGAATTACATGGGATGCTCAAAACGGCAGAGGCTGATATCAAGAAAGGCGCCAGTCGAGTGTTGATGGTGCAGAATAAGGCTAAGTTCAAGAAGAGTTCTTGGACCAAGAAGAAGAAGGATAAGTCAGGAGGTAGCACCCATGGCCCTGTCCAGAGTGCTCCCTCAAAGACTAAACCTTCTCCTACAGCCGGAGCCAACTGCTTCTATTGCAAGCAAGATGGCCACTGGAAGAGGAACTGCACCAAGTATTTGGCTGACAGAGCCAAGAGTGGAGGTGTGACTTCCAACTCAGGTACGCTTGTGTGCAATGTTATAGACATTTATCTTGCTGATGCGCCTAATAGTTCTTGGATATATGATACCAGATCAGTTATTCACATATGCAACTCGTTGCAGGGACTGGTAAGAACTAGGAGCGTGGCAAGAGGAGAGGTTGACATTCGGGTCGGCAACAAGGCGAGAGTCGCTGCGTTGGAAGTCGGCACGATGCAACTTCATTTACCTTCAGGATTTATTTTGGAACTAAATAATTGTTATTATGTTCCAGCGCTTAGTCAAAACATTATTTCCGCCTCATGTTTGATGAGACAAGGTTATGAGTCGAATATTAAGAATAATGGTTGTTCTTTATATTTGAAAGATATGTTTCATGGCTTTGCACCCGTTCAGAACGGGTTATTTATTTTAAATCTTGATAGTGAATCGGTCTATAACATAAATGTTAAAAGGTTGAAACCAAATGATCTGAATATGGCTTACTTTTGGCACTGTTGGCTTGGTCATATAAGTTGGAAGCGCATGAAGAAGCTCCATGATGATGGACTTCTAACTTCGTTTGACTTAGAGTCATTCGAGACATGCGAATCATGCCTACTAGGCAAGATGACCAAGACACCTTTTGCAAGGAGTTGTGAAAGGGCGTCCGACTTGTTGGAACTAATACATAGTGATGTATGTGGACTAATGAGCACGACAGCTAGAGGTGGTTATGAGTACTTCATTACCTTCACTGATGATTTGAGTAGGTATGGATATATCTATTTAATGAAACACAAGTCGGAAGCCTTTGAAAAGTTCACGGAATTCGAGAGTGAGGTACAAAATCAACTCGGCAAGAAAATAAAGTTTCTACGGTCGGACCGTGGGGGCGAGTACATGAGCCATGAGTTTGATGACCATCTAAAGAGTTGTGGAATAGTTCCTCAACTCACTCCACCGGGTACACCGCAGAGAAATGGTGTATCGGAACGGAGAAATCGGACCTTGTTGGACATGGTACGATCAATGATGAGTCGGACAGATCTACCTTTATCATTTTGGGGTTATTGTCTAGAAACTGCATGTTTCACACTAAACAGAGTACCATCAAAGTCAGTAGAGAAGACACCACATGAGATGTGGACGGGCAAAAAGCCAAGTTTGTCTTTTCTTAAGATTTGGGATTGTGAGGTATTTGTCAAGCGACTTCAGTCGGACAAGCTCACGCCCAAGTCGGATAAGTGTATTTTCGTGGGGTATCCGAGGGAAACCTTGGGGTACTACTTCTACAACCGGGAAGAGGGCAAAGTGTTTGTCGCTCGGAATGGTGTCTTCCTTGAGAAAGAGTTTCTCAGTCGGGAAGTCAGTGGGAGCACGGTGCAACTCGAAGAAATTCGAGAGGAACCAGCTAGGGGCGAGTCGGCAATGGCCTTGGAGGCTGAGCCGGTCGTGGTACCTACACCGGTTACAGCACCTGAACTTCGGAGATCTGCCAGATTACAGAGTGCTCGAGATGATTTACTGTTAGACAGTAATGAGTCGGCAACTTATTCGGAAGCGATGGTGGGATCTGATTCCGAGTCATGGCTTGGAGCCATGAGATCCGAGTTAAAGTCCATGGATGAAAACCAAGTTTGGAATTTGGTTGATCTGCCCGACGGTGCAAGACCCGTCGAGTGCAAATGGGTCTTTAAGAAGAAAATTGATATGGATGGAAATATTTCCGTCTATAAAGCACGACTTGTCGCGAAGGGGTTCCGACAAGTTCAAGGAGTTGACTACGACGAGACCTTCTCGCCCGTAGCGATGCTTAAATTAATTCGGATCATGTTAGCCATAGCAGCCTATTTCGACTATGAGATATGGCAGATGGATGTCAAGACGGCTTTCCTTAATGGAAATTTAACTCAGGACGTGTATATGATACAGCCCGAAGGTTTTGTCGATCCAGCTAATGCTGACAAGGTATGCAAACTTCAGAAATCCATTTATGGGTTGAAGCAAGCATCTCGGAGTTGGAACATTTGCTTTGATGAGGCAGTCAAATCGTTTGGCTTCATCAAGAGCGATCATGATTCTTGTTTATACAAGAAGTTTAGTGGAAGCAAAGTAATTTTTCTAATCTTATATGTGGATGACATATTGCTGATTGGAAATGATGTCATGATGTTGCAAGAAACCAAAGAGTCATTGGAAAGGAGTTTCTCAATGAAGGATTTGGGTGAGGCGACATACATATTAGGAAGCAGGATCTATAGAGATAGATCCAGGCGGCTCATTGGATTGAGTCAGAGTACATATCTGGACAAGGTTTTGAAGAAATTCAAAATGGAAGAGTCCAAGAAGGGATTCTTACCGATGTCCCATGGCATAAAACTTAGCAAGACTCAGTGTCCTTCGACAACTGATGAGCGAAGTCGGATGAGTGTGATCCCGTATGTTTCGGCAATCGGATCCATCATGTATGCCATGATTTGTACTAGGCCAGATGTTTCCTATGCTCTAAGTGTTACGAGCAGATACCAGGCTGACCCTGGCGAAGCCCACTGGGCAGCGGTTAAAAACATCCTTAAGTATTTGAGAAATACTAAGGAAATGTTCCTAATTTATGGAGGTGATGAGGAATTCAATGTAAAGGGTTACACGGATGCGAGTTATCTCACCGACTCGGATGATTCTCGTTCGCAATCTGGATACGTGTTCGTAATGAACGGAGGGGTTGTGAGCTGGAAGAGTTCCAAGCAAGATACGGTGTCTGCATCTACAACAGAGGCTGAGTATATTGCTGCCTCAGAGGCGGCAAAGGAAGCTGTTTGGATCAGGAACCTCCTGATGGATTTTGGTGTGGTTCAGGGCGAGTCCAATCCTTTGGACGTATATTGTGACAACAATGGTGCTATTGCACAAGCCAAGGAACCTAGACAACACCAGAAGAACAAACATATACTCATGCGGTACCACCTCATTCGCCAGTTTGTCGAACAAGGTGATATCAAGTTATGCAAAGTACACACGGATGCAAACATTGCAGATCCGTTGACAAAGGCGCTACCACAGCCTAAGCATGAGGCTCACACGAGAGGTATGGGCATTAGATGCCTAGGCATATGATGCCAGGATGATTGACTCTAGTGCAAGTGGGAGACTGTTGGAAATATGCCCTAGAGGCAATCATGTATGATGTAATTCCCACTGTATTCATAAAGTTGTTAAGTTGTCCTTGTTTTGAACATATGATATATGTCATTGAATATGTGATTCGGTTGTGGAACTATATATTCATGTTGTTCATACTAGATTGTCCTTGGTCATTTAGGTTGTGCTGGACACACACCCTAGACTAATGTGAGTGTTGGCTGATGACACGGTTCCACTTGTCATGGGCATGGTGATGCCATTCCAACGTTCACGGACTCGGCTAAAGAGTTTAGCAAGTCGGACTGACCCACATTGAGATGCAACGAGCAAGTCGTCATTTGCACGTCTCAATCAATGTAATCCTTAGACCTGATGTTGTCGCACAATCCGAGTTGTGGATCACCGACTTAGGTTCTGTCAAACGTTGTTCTGTGACAAGGCAACTATAAAGGCAGAGTTCGGGTCGAATGAGAAGCAAGCTGCGTGATGTGGATAATCAAGATGGGATTTTGCCCCTCCGAATGGAGAGATATTCTCTGGGCCCTCTCGAGTGATATGATTCAGGAAGCATGGCCATGCGCGACTCAGTTAAATGTTAACTGTGTCGGTTGACTAAGAATTAGTCAGATGAATCACATATCACGGATCGAGAAGAGAGTCGAACTATTTAAGGGATGACGATAAATCTCCTATAGTTCGACAAGGTATATCGTGAGGCAAAAGGGACTAAGATGAATATCACATTGAAAGGTATGTCGTCATGACTCAATGGGACTTGGGAGTCGGCACGTTCTGCTAGGAGCCGCTACCGATTGATCGACTGAGAGTCGGACTCCAATCGTGTCCAAGTCGCCATGAGCCTGCAGTGTCGCACACTTAAGAGCGGGAGCAAGTATTGGTTGGGTTGGACCCAAACCGAAAATGGACTGATTTTGTGAGTCGGACTCACAGAGGGAATGGGCCACAAGTGTTGTGAAGCCCACTACCATTCGCTATATAATGAGGGGCGCAGGTTGCCCAGCGGGCACGTTAGTCCTCACTCCCATGCGTTGGGAACCCTAGCCCCACTCAGTCCAGCCGTCGCACCGGACCTAGCAGTCCGCCGTCGGAGCTCCTCCTCGTACGTGTGGATACCGGCAGAGGTGTTGTACGTTCAGCACTTCGACGTTCGCGGGATCGGATCGGCTGGATCGGATCGTAGGACTGCACTGCCCCGACGCGCTGCATCGATAATCCGCACCTGTGCGTCTAGTGGTAATACTCGTGGCCTTCTACCTCGGCTAGATCTTGGAAGTACCGCGTAGGAAAAGTTTTTGTTTATCTCTACGCGTTCCAACATATGTCAACAAATGGCAAACAGAAAATGAAGTATGTCACAAGCCAACTAGACTTCACAAGAGAGGCTACCATTGAAGGATGCAACTGGTATAGAAGGTCATCCCTCTTTCTCTTTTGCTTACACAATTATGCTTTGACTGATAAATAAGAGGCAAAAGTAGTGAAGAGAATTTGTAGTAATTAATTTTGGGGCTAGGCACCCTGCTGCCAGCTCTTCTATCATTTGGATAAACGGATGAAGCCACTAGTCCAGGTGTGTAAAGTCCAATCAACAAGTGAGATAAAGATTCTATATTTGCGTCCTCATGAGCTAAAACAGGGGCACAAAATAGCTGTAATTTTGAAGGTTTAAAGGTAGCACACAAGCAAATTACTTGGAGTGGAGGTTAAATACAACATATAGGTAGGTATGATGGACACAAATGGCATGGTTTTGGGGCTCAAGGTTTGGATGCACGAGAAATATTCCCTCTCAGTACAGGTTTTTGGCTAGCAAGGCTAGATAGCAAACATAAGAGTTGAGGGAACACAAAAAATATACATATGATAGAACCAACCATGCAATCTTCATTGGAAGTACAAACAATATTAACTTTATAATACTAAGCTTATGAGCCAATAAGAAAGAAAGATCATGGAATAATACATTGAAAGCGCATGGTGCCCCCATATGTGGTTTTGGTAATAATGACAATCCTTATGGACTAATGTTTGCATTGAGTTATCCTTGTAGATCTTGTCCATAGGAAATAATGGAGTTCATGTGTTGAACTCTATTAGCTTCCTTGATGGCCATTGTTATATTCAAGGATTTATATGAAGAATGGTCATGGTTTGAGTTGATCTTATAGTGTGTCTTGAAGAAAAGGAATAGGTGATCTTTCATTATTATCTTCAAGACATCATCATTTGAAGTGAGAAGAAAAGATACAAGGTTGATCAAGCAAGTGATCAACACACAAAGCTACAAGATATACCAAGTGGGATTATGTATCTCATGGTATGGTAAGCAATTGTCAATATAGCTTTGTGAACTAACCCATTATATGTGTGTGTGGCATCTCTATGTGTGGTTAGGTATTTTTCCATGGGCATGAACAAAAAGGAAGATTTCATATAGCCCATGGTCTATGTTGTTGTCAAGCGGTGTTCGTCATCTAGCTTGACGTGGAAGCTCAAGTGAAGCATCTACAGGAAATCCTATGCTTGATGATTGCCACCCTTTTAGAGATTGTGGCCTTGTGAAGATTTGCCGACAAGGGTCTCTCCCATAATGGTATATGGGGGAGCTAGTCTCTCCCATAATGGTGTATGGGGGAGCAACTTGCAAGTCTTCATCAAGCAGGGTTTATGCTAGCTAGCACGATCAAGAAAGAAGATCCAACTCGAGAGAGTCAAGATCTTAATCATCTAGCTCAAGTGGAATGCTCAAGGAAAAGGTGTAGTATTTATAGGTTTTCTATTTTACCAGTCTCATGGTTTGGGAGACCGGGTTATAGGATAGATAGTCATACTATCAAGAGGGGCTCTCAAGTGAGTAACGTGATCGAATTGTTGTGGAGAGCTCAAACCTTTGCATACTTGCATATAATCTTTCTTGGTTCTTATTTGTCTTTTATCTCCTTGGGTTTTTGGTGCTTGTCGTGATCTTCATGGCAAGCCAAGGTTTATCGAAAACGGTTTTGGTAAGAAAAACTTGTTGCGTTTTCGGTGGTGAAAATATCCGGTTAAGATTTGAGAATGTTTACACACCTTCCATGTGTGGTAACTTATCCATTCCTTTTTTTTGTATAGTCCTTGTTATTACCTTTCCAACCCATTTGGATTCACCTAATTCGGAGTTCATTCGCAAAAGTTATGTGTGTTTTCGTGTTGGAGGTTTTACCGGTGTTCCTATTTGAGAGGTCTAAACCTTTACCCATTTGTTTCGATTTTCCATTTCTGTACAATGATGTTTCTCTGCATATTCTTGTATTGCTCTTTGTTGCGATTTCAACGAGCCCAAGAACATCGAAAACGGAGTCCGTATGCAAAAGTTATAGCATTTCTCGTATCGGTGTTCAGTCACTCTGTTGCAATCCAGAATCATTCCAGACCATTCCGGACCATTTCGGACCATTCCGACTTGGCCGCGAAAACCTCTGTTGGGATTCGGATTCATTCCGGGCCATTCCGGGACCCGGATTCATTCCGGATCCAGCCCGAAATGGATCCGGAATGGACGAAAAAAGTGGAAAACGGCTATTTTTTAGCACCTATTTAAGGGGCTTTCTTCCCCAAAGTCCCCAAGTCTTTCCCAGCCCATTTTCCCTCTCTATCTCCACCATTGTTGACTTTGGACATTTTCCCTCTCTATCTCCACCATTGTTGACTCTGGAAATCTTGACCCTCTCCCAATCCATAGAGGAGATCTAGATCCATATTTCCACCAATCCATCTCTCCTCTTTGTGAGGAGAACTTAGTGAATCTAGATCTTGGAGTTCTTGGTGTTTCTCCTCCATTGTTATTCCTCTCTTATTTCCCCCATAAGGCCCTGTTTGTTTCTGGAGTATTGTTGGGGATTAGTGGGGATTATCCCCTAGAGGATTGGGTGAAACCCCTCTCCACACCCAATCCCCTCACACCCAATCCCCACTAAACCCAATCCCCTCACGTACGTACGTTGCTACAGCCTTGTGGCACCTCACGTACGTTGCTGCAGGCAACGTCACAACGCCCTCCCCTCACGTATAACAACGTGACTAAAATTTCCAACTTGACAACAACAAACACCAGCAACTTGATACAAGCAAACAGCAGCAGCATGACAACAACAGCCTGATCTAACTTACTAAAATTTCCCCTCCCCTGTCATTTTTCACTGCCAAGCCAAATCAAATATATAGATATTAGTCAAATAGCCTTATCTAACCAAATAAGTTAAGCTGACATATTACAATAATCCAGGCAATCTTATTATTACAATCTTCCATGAAACCAAATGTTCAATAAAGATGGGTTTTTTATCAGCAAATAAGAATATGTTTCCGGGTGACTGCAACCATGGTGGTAGCTTCCAGGGCTCGCCTGAATGTTGGGACTGGCACCCTGCTGTGATATTCCACCTGTATTGTATGACAGGAAGCAGGACAGAGATGTGTTAAGTTGGGCTGCCATCTAGGTCATGTATGACAAAAAAGCATAATGTGAAACTAATCAGGAGAATCAGAAATATTTATATACAATACTCCTATAAAGACATCACTAGAACTACACTTGCATTTTCTATTCCTATGTCCGACAAAACAAAAAGAGGAAGGTGATGATGAACTACACTTTGCTCCATCACCAGGACATGGAGGCACATGTATTCAAGCCATTGCTCTACTTTGCTTACACTGACTGATTGCTAGAGACAGAAAGGAAGAGGAAGATGCCATGTTCCAGTATTCTCAGGTTTAGAAAGAAGAAATTGATTATAACACTTCTCAGATTTTTCTCAGGTTTAGATAGTTAATCTATTTTTCTAATGCATACTTTGCCCAGGTCGTCACAAGAGAAGAAGAAAAGAAAGTCGAGATATGCAATTGTCTATGATCTTTTATCTATATATGCTCAACACTAAACATTATCTTCTACAATTTTATCTACCACGTTCTACAATCTTCTGCTACCAATAAATCATTTATCAAGAATAGAAATTGTACTAGTTGTCGTTTATTGACCATACAACTAGGATAGTGCCAGATCGAAAGCAGAGAGAGACCAGGGAAATCAGATCGACATTACTTGAATTCACAGCATACCTCAACAGCATGGCGAGCAGTCGTCATCCCCATCCCCATACCCATACCCAACACTCTTATCTTCATCTCCTGATCCACTTCCCCAACTATTTTTTTAGGCACAAAGGGATAATTCTAAATCCTATTCTAATCAGAAAAAATGTAATATTTCCATCACAAAGGCAAAAATGTGTGCATGATCACTACGATTATCATTTTTTGCATAAGCATTATGTTAATCCCTGTCACATAAAACACAAAGGACGATGCAAGATTGAAAGTAGAGCATATATATAAATTAGGCAGATGCGTGATCCAGCTTTCCATATTACAATCATGTCGTAAGCATGCACCAAACATTACAAAGTGTGCAGCGACAAAATAAAATGTTGCTCTTTAGCAGAGCCATCGTCTCTTCTGCCCTCTTCAACTTTTTCCGCGGTTGACAAGAATTGGTTAGAGGAAATACATTAGATTGTATGGAAAATAATACAATGCGAAATAAAATATATTGTTGTAAAGATAAACATCCGGATGTAAAGAACAGTGAGACAACTCAAAAGCAATATCTTCTTAATTTTGTGAAGTCGGTAACTCCGAGTGGCTACATATTTTTTTCTAATTTGGAATGAACTATTGCTGATGGACAACTTGCAGCTTGCGACAGCTATACCCCTTTAACTTACCGCTACTTTTTTGCAATATCTAGCAGCTACATTTTACTCCATCTCCTTGGGTTATATCACATGGTTCAGGTGCTTCGGTAGGTGTACCTTTTGTGCACAATAATACATTAGCTCAAATGAGATTTGGTTTTTCCACAAGAAACTGGATTCAATCACCTTATTTTTTTAATAAATGTACAAGCAGAGAGTTGCTACATTGCTTGACTCGAATAATAAATAGACTAAAACAAAGAAACATCAGTATTGTCGTTGCTAAACAACAAAGCCACATCAAACAAACTAGGATCATACCATTTAGAAAAAAAGTTCCAAGATGAACACCCACAAGTATCTGTACTAGACGAACATATGTACTAGAAGCAACGGTTATAACAACCTAAGAGGAAGCAACTGTTTCAGAGTTCAGACTAGAAGTACACTAGCAGATTATCTCTGTTTTATACTCATAACCAAGAAGGAAACTTCTGTATATTATTATTTCCAAGAAGTAGGACTAGTTAAACTTATGTATACTACTAATAAACAACTACTCTATACTTAACTGAAGAATCAGATTCGAGCACAAGTAGTACCATTGTTCAGGACACTAGTTTTAGAAATTTGCACTGTACTGAACACATTGGTCGGCCATATATACCATCCATCATTAAACTGGACAATGGCAGGGCTTGCATATGCACCATTAAATCGAAAAATATATGAGTGAAGCTAGCTGGCACGATGTGCAACCAGAAATGAGCAGATCGTGTATGTACGCCCATTGCTACCTCTTGCAATTATTGAAAATCCTAAGGCTGGTGCCAATGCACCGCCCACTATTCACGGGCTATAGTCCCTGCCACGTCACCTTCTCTCACCACTATAGCCCCACTATCACAGGCACGGTGCCAGTGCACGGGCTATAGCCCGGGCTGTAAGATTCTCTCTCTGCCACATCAGCTTTTCTCTCTCCTCCACGTCAACACATATTTTTGAAACGAAAACATTACAAATAATGCAAGGAAATAATTTTATTGAACTAAAATTGTTACCGATTACATACTAATTAATAAAATTGCATAATAAATTGTAAAAATTACATAAAAATTAAAAAAATCTAATCCTCGTGCTCGTCGTCGTTGTCGTCATCCTCTAGCAGCCCTAGGTCTTTTTCCACTATCTGTAGGGCCTTGCCATGTTTGCGCTTTTCATCTTCGGTCATGCCGGCGGTTGAGCGGTCTTGCAATTTGTTATATTGCTTCAGTAGCTTAGACCTCAATAAAACTTGATACATTTTCGTCATTCCGAAGCCTGCACTTGATCCCTCGCTGGACGCTTCCTTCTCCTTCTTCTTTCCCTTGCGAAACGCGGCCTTGGCCTTATCGCGGCCAGGAGGACGCGGCTCCTCCTCCGTCGCGTCGCTAGAGCTGTACTCACCTCCGACCCCCAGACGGGTTCTCTTGGAACTGGAGTCAGTCCCACTACCTTTCCCATGTTGTGCTTTCCACTTCGCTTCCTTGCGAACAGCTTCCCACCACTTCAAGCGTTTGAAAGGCTGAGTCACTCTAGGGTCATTTGCGTACCTCGTCAGTGCCGCTTCCATGACCATTGCATCGTCTGCTCCACTCTGACGTACCGCTTCTTCTTGGATGTGGTATCCGTGTTGGTACCAGTGTTTCCGCGGCATCAGACCCGTCGCTTGGAGCACTGCCTTCTGGAGCAGACGCTGGAGGTGGTTGCTGATACGGAGGAGGTGGTTGCTGATACGATGGAGGTGGAGCGTATGAACCGTATGGATATGGAGGTGGTGGTGCGTAAGCATACGGAGGAATTGGACTCCCGCTACCTGTAGGTGGAGGTGGTGGTGGGTAAGCATACGGATGAAGTGCACTCCCGCTACCTGTAGGTGGAGGTGGTGGTGGGTAAGCATACGGAGGATGCTGGTATGAACCATATCCCGTAGGAAGCGGACCATATGGCCCCGGAGGTGGTGTGTTGGAGAGGTTCAACACTCGGGGATACGGCGAAGAACCGGTATCGGACCGACGATGTGTGGGAGAGACATCTTCTATGTGAATAGGTTGTGACCCGTCGGACTGCAAGAGATCCGTGAACGAGGTGTTATCTGGAATCCAACCCGACATGGCGGAGATGGTATGAGAGAAGAGAGAAAGAGAGGAGTGAAATGGTGTGAAGAGAAGTGATGGATATGGGGGGGTATTTATAGGGTTGGAGCTGCAAATTTGGGTCAAAATTTTTTTTTTTTTTTTTTTTTCGCCAGCCACGCTCCACCCCCAACGGCTAGCTGACGTGGACCAATGGGGGGGCGCCACGTCAGCTAGCCGTTACCCCCAACGGCTACCTCCACTACAGCCCGCCCCTACCGCCCCCACCCGCCAACGCACCGCCCCGCCGCCTCGCCCTACCGCCCGCCCCTACCGCCCCTACCCCCGCTACAGCCCCGCCAACGGGGGCGGCAACCCGGGCGGCAACGGCCTGCCGACGGGCGCCACGCCTACCGCCCGGCGACGGCTACCGCCCCCCCTTACCGCCCCCTACCGCCTCGCCTCGGGCGGTAGCGGCGCTACCGCCCCCCCCTCCAGCCTCCACTGGCACCAGCCTAACTAAAACTGCAACCAGACTCAGTTCTTTTAAAAACAATCTACTGCTCAGCTAATTAGACAAGGAGATAGAGGCTGAGGCTAATCTACCAGCTGAGTCTAAGTAGAAGTAAGCTCATCTAGTGAAATTAACACAAGGCATGACAGCGCGTATACACGCATAGTGGTGGAGCCAGGAACGGGCCACGCCCCGGGCAAGCCATCAGATCGGAATCAGGTCTCCCTGCCGGCACAGAGAGAGAGAGAGGTTACCCGGTGCTGGACGGTGGTAGGGAGCTCTTTTCCGGTGGGATGAAGAACTGCCGAACGTTGACGATGTCGAGCGGCTCGGCGGTGGGATGAGCTTTACTTGATAGACCCGCCCCTCGCTCGCCGCTGCGCCGCTCGACGCGCCGCCTCCTCTTTTGCCCGGGGATAAGGCCGGTGCCATTGCGGGCGACACCGCGGGCGGGAGGGGGGCTTATCGCCCCGTCCCGGGCGAGAGGAGGCGAGTAGGGGGGCGGGAGGGAGGCGCCGGGCGACGGCGGGGTCGCCCGTCGACAGGGCGGTACCGCCCGGCTTACCGCCCGCATAGGCGGGGCGATAGCGGGGGCGCGGGGCGAGAGGGCGATAGGCGGGGGCGGCGCGTTGGGCCGGGCCGGGCGAGAGGGGGGGGGGGCGAGAGTGGCTAGCCGTTTGGGGGCAACGGCTAGCTGACGTGGCGCCCCCCTATTGGTCCACGTCAGCTAGCCGTTGGGGGTTACCGTTGCTGTCAAAAAAATTGGAAAAAAAATTCGAAAAAAATGAAATTTTCAGCTGATCCCTCCTATAAATACCCCCTCATATGCTGCACTCATTCCACACCAAATTCATCCTCTCTACTCTTCATTTCCACCCTCTCGACGCCATGTCTTCGTCAAGCAGCAGCGATTCGAGCGACGGAGTGGAGGGTGAGATGCTCGCCGCAATGCAGGCCGCAATGGAGGCCGAGTACGAGGCGGCGATCCAAGCGGTGCCAAGACCGCCGCGACGCCGTCGAGAGTTCATCAGGCGTGATCGTGTTGGCGCCCACGAGCGGCTCTACGACGACTACTTCGCCACCAACTGCGCTTATCCTCCGAGCTTCTTCCGGCGAAGGTATCGGATGAGGCGATCCCTTTTTCTACGCATTGTGGATAGATTGGGGTGAATACTCTCCGGCTTTCACCCAAAGATATGATGCTCTGGACCGTGCTGGTTTTTCTCCGCTACAAAAGTGTACTACGGTGTTGCGTCTGTTAGCTTATGGATCCGGTGCTGATACGATAGATGAGTGGCTTAAGTTAGCTAGACAAACTTCGTCAGACTGTCTAGATGAATTCTGTGAGGGCATCATCGACTGTTACGGGGAAGAGTTTTGCCGTCGACCTAACGTCGCGGATACTCAGCGTCTGTTAGCGAAAGCCGAGGAGCGCGGCTTTCCGGGCATGCTAGGGAGCATAGATTGCATGCATTGGCAGTGGAGGAACTGCCCAGTTGGGCATGCCGGTCAGTTCACAAGGGGAGACATCAAACACCCTACCATAATCTTAGAAGCCGTTGCGTCGTATGATCGTTGGATCTGGCATGCTTTTTTTGGAGTCGCCGGGTCCAACAACGACATCAATGTGCTCAATCAGTCGCCATTGTTCACGGATGTGCTTAGAGGAGAAGCACCCATAGTGAACTTCACGGTGAATGGACACCAGTACAACAGGGGTTACTACCTTGCCGACGGCATCTACCCCTCCTGGCCGGTGTTCATGAAGGGTGTTACTCTTCCACAAAGTGAAAAGCAACGTGTCTTCACTGCTGCTCAATCGTGTTGGCGCAAAGATGTGGAGTGTGCATTTGGAGTGCTGAAGTCTAGGTTCAACATTTTAGCAGTTCCCGGACGCTCCTACTCCAGGCGCACTCTTGGGTTGATCATGCGTGCATGTGTCATTCTGCACAACATGATCATCGACGATGAGCGTGGTACCAATTTGGAGAACAACTACGAGACAGTTGCGAGCACTGTCTGCCCTCCAATACATACCAATGCACCACCAAGCCTAGCAGCAAAGATTCAGATGGACAACAAAATGCAGGACTCGCCGATGTATACACAGCTCCAGCAGGATTTGATTGAGCATGTGTGGGCTCAAAACTAGATTATGTAATTTTTTTCATTTTTATGTAATTTTTATTTATTATTATGTAATCGGTATAATTTTAGTTGAATAAAATAATTTCCTCTATTATTTGCAATATTTTTAATCTTCAAAATAAATGTTGACGTGGAGGAGAGAGAAAAGCTGATGTGGCAGAGAGAGAAGTTATAGCCCGGGCTATAGCCCGTGCACTGGCACCGTGCCGTGAGAGTGGCGTGAGAGTGGTGAAAAAAGGTGACGTGGCGGGGCTATAGCCCGTGAGAGTGTGTGGTGCATTGGCACCAGCCTAAAACAGAGCAGTGAAAGTAGTCTAGGGGCTTGGGAAAGTCAGGGATAATCCCGGCCCAATACACTAATAACAAACAAGTTTTTGGGCTTACGCGGGATTGTCGAGTTGGGCCGGGATAATCCCCACCAAACCCCGTAAAAACACTAGCAACAAACAGGGCCTAAGCATATGTTGTTTTGTTGGAATTTAAGAGTGGAGGATTTGAGCACTTGTGCTCTTGCCATTTTTATCGGCTGCATCGGTTTGGTCTCTCCACGAGGATTCGTGGAAGTGAAAGATTGTGAGCTTGTTACTCTTGGGTCTTGAACCCTAGACGACTTGTGGTGTTCTTGGGAGCCTCCAATTTAGTTGTGGATGTGTGCCCCAAGATTGTGGTGACACCGAGATCCTCCAATTAAGTTGTGGATGCGTGCCTCGGGTTTGAAGGTTGCCAATAGTGGAAGGTGAACTAGGCCGTTTGTGGCGGGGTTCATCGGAGAATAGGGTGAGGCCTTTGTGGGGTTGACTAGGTCTCTTGTGGCGAGCTCACACCCCTCCAACGACACGTACTCCCCTTGTGGGAGGAACTCGGGAATACATCATCTTCTCCGTGTGCCTCGGTTATTTCTATACCCGAGCTTTTTACTTATGCAATTTACTTTGTGATAGCCTTCGAGTTTGAAGTCATATATCTTGCTATCATCTTGTTACTTGTCTTTCTTAGCATAAGTTGTTGGTGCACCTAGTTGAACCTAAAATATTTAGGTTGTGTGCTTGTTAATTTAAACATCTACTTTATTTCCTCATTTAGCAACCCTTAACCGGAAAAGTTTTAATCGCCTATTCACCCCCCTCTAAGCAACATCGTTGTACGCTCAATTGGTATCAGAGCCTGGGCTCTCATTATTAGGCTTTACATCCTAGCGAGTACGATGTCGTAAATAGAGCACAATCCCGCTTTTATATTTTATGGTAGAAATTATGATGTTTGGAAAATTCTCATTCTTAATTTTCTTGAGGACATGGGTCCAAAGTATGTAAGGAGAATTGTAGATATGGATTTTCCTCCTCCAAACGATTCTCAAGATCTATCTTTAGAGGATAAGGAAAAATCTTATCTCGATACTCTTGTATCTAATGGTCTCTTGTGTGTTTTGAGCGATGAAGTTATTGAATCAATCATGCCTTTTCAGAACGCTCATGAGTTATGGACAAAACTTCAAGATATATATGATGTGTCCAACATTATTGAGGATGATTGTTCTCCATCTACTTCCGGCCGTGATGAGTTCACATCTTTCTCCACTCCACCAACATGTGATTTGTCACAAGGTAATGATATGGTGAGTGGTGATAGAAATTGCATTGTCGATAGTGAATTTCCTATTGACTATACTTCATCTCTATCCCATTGCAATGATCTATCTTTGGACTTAATATCTTCTAGAACTCAAAGTTCCATACATGCTAGTGTTGATAGTCCTTGCATATCATGTAATAGTTGTTTAACTAAATCTCATGATGATATGCTTCCTATGTCTTGTTTTCATAAAAACAATGCTTCCATTTCCTCTAGTACTTGTGTGGCTAACAATGTAGAGGAATCCCATTTTTTGGTGGAACAAAACATGGACCTTATTGGTGCTTCAAGTAAATCTTCATCATCATTATCCATTTCTCATGTGTGCCTTATGGCTAAGGATTCAAAGGTATCTCCACCTTTGTAACCCACTATATCTTGTGATAATGAGAATGAGGATTTATTCTGTGGAGAGTATGAGGATGAGGTCTCTTTAATGGAGAAGGGTGAGTTGGTTCTTCTTGATCTCCCTAAAGGTAGTAAAGCTATCACTCCTTTGGGTGAAATTTTGCCTTTTTATATTAATAGCACTAAAATCATTGAGAAAAAAGGTGAGATTGAAAGAAGTGATGCCGATGAGAAGGTATCCCTCACTATGTCTCTTGAGGAAGAGTATGAGCTCCGAGTTACTCTCGAGGAGAAACTTGAATCTATTGAGGAGCTCTATAATGAACAAATAGCCTATCTCACTAAAGCACGTTACCATAATAATGCTAAATATAAAGTGCTTAAAAAGGAAAATGTTGAATTTGTTGTTGGCAATGCTAATATAATTGAGGAAAACTCTAAGTTGATAATGAGCTTGACAAGTTGTCTTCTTCTATTTCCAATGATGCTTGTGCTACTAACTCCACATCTTGTGAAGCATCTATTTTGAAGGAGAATGTTGAGCTAAGGTCTCAACTTAAGTTGATGACTAGAAAGTGTGGGAAATTGTAAGAAAGTCATGAAAAACTATCTAGCTCTCATGAGGATCTTCTAGAATCCCATACCAAGCTAAAATTAGCTCTTGAGGCTATCACTACAAAGGTAACATCTTGTGAGCCTCATGTGGTTACTAGCACAATATCTTCTAGTAATGCTATATTGCCTTGTGCTAGTATTAGTAATTCATCCTCTCATAATGTTTCTACATCTTGTGATGAATTGCTTTCCTTGCCTTGTTGCTCTAACAATGAAGCATCTACTTCCTCTAGCTCTTGTGTTGATTCTAACCATAGAGAGGAAATTAAAGAGCTCAAGGCCCAAGTCACTTCTTTGAAGAAAGACTTGGAAAAGAGTCATGAAGGGAGTTCCACCCTTGACAAGATGTTGAGAGTGCGAAGACTTCCCAACGACAAGAGTGGACTTGGATTCAACTCCAATATCAAGAACAAGTCCATGGTTGACAAGAAGAACGGCCAAGAACAAGAAAAAATATTCGGCCAAGATTATTTGCTTCAAGTGCAAGATTGAAGGGCACCATGTTAGATCTTGCCCTTTGAAGAAGAAGCTCCTTAGTGAGAAGCAACCAGGGAAGCGGCATCTTGTTCAATCTAATGCTCAATCACGAGTTGAACAATGGCCACCTCCTAAGAAGACTCAATCTAATGCTCCTCTTGTTGAGAAACCTATTGAGAAGAAAGGAAAGAGTCGATGTTGCTACCTTTGTCGTGAGAAGGGACACTTTGCTTCTTCATGCACTAATGGTGCATTATCCAACCCTATCCTTGTTGATGATGTTTATTCCATTCGGAAGGATAATGTGGGCAATGTATTTGCCAAGTATGTTGGTACTCCAAGTGGTGTCAACAAAAGAACCATTTGGGCTGCCAAACCTATTGTGACTAACCTCTTAGGACCCAACTTGGTTAGGGACCAACAAGCTCAAACTTGATCAATAGGTGTTATTGGAGGGCATTGGAGACTTGGATATCTCATGAAGAATTAAGGGATCTTCATCAATTATATTTCCTCAAGCCAAGTCACTTGGATTATATATCTCTCTTACCCAATGTTCCTCCATGCGATAACTTGTATTTAATTCATATATACATTGAAAGTTACTTGCTCCCTTGCACATGTTAGTTTTTTTTCTAGCATGTGTTTGTATGTGGTGTGTGTCGCGGGATATTCACGACAGACGTTACCGGGGGTAACTTAGGTTGGGGCAGATCGACTCTGGTGTTTGGGAGAGGGTTTAGCTCAAGGGAAATCATATCAACTGGAGATCTGGAAGCTCTGGCTGCAATGTCACCGAGATTCCGATCTAAGGTTACAATTATCAGCTCTCATACTACTAAAATACTCGAATATGTGGGAGAACTCCCTCCTCTCTGTCCCAGGAGCCGGTTTATATATTACCCGGCTCTCTGACTTCCTATACAAGGCACACAGGAATCCTACCCGGAATACACACCGAACCCTAGGTTTCCTAATCGTGGCCCCCAAGGCACGGATTACAAGATCCTCGCCCCCCCTTTGGGCCTTCTAGAAACTCCTCCACCTTGGGCCGGGTCTTGTGTGACTTCCTTCTGGCCGGGTTTTCGCCCAGGCATGGGCCTACCGGGTTATCATCCCCCCAACAGTAGTCCCCAGAATAGCTTGGGCATCTTGGGATCAACCACGAAGCGCACGCTATTCCCTGCAAAACAATAAACAGTCTTACCCATAATACACTGGGTCAGATTGCTTTAATTACAACCAGGCCTGCTCTTTGGGCGGTCCATATAATAACCTAGTTTCACTCAAGCCAAGGTGTCATATCCCGGGTTAACACTCCGAGGAAACATAACATGACCCGACATCTATGTTTCTATTGGCTAGTCCGAGTAGCCTTATCTTTAATCCGACCCACTCAACCAATCTTAACTTATCCGGATATCACGCAATAATCACCCTTATATTTATCCCCAAATTCTCGGGCTGGATCAAATCTTTCCGGAAACCACTCAATCTTACCGTTAGGCCCTAGGGTTTTCCTTGCGCCTATAAATTGGCCTAGGGGGGTTAACCCTAAAATTTCCGAACGGTCCATTTCCTATTCATCTTCCTCCTCCCGCTCATCCTCTCCGCCCGCGAGCCCACGGCCAAACCCTAACTGCTGGAGCCGCGCCTGCGCCACCAAGCTCACCGCCAGCCGCCGCCTAGCGCCGCCGTCTAGAACCTCCGTGTCCGCACCATCACACCCGCCGGATTCCGCATCGGGGAGCAGGCGCGCCATTGGAACCCTAAGGAGCAGCCCGAGCTTTTCAGGCCGCGCGCACACGCCGTCACCGGGCCGCCACCACCGTGCAAGCCAAGCTCCGCCTCCGTATCCGATAAGCCCCAATGGATCTGGATCTGAGTTTTATCCTTTCCAACCTCACATTGGTGTTCATCACGAATCTTATCCATGTTTCCCGCCATTGCTCCGCTAGCTAGATGCGTTCTTCTTAAATCTCATATTCGTCCGCGGTCAACCTTACTTAGATCCATTTCCGTATCCTTGCAAACATTTAGCTCTTTATTTCTCTTTTCTTGCTACATCATTAGATGCGTTTTCCTAAATTTTTGGATCTACACTTACTTGTGCTCGATTTCATCTAGGTCCTCTCTCATGGCGCCCAAGGTTAGCACCAAGTCCAAGGGGAAAAACCCGGCTTCGAAGCAAAAGTCGGGTCAGTCGATTTCCGCCAACTGGGCGAAATTGACTGTCACGAAGGCAAAACTTGATGAGCTAGCCGAGTCTGGGGTTCTGCCCGCAGAATCGGACATCCATTGGAGGACGCCTGGGGAGGAGACCCGGCCTTCACTCGGTCCAGGTGAGGTGGTTATCTTCCTTGAGCACGTGATCCGGGGTTTCCGCCCCCCGGGTCACCCCTTTTTTCGCGAACTTTTGGACCATTACAAACTCCGTCTTTTTGACATTGGTCCAAACTCGATCTTAAACATTTTCCACTTCATAGTCCTTTGTGAAGCCTATCTCTGCATTCCCCCAAACCTTGCTTTGTTCTTGGAGTTATTTCAATGCAAACCCTGCCGGGAGAGCACGGACGGGCCCCTCCTCGTTTGTGGAGGGGTATCCATTCAGAGACGCAAAAATTCTCTGATGCCGACTCTCAGCCTTCACATTCATGTGAAGCACTGGCATAAGACCTATTTCTACTGCTGAGACACCTCCACACCCGGCCAGAAGCCTTTGCCGGGTTTCTCGGTTGAAACTTTAGCCCTTTCCGACAATCTTAGCTCTTTCGCACCCGAAGCCGATAGACAATCAATCGAGCCCCTCCTTCACAAACTCGCCGTGTTAGCAGCCCAGGGTCTTATTGGGCTAAACTTAATCAAGACCTGGATTAGCTGCCGGATCCAACCAAACAGCGTACGCCCAAAGCTTATCTGCGAGTATTCCGACCACCTTACCGATTCTCTTCGATACTCGGAGAAATCATACCCGGCTCTGGATGTGAATAAGGCCATGAAGAACTTCTTGGCCGAGAAAGTAGATGTCATCAAAAGCATCTCCGGACCGGGCCCTTTTATGCGCTCTAACCCGGCTCCTCCAGTTTTTAAATAAAAGAACCGATTATCACCTTCTATACCGATTGATCATCCTTATTTACACGTACTAACTTTTATCTGTTGTTTCTTACTCAGGAAACTGATGCATTCTGGAAAATTGTCACCCCTCCCCCTTCTGAAAACTCGGAGGAGGAGGAGGAACCGACTGACAGCGATGAAGGTACTTCCGGGTCTCTGCTCAATAAATACTTTGTTAGCCTATTAGACAAAAATTCTTCTCCTTCCGACAATGCCCCACCATCACCAGCGCTGGATGACAAAGACGGCTCTCAATTGGAGGAGAGCGAGGTAGAGCCGGAGATTGAGGTTGGCCAGAAGAGGAAACCCAGGAAAGTTGTTTTCAAGGTGCCGTACTCTTCCATGACCTCAGAGCCGTACTCCTATGCCAATATGTGCAAACTCAACAGGTATCTAACCACTACATCATCTCTGAAGGACACGGTCCCAGCCAAGCGACGGGCAACCCGGACTTCTCCGGGTGATGATCCCCTCCATCCCGGGATCCCTATGTCACCCGCTCGCCGAGCCGGTACTCCTTCCACTTACTCTGCCTATATTCCTCGAAAATATCCATCTCCAAATCATCCATTAGCCGGACAACTCCGGGTCTCACTTTCCAACTCTTTATCAGCGTCCTCCGGGTCTAGCAACGATCTTCCAACCGTCTTTGTGATAAATACCGGGTAATCCACATGTCTCGTTCGCCAATATCTTTTAATTTCCGCATTTCCCTTTATTGTTCACTAACTTTTTGTTTTCCTTTCCTCAGAGCCAAGGTTACCCTTAGTGACCAGGAGAAAACCCCTGCTAATGACCCGGCTATGGAAGCCCGGAGAGTGCTACCAAGCCCCCATTTGTTGAACAACAAGATCCGGAAGACACGGCCATTCCCATGGCCGAGTCTCCTCCGCCCAGGCATCATTCGGATGACCCCGACATCGAGTTCCTTGGGTCGCAAAGGGCATCTCCTGCTCCAAACACCCAGGCAACCAGAGTCGACCCGCTGAAACAGGAGGCAACCCCGCCACCGGGTAACCAGAACCCTAGCTCTTCCAGGCCGGCTCTCAGCGGCCTTGACTTTGAAAAGGTGTTGGGGGAGTACTACTCCCTGAAAGCAGCTGAAAAGGATATCATTGAGGCTCTGGTAGCTGAACATCAGGTAGCTTAACTAATACTATGTACATACACATCCTAGTCCCCAATTTCCGTATGAACTGGCATAAGTTTACTCGGTACTTTTGTAGCTATATAACCGTTCTCATGCAGCTTTATGCTATTGCCGACTGACATTTCCTTGTCAGTTTTCAGGCTTATGTGACCCGGACGGACGAGGTGTTGGCAAAAACCAACGAACTCCTAAAGGTTGAGACCAAACTTCGTGAAGAGCTGGAGGCCGAGGTCAAAGATCTTTCTAAGGAGTGCAAGAAGTACAAGAAAAAACTCCATAGCACTGAAGGACTCTTGAAGAAACTTTCGACCTTTATTGCCGATACTTACAGCTCCATCCTTGGTAAAGCACACCTAATCTCCTGATTATCACTCGGATTTCTCATTTTGTAGGATCTTTAACTCGGGTCTCACCACCTTGTTTTTCTTTTCACTCTGCAGGTCCGGGTGAAAAGGCTGAGGATGAAGATGATATCGAAAAGCTAAAGACACTTAAGGTTGTTATCCGGCAATTCTCGGTGGGGACCAAGTGGACCCTCGAGGCTGTGAAGTGGACCGGCACTTATGGTGGCGTATCCCAGATGCTTGAAGCGTATTCAACAATCCATGCCTGGATCGGTCTTTAGAAGCGCTCGACATGCCGAGTTGGGGTGATCCGGGGCCTAGAGTTGGCCAAAGCCTACTATCCGAAACTTGAGCCGGTAACGCTAGTGAACGGATTTCCTGAGTTTAACACTGATGGTTCGAGGTTCTCGGCAAAGGACCTCAAAGCCATCAACACTCAGGTTCTTCACTCGGCCAGCCTGATTGCCGAGAAAATGGACGTAAACAAGCTCACACCTCCATATGATGCTGAAGATAAGCCGGTGCGCTCTGATTTCCCGGCTCCCTTTGATATGTTGACCCGGTACAAGGAAGAAGTTGCCAAGAGGAAAGCCTAGGCCAGATCTGCGCCGACATCGTCGACTCCGGCTGTCCCTCCTCCCGCTCGTGCTGATTCCACGGTTGACCCGGACACAGAGGCGGGGAAAGCTGCAATGGAGGACGCTGAAGACCCGGCTGCCAAGACCACCCTTCAAGACTCGGCCATGGATGTCGAGTAATGTTCTCGTCTTTTACCCACAAACACTTATTCGGCCAATAGGCATTTGTAATACGCCTGCTACACTTGTTTGTTTGATAGTGCGCCTGAGCACTTTTGATACTACTCCTTTGGTTTGTAATACGTTGAAACTTCTATGGCTTTGATGGCCCTTCTGGTCATCCCTTTGGTATGCACTTTTCAACCTTGTGTTTGCATATTTTTGCTTTTCTACGCTTTTTGCGATAAATACCAATTCTCAGATTTTAGGGTAAGGTAAAGTTTTTTTCTTCCAAGTCCCCAAGACCCGGTATCCGGGTCTTACGATTTTTTGACTGGGTGGACTTTGCTTCTGAAGTCCCCAAGCTCCCAAGACTCGGATTTTTGAATTTTGAGTTCATTAGCTAGATAACTTGTTGCTTTCACAAGTCCCCAAGTCCCCAAGACTCGGATTTCGGAGTCTAGGGATTTGTGGCTTAAGAAAACTCCATGTCCGGATAACTCCCCAACTTACGAGATTATTTGAAGTTATGCTTAATACACTATGGGTTTCCGGCTTTTTGCTTTTTACTCCGCATAACTTGTGGTTTAGATGACCCTTTTGACCCCCTTTGCAGTAAGCCGGCTTTCGCGTGGATACTCAATGTTGCTTATAACTCTATGAAAACAGGGTCAGGCAAGTCCCCATGGGCATCATGACTGATTGAATTTATAGGCTAGCAATCATGCCACTTTGTTGCGAGTCACATCAAGCTTAAGTAAGAAAGGCCAAGAAAAAGTTTGGCTCTATTGTCCAGGTTATGAGATTGCGACTGTACTTATTACAAGTAATCAACCCTCATACCTTGATGGCATGGTGGCCGGGTCTGAGTTTGCAACTGTGCTATTCAAGCAATCAGCCCCCAAGACCTAAGTATATACTATGCGATACTAGGTTTTACATATAACTTAAAAAGAAACGAAAACACGATATAAACCTAACACTATATCTCTCATAACTCGGTAACTATAACTGACTAAATGTAATGTACTTACCTGATATAAATCATGATTAGACATAGGAAAAAACACGCAAAATAAAAAAATACAAGAAAAGTAAGAACCATAATGATTTAACCATCTCTTTATTAATATAAAAAGGTTAGGTCAGCAGGCCGCCTCATTAAAAACCCTCCAGTCCCCTTAGGTACCCTGAATAGGAAAAGAGTGCGTCTGAAACCTGCTGCCTGTTACATCGTGCAATAGAACTTGCAAACCGAATCTATGCTAAGTATAGTAGGGACGCAGCTGAGCCACGTTCCATGGTATTTCTCGCTCTTGCATAGATGAAGTGGTATGGGTGGTGTTATTGACGGTATCCGACTCTTCCCTTGCATCTATCAAGTAGTATGATCCATTGTGCAAATTCCGGCTTATGATGAACGGGCCCTCCCATGGGGGAGATAACTTGTGCTTTCCCTCCTTGGATTGCACTAAGCGTAGCACTAGGTCTCCTTCCTGGAAAACCCGGGTCTTGACCCGGCGGCTGTGGTATCGCCTTAAGTCCTGCTGGTATATGGCGGATCTCTCCAATGCTTGCTCTCTATGCTCCTCTAACATATCCACAGCGTCTTGCCGGGTCTTCTCGTTTTCAACTTCCACGTAGGCCGCCACTCGCGGCGAATCGTGGATGATATCACTCGGCAGAACTGCTTCTGCACCATAAACCATAAAAAACGGGGTCATTTGGGTAGATCTGTTAGGTGTGGTGTTAATTCCCCAAACCACGGAGGGTAACTCCTCAACCCACGCTCCAACAGCTCTGAGACACGGGACTCGTAGTCGTGGTTTCAATCCTCGAAGTAACTCCTGGTTTGCTCTTTCCACTTGCCCATTGGCTTGCGGGTGGGCCACAGAGGCTACATCAAGTCGGATACCATTGTTTCCACAAAATTTCTCCATCTCTCCTAAGGACATGTTGGTTCCATTGTCGGTGATTATGCTATGAGTATACCCAAACTGATAGATGATTTTCTTCAAGAACTTGACAGCTGTAGCCGCTTCACAATTTGTAACTGGCATAACTTCGACCCACTTGGTAAACTTATCAATAGCCACCAAGAGATGGGTCTTTTTGCAAGGAGACATGTGAAAGGGGCCTACCATGTCCATACCCCAAACCGCAAAAGGCCAAGTCAATGGGATTGTTCGTAGCTCTATAGCTGGCACATGCGTTTGACGAGCGTACCTTTGACATCCATCACATCTTGCCACCAAGCGTTCCGCATCCGCTAGCGCCGTGAGTCAGAAGAAGCCATGTCGATATGCCTTAGCCACAAGGGACCTTGTGGAGGCATGGTGCCCACAATCGCCTTCATGGATCTCCTTCAATATCTGACGTCCTTCTTCTGGGGTTACACAGCGCAAAAAGACGCATGTAGCACTTCTCTTGTAGAGCTCACCGTTAATGATGGAGTAACCCTTAGCCCGTCTCAGGATTTGCCGGGCTAGCGCTTTCTGTGGTGGTAACTCACCTAGTGATAAGAACGCCAGGAACGGCTCAGTCCACTCTGGAATAGCGCGTACCGCGGCCACAAACTCTGAATCCGGGTCTTGATGTGCCAACTCTTCTTCAGTTTCGGTTTTGACAGAGGGCCGCCATAACTCATCCAGGAAAACATTAGGCGGAACCGGCTCTCGACGCGAACCGAGTCTCGTAAGCGCATCTGCTGCCTCATTCTTTCGCCGATCAACGTGCTCCACTTCATACCCGGAAAAAGACCCGGCTACCCTGTCCACCTCTCTGTGATAAGCCGCCATTGTCGCATCTTTTCTGTCCCATGTACCTGAAACTTGCTTTACCACGAGATCCGAGTCTCCATAGCACCGTATGCGTTTAATATTTATCTCTTTTGCCACTCGTAATCCATGTAGCAGGGCCTCATACTCGGCCACGTTGTTGGAGTAGTCAAAGTGAATTTGTAACACGTAACTCAGCTTATCTCCTTTTGGCGACGTGAGTATCACACCAGCTCCTGACCCCTCGTACTGCTTAGAGCCATCAAAATGCATCACCCAAGACTCTGAACTTGGCATAATTATGGGCATGCTTGTGTGAGTCCAGTCATTGACAAAATCCACTAGATCCTAGGACTTGATTGCAGACTGGGGCTCGTAGTTGATGTGATAATCCCCCATCTCGATAGCCCACTTGGCTATTCTTCCTGTTGCATCTGAGTTTCTGATGATATCCGCCATTGGTATTGAACTTACTACTGTTATGGGGTGTTCTTGAAAATATGGTTTCAATTTCCGGCTGGCCATAAACACCCCAAAAACTAGCTTTTGCCAATGTGGGTACCGCTGCTTTGCTTCCGATAAGACCTCGCTTACGTAATAAACCAGCCTTTGTACCGGGTGATCCTTTCCATCTTCCTTACGCTCAACCACAACCACTGCGCTGACTGCCCGGGGCCCGGCTGCAACTTATAACAGCATGGGCTCTTTAGGACCCGGCGCTGCTAAAATTGGTGCCTCAGATAGCTGCTTTTTCAGGGCCTCGAAGGCCTCGTCCGCCTCTTGGTCCCATACAAACTTATCCGTTTTCTTCAAGAGTCGGTATAAGGGTATCGCTTTTTCTCTGAGCCGAGATATAAACCGGCTCAAGGCTGCCACGCACCCCGTGAGCTTTTGGACATGTTTCGGCTATTCCGGCTTTTTCAGATTCTGGATAGCTTTGATCTTTTCCGGGTTAGATTCAATCACTCGTTCAGAAACAATGAAACCGAGTAACTTTCCCGCAGGCACTCCGAACACGCACTTAGTGGGGTTAAGCTTCATCTGGTATCTCCTCAGATTCTTGAAGGTCTCCTTTAAGTCATCTATGAAAGTTTCAGCTTTTCTTGTTTTAATCACCACATCATCAACGTAGGTATGAACATTGCGTCCAATTTGATCCTCAAAGCACTTCTGAATACACCGCTGATATGTTGCGCCGGCATTTTTCAGTCCAAAGGTCATGGTCTTATAGCAAAAAGCACCAAAAGGGGTTATGAACGAAGTTTTCTCCCAATCCTCCTTTTTGAGCTTTATTTGGTGATACCCGGAATAAGCATCCAGGAAACATAATAGGTCACAACCTGCAACTGCATCTATGATCTGATCTATCCTTGGGAGGGCAAATGGATCCTCTGGGCAATGCTTGTTGAGACTTGTATAATCGATGCACATTCTCCACTCATTATTCTTTTTCAGCACTAAAACCGGGTTTGCCAGCCAATCCGGGTGAAAGACCTCCATGATAAAGCCGGCTGCTAGGAGCCGAGCTATTTCTGCCCCTATAGCCTTTTTCCTTTCCTCGTTCATTTTTCTCAGGCCTTGTTTCACTGGTCGAGACTTGGGATCAACGTGCAAGCTGTGTTCGGCGAGCTCAGTCAGGATACCCGGCATGTCACTCAGCGTCCAAGCAAATATGTCCTGATTCTCGCGAATAAACTTTATGAGTGCATCTTCCTCATCATTAACCAGGTTAGAACCTATAGCAAACTGTTTGGAAGAGTCGCCCTCGACAAAGGCCACCATCTTTGTATCTTGGGCTGATTTAAACTTAGCTCTCTCGTCTTCCGAGTTTGGTTTCTTCAGGGTTGTTCGATCTTCGGGGTCTACCTGAGACCGGTAATACCTGAGTTCTTCCTTCCTGCAAGCTTGTTCTGCCATTGCCGCGTCTCCCTCATCACACTCGGCCGCCACGGCCCTATTCCCATATATGGTGATGGTCTGCTTGGGACCCGGGATTTTCAGCTGTAAGTAAACATAACACGGTCTCGCCATGAATTTAGCATAAGCCGGCCTTCCGAACAGTGTATGATAGGGACTGCGTAATTTCACCACCTCAAACATGAGCCACTCTACTCTGTAGTTATCCTTCGATTCACCAAAAGCAACCTCTAGTGTTATTTTTCCTTCTGGGCAAGCCGAGTGCCCAGGCACAATACCATGAAAAACTGTGGAGCTTTTCTACAGCTGAGACTCCTTGAGCCCCATGCGCAAAAAGGTCTCCCAGTATAAGATATTGATGCTACTCCCGCCGTCCATCAGGACCTTTTTTAACTCATACCCATTGACCTGTGGGGCCACCACCAAGGCCAACACACCCGGATGTTCTATCGATTCCGGGTGATCTCTTCTGCTCCACGTTATTTCTTGATCTGACCATCTCAAATACCTCGGAACCCCTGAAGAAACCGAGTTTACAGCCCTTTTGAGTATATTTCTTTCTTTGCTGGAAGTTCCGGTGGTGTGGACGTGGTATTGCCCTAGCTGCTTAGGGTTAGCCTGAAAACCGCCTGCACCTCCTTGGTTATTACTCGGATTGCCGCCTCCTGCGTTGCCGGCGGGGGGTGGTCCGTTGCCCGGGTTTCCACCCAGACCCGACCCTCCTCCCCGGCCTGCACCTCACAGGGCCTTCTGTACCTCCTCGTTTTTCCATCTCTGTAAGTCCACGCATTGCTCCAACGAGTGATTAGCCGGCTTGCCATTCCTACTATGACGCGGACAAGGCATCCTGAAGGCTTCTATATGGTTAGCCGGCCGTGGTGGTCCTTGATAATTGCCTCCATTGAAATTTCCTCCATTGAAGTTTCCATCTATCCTGGGCCTAGGGAACCCGGCCTCGGTATTGGCGACTAACTCGGAGTTTGCCTCGTACGGACGTTTATGCTGATTATTTCCATTACCGCCAATGTTATTACCCGGCGTAGTGTTGTTGCCGGGTTTCCCATTACTGCTCATGTTGGTCTTCCCTTTCTTTTCCTCTACGTCCTCTTCAGTCATATCAGTGGAAGCGTGTTTGTTGCATGCATCCATCAACTCCCCCATAGTGATTTCTGAAACGTGCCTACTGGATTTCATGCGCATCAACTTTTGCACCAAGGGTGTGTATCTGCATGTTTTTGACATAGCTTGTATCGCGTCCTTTGGCTGGATATCTGTGGACGAGTGGAGTATCTCCATTACTTGGTGCACCCAGCTGCGAGCCGACTCTCCTTTCCTTTGGATGCATCGATCCAAGTCATCAATTGTATATAGTTTCCTGCATGTTCCATGAAAATGCTTGACGAATGCCGTCTTCAACTCACTCCATGAATTGATGGACTTCTCAGGAAAATTGTTGAACCATAGTTTTGCTGCTCCTTCAGACATCATAAGATACGTGAACTTGGCTTGGAGTTTTTCTGATGCATTGCGAATAGACATTGCCATCTCATAACTGCTCAGCCAGGTCTCAGGATCCATGGTTGGCTCATAGTTTACAACTTTACCCGGTTCCTTGAATTTATCCGGGTATGGTTCTGCTCTGATGGCGTCCGACAGACATTTAGGCCCGGCCAGGTTTGTCAATACCGGCCTTGCGTGTGATACATGAGACTCGGTTGGCGCAGCCGGGGGTGCGCCACCTACGGCTCCTTGCACTGCTGACCCGGCCATGCGCCTCGCACGGGAGCTGTCGACTATTGCTTGTGCTTCCGAAACCGCGGGAGCCGTTGGCCTACGAGGAGGAGGCGGCATTTGCTGCTGCTCTGCCCTCTGTCGTGCCGAGCTTGACTGAATATTCCTCGTGTTTCCGGGTTGCCGGCTGACATATGGCGTCCCATGCAAACCACTTCTATGGTCCGGGTAATTTGCCTGCTGAGCCACTGCGGTGCGTAGCATCTCTATGGCCTGCCGAGTTTCAATTTCTCGAGGCGACTCTCCCAGTGGAATACGGTCGAGCGCTAGGGTTACGGCGTACACGTTATCCATGGGGTTATTGAAGTGACCCGGAGGAGTGTGAAATCGTGACGGTGGTGGCGCCGTATTGCCCCCAAGGGTCCCGGCTGGTACGTTGGCCGACTGTCCCCCGAGCGTCGCTCCTTGAAACCCGGTTCCCTGGTTCACAGCCGGAATTGGCTGATCTTGGGGTGTAATAAACAGCGTGGCCGGCTGTAAATTTCCACCTGCCGCCGGTAACCTCGTCTGATGCCTTGGATTGTATATCCTTGTTGTTTGAGCCTGAATTCGATCCTCCAATTCTTCCAACTCACGCTGGCGTTCAGCCATCCTTGCCTCTCAGCTTCTAGTTCCCTTCTCTGTTGTTCCAATGCCCAGCGGGCTACATCAAGATCTGGGGCACGCGCCGCTACGTTTTCTAGGGTTATCACCGTTGCCAATACGGTGGGATCCAAGATCAAATTTGATGGAGGGATGATAACCCGGTAGGCCAACGCCAAGGAGTAACTCGTCCCAAAGGATGTTGTGCAAGACCCGGCTTAGGATAAAGGGGTTTCTAGAAGGCCCAGGAACGTAGGCCTCGTAACCCGGATTGTGGGTTCCGATAAGGAAGTTTAGGGTTTGTAAGCAGTGTCCGGGTAGGATTCAGAGTGCGCCTTGGAGAGTAGGCCAGGGGGTCCGGATATTATATAAGCCGTCCCCTAGGGTTAGACCAAGAGAGATCCGAGAGTTCGAGTAATATCGCTAGGTATCGAGTATCCAGTGTAACACGAGAGTTGAGATTAATATATCGAGATCGGAGACTCGGCGACTTGCTTGCCGGCTACCAGATCGCATATCATCATGTTTTCCTCTGAGCTAAACCCTCTCCCAAACACAAGTGTCGTCTTGCCTCAAGATAAGTTACCCCTGGTAACGTCTGCCGTGATTATCCCACGACAGTTGGCGCCCACCGTGGGGCCCGCGTCCGAAGGTGTTTACATCACGGGAGAAGCTCGGAAGAACATGGAGAATCTTGTCATCGGCGAGATCTACACCGACCGCGAAGGAGAGAAGATGGTGGACGATTCCGGCTGGGGGCCAGAGTCGGATCACCTCGAATCCGGATCTATCGTGACAATCGGCCGGATCAGCGTCTTCATCGGCATGGTACGTACTTACGATTCAAGAGGACAATATCATGTGCATACTACAGGAACTTCTAACAGGGATAAAAAGACACTGAAACGAGCGGTAAAATCGGTTTTCTCGGCTGTTTCGGGAT
This sequence comes from Alopecurus myosuroides, assembly GCA_028641055.1. NCBI lineage: Eukaryota > Viridiplantae > Streptophyta > Magnoliopsida > Poales > Poaceae > Alopecurus > Alopecurus myosuroides. Next base: position 141,699,034 of record CM054063.1, read on the forward strand.
ACCTGAGATGGTCAGAACGGGATGTAACATGGAGCAGAAGAGATCACCCGGAAAGGATAGAACACCCGGGAGTCTTGGCGTTGGTAGTCGCACCACAAGTTAATGGTTATGAGTTGAAAAAGGTCCTAATGGACGGTAGAAGTAGCATCAATATCTTATATTGGGAAACCTTTTTACGCATGGGTCTCAAGGAGTCTCAGCTACAGAAAAGCTCAACAATTTTTCATGGGATAGTGCCGGGTCACTCAGCGTGCCCCGAGGGAAAAATCGCATTGGAGGTAGCTTTTGGAGAGTCAAAGGACAATTATCGAGTTGAGTGGCTCACTTTCGAGGTGGTCAAGTTGCGCAGTCCTTATCACGCGCTGTTCGGAAGGCCGGCTTATGCTAAATTCATGGCTAGGCCGTGTTATGTGTATCTACAGCTAAAAATCCCGGGTCCTAAGCAGACCATCACCATACATGGAAGCCGGAATATAGCGGCTGAGTGCGATGAAGGGGATTCAGTAATGGATGAGCAGGCTTGCAGAAAAGAGGAACTCAAGTATTACCGGTCTCAAGTAGACCCGGATGACAGAACAGCATTGAAAAGGCCGAATACCGAAGATGAGAGAGCAAAATTCAAAGCAGCGCAGGACACCAAGATGATAGCTTTTGTTGAAGGTGATCCCTCTAAGCAGTTTGCTATAGGGTCTAACTTGGACAGCAAGCAGGAGAAGGCACTTGTGGAGTTTATCCGTTCAAATGCGGATGTGTTCGCCTGGACGCCTAGCGACATGCCGGGTATCCCCACAGAATTGGCAGAGCACAGTTTGCACGTAGATCCCAAGTCCAGGCCTGTGAAGCAGGGCTTGAGGAAGATGAATGAGGAAAGAAGGAAAGCAATAGGAGAAGAAATTGCTCGTTTGCTAACAGCCGGCTTTATCATGGAAGTATTTCACCCGGACTGGTTAGCAAATCCGGTTCTCGTAATGAAAAAGACCAATGAGTGGAGGATGTGCATTGATTATACGAGTCTTAACAAGCATTGCCCAAAGGATCCGTTCGCGCTACCGAGGATAGATCAGATCATAGACGCAGTGGCCGGAAGTGACCTATTATGCTTTCTGGACGCATATTCCGGGTATCATCAGATCAAGCTCAAGAGGGAGGATTGGGAGAAAACATCATTTATAACCCCTTTTGGGGCCTTCTGTTACAAAACCATGACATTTGGGTTGAAGAACGCTGGCGCAACTTATCAACGGTGTATTCAGAAGTGCTTCGAGGACCAAAATGGACGCAACGTCCATGCTTATGTGGATGATGTGGTTATCAAGACCAGGAAGGCGGAGACATTTATCGATGATCTAAAGGAAACGTTCAAGAACTTGAGGAGGTATCAGATGAAGCTTAACCCGACAAAGTGCGTGTTCGGAGTTCCAGCTGGGAAATTACTCGGCTTTATCGTTTCCGAGAGAGGAATTGAGGCAAACCCGGATAAAATCAAAGCTATCCAAAGTCTGAAAAAGCCGGAAAATTTGAAGCATGTTCAAAAGCTCGCGGGCTGTGTAGCAGCCTTGAGCCGATTTATATCCAGACTCGGAGAAAAAGCAATACCCTTGTACCGGCTCTTGAAGAAGTCCGATAAATTCGTGTGGGATCAGGAGGCGGATGAGGCGTTCGAGGCACTAAAGAAGCAGTTATCTGAAGCACCAGTCCTAGCGGCCCCGGGTCCTAACGAGCCTATGTTGCTATATGTAGCAGCTGGACCCCGAGCCGTTAGCGCGGTAGTTGTTGTGGAACGTAAAGAGGATGGGAAAGGTTACCCGGTTCAGAGACCGGTCTATTACATCAGCGAGGTATTATCATAGGCAAAGCAGCGCTATCCGTATTGGCAAAAGCTGGTTTTCGGGGTCTTTATGGCCAGCCGGAAACTCAAGCCGTATTTCCAGGAACACCCCATAACAGTGGTTAGTTCGATACCGATGTCGGATATCATCAGAAACTCGAATGCAACGGGAAGAATAGCCAAATGGGCGATAGAGATGGGGGATTATCACATCAACTACGAGCCTAGGTCAGCAATCAAATCTCAGGCTCTGGTCGATTTCGTTAACGATTGGACGCACACATGCATGCCCACCATGGCTCCAAACTCCGAGTCTTGGATCATGCACTTCGATGGACCCAAGCAATACGAGGGATCAGGAGCTGGAGTGGTGCTAACATCACCCAAAGGAGACAAATTGAGTTACGTGCTACAGATTCACTTTGATTGTTCCAACAACGTGGCCGAGTATGAGGCCCTATTGCATGGCTTAAAGGTAGCCAATGAGATGAACATTAAGAGGATACGATGCTTCGGAGATTCGGACCTTGTGGTACAGCAGGTCTCAGGAACATGGGATAGAAAAGATGCAACTATGGCAGCATACCGCAGAGAAGTTGATAGAGTTGCCGGATGTTTTTCCGGGTATGAGGTGGAGCACATAGACAGAAGAAAAAATGAGGCAGCAGATGCACTCGCCAGACTCGGCTCGCGCAGAGAGCCGGTTCCACCCAATGTTTTCCTGGATGAACTATGGCGACCATCAGTTAAAACCGAGTCCGAGGAAGAACTGGCAAATCAAGACCCGGATTTGGAGCTCGTGGCCACAGTGCGCGCTGTTCCCAAGTGGACAGAGCCGTTCTTGGCCTATCTATCACGGGGCGAGTTACCACAGCAGGAGGTATTAGCAAGACAAGTTTTGAGGCGAGCAAAAGGTTATTCTATCATCAATGGGGAGTTATACAAGAGAAGTGCAGCAGGAGTGTTTTTGCGCTGTGTAGCACCAGAAGAAGGCCGACAGATTCTCAAGGAGATTCACGAAGGCGATTGTGGGCATCATGCATCCACAAGATCCCTTGTGGCCAAAGCTTATCAACATGGATTCTTCTGGCTCACGGCCCTAGCAGATGCGGAGCGTTTGGTGGCAAGGTGTGACGGATGTCAAAGGTACGCTCGCCAAACCCACGTACCGGCTATGGAATTACGGACTATCCCGTTAACTTGGCCGTTCGCTGTTTGGGGTATGGATATGGTTGGCCCCTTTCACATGTCACCTTGCAAGAAGACACATCTTTTGGTGGCTATTGATAAGTTTACCAAGTGGGTTGAGGTTATGCCAGTTACCAATTGTGAAGCAGTTACAACAGTTAAGTTCCTGAAAAGAATTATCTATCGGTTCGGGTATCCCCACAGCATAATTACCGACAATGGAACCAACATGTCCCTTGGTGAGATGGGGAAGTTCTGTGGCAACAATGGAATCCGGCTTGACGTAGCATCAGTGGCTCATCCACAGGCCAATGGACAAGTGGAGAGGGCAAATCAGGAGTTGCTTTGTGGACTAAAGCCACGACTGCGAGTCCCGTGCATCAGAGCTGCTGGTGCATGGGTTGAAGAGCTACCTTCCGTGGTTTGGGGTATCAACACTACACCTAACAGATCTACTCAGATGACACCATTTTTCATGGTTTATGGTGCGGAAGCGGTGTTGCCGAGTGATATTATTCATGATTCACCTCGAGTATCAGCTTACGTCGAGGTGGAGAACGAGAAGACCCGGCAGGACGCCGTAGATATGTTAGAAGAACAAAGGGAACAAGCACTAGAAAGATCAGCCATATATCAGCAAGATTTACGGAGGTATCATAGCCGGCGCGTGAAAACCCGGGTCTTTCAGGAAGGAGACCTGGTTCTACGCCTGGTACAGTCCAACGAAGGAAAACACAAGTTATCACCTCCATGGGAAGGACCATTTATCATAAATCGGAATCTGCACAACGGATCATATTACTTGATAGACGCAAGGGAAGAGTCGGCTACAGTTAACGACACCGCTCATACCACTTCATCTATGCAAGAAGGAGACAGACCATGGAACGTGGCTCAGCTACGTCCCTACTATACTTAGTATAGACTATATTGGCAAGTGGAATTGCACGATGTAACAGGCAGCAGGTTTCATACGCACTCTTTTCCTATCTAGGGTACCCTTGGGGACTAGATGGGTTTTTAATGAGGCGGCTTGCCGACCTAACTTTCTCATATCAAATAAAGAGGTGGTTATTCGTATGTTCTTCACTCTTGGTATGTTGCATATATTTAGGTCTTGGGGGCTGATTGCTCGAATAGCATAGTTACAAACTCAATGACCCGACCTTGATGCCTATGAGTTATAAGGGCCGATTACTCGCAAACGAGTACGGCTGCAATCTTATAACCGGACAAAGGAGCCAAATTTTCTTGACTTTTCTTACTTAAGCTCGATGTGACTCGCACTAAAGTGGCATGATTTGCTCGCTTACGATTACAATCAGCCATGAAGCCCAATGGGACTTGCCTGGCCCTGTTTTCGTATAGACGTAACAACATGATATCCACGCGAAAGCCGGCTTATAGTACAAGATAGTCAAAAGGGTCATCCAAACCACAAGTTATGCAGAGTACAAGGCTAATAGCCGGAAACTCAACGTTTATCAAGCATAACTTCAATACCTATGTGAAACGGCTCTGGGTTTGGGTTAGCAGCAAACAACTTGTTCTCTTGGAAAGACCACACATCCCAGACTCGGAATTTCGGGTCTTGGGGACTGAGGATTTTGAAAAAGAAAAAGTTGCTCAGTTGCTAAAACTCAAAAAACCCAAACATCCGAGTCTTGGGGACTTGGGGACTTAGAGAAAAGTCCGCTTGTCAAAACCCATGAAACTCGGAAACCGAGTCTCACAAAAGGAACCATAAAGAAAGTCGGATATCAAGAACAAGTGGGCTCAAAAGTAGATAAATTTAAAATCATCCAAACGTTCAGAAGAGGCACAAGGTGTATCAAGAACTTAAAGTGCATTACAAATTTCGGTACTAGTATCAAAGGTGCACAGGCGCATCATCAAAAAATGATTGTTTAAACGGCCCATTGGCCGATTGACGCATACGAAACGGCATCATGTAGCAGGTATCACTCGGCATTCTGGGCTGCGGCGTCCATCTTCTCCTTGCCCTTGCTATTACCCTTGGTAGCAGCATCACCCGGATCAGCAGCAGTGCCGGCTCGCGCAGGAGGAGGGACGACTGGTGTGGAGGTAGCAGGCGCAGAATCGGCTTCAGCCTTCTTCTTTGCGGCTTCCTCCCTCAACTTGGCAGCTTCCTCCTTCCATCGGGCTAGCATATCGTACGGCTTGGGAAGATCCGACTTAACCGCTTCACCATCAGCATCATATGCAGGGACAATGGAACTGACATCCAAGCCGTCAGCAATCACGCTGGCCGGGTAACGGACTTCCTTCTGGATGGCCTTGAAATCCTTCGCGGAAAACTTGGACCCATCACGGTTGAATTCCGGAAACCCGCCCATAAGCTTGGCTGGCTCGAGGTTAGGGAAATAAGCTTTAGCCAGCGCAAGCCCCCGGGTTACTCCAACCCGGCAGGACGAGCGCTTCCAATGCCAAATCCACTCGGGAATAGTGGAGCAGGCGTCCAGCATTCTCTTCAGGTCGACATGCCCAACACCCGGCCACCGTAGTTCCTGAAGGATCCATTTGGTTCCGGCACATAGCTGCCGGATAACGCTCTTGATGGTTTTCAGCCTGGCAATATCATCTTCGTCCGGCATTACTTCATCCGGACCTGCAGAAAGAAATGAGAACACGAGTAAGGAAACCCGGCTATTTATCAGAAGGATAACTCGGATTATGAATATTATGCTAAGAATCATACCGAGCAAAGCGCGATATGTATCAGCAATCTGAACAGAAAGGTTCGTTAGATTATCTTCTGCTGCATGAGCCCTCCTCCTATACTTCCTCGTGATCTTCCCACTCCTCCTGGCCTCAGCTTCGGCCGCCTCACGCAGAGCCACCTCCTTCTCAATGAGCTTGGTAGCCTTTGCCAATTTCTTCTCAGATTGGGTCACGAAGGACTGCACGGACGCAAGGAAGGATTAGCCGGGTAAAAAGCAAGCTATCAGTCGGTTATAACGTAAAGTTCCAAGCAAATTATCAATCAATTCACTCGGAACTTGGGGACTAGATAAGGACACAAGCAATATGATTCGGGTTTACCTCGTGTTTGGCTATTAAAGCTTCCAAGATATTTTCTTCATCAGCCCTCAAGGTGTGCAGGGCATCGAGCATCTGGGCAAACGTCATGTCTTCGGGTCGGACACCAGAAGAGCCGGCAGCTTGGTCGCTTGGTCGGTGAACTTTCCCCGGCTTTGGGGCCGAGACCCGGACCGTCTGGGTATCCGGGTTTGGAGAACCCATCCTCGTGTCCGGGACCTCGATCTCCTCGTCCACTGCTTCGGATGACTCTGGAGACCCGGCGGCCTGGTGAACTGGATCGCCCAAGGGGCCTTGTTCCTGGTTGTTCTCAGCATCACCGCTAGTCGCGGTGTCCATGTTATCAATCGGCCCCTCCGTCTCCCGGTTATCCGTCTCCATGTTCTCCGGGTCACTAGTCGTGACTTGGGCGCTAAGGAAAAGAGAGGAATAGTCAACAACAGCGGATGAAAATAATCAAGTGCGCGAGGATATCATACAGCGGAAGACTTACCCGGTGTTCACAGCGTAATCCGGCGGGAGTTCACTGCTGGAAGCCGATGAGATTGTCATAGGAGTTGATAGCGGAACCCGGAACTGCCCGGCCAAAGGATGGTTGGGGGAGGGGTGACGCCGAGGAGATTTGGAGGGGCGAGGAGGAGGAGTATCGGCCCGGCGGTTTGGTGAGGTGGAGATACCCAGGTTGAGGGGATCGTCGCCCGGTGAACTCCGGGTCACCCTGCGCTTGGTCGGGAGAGAGTCCTTCAAGTGCGATGAGTGTGACAACTGTTGGTTAAGTTTACGCATGTTATCGAAGGAGTAAGGTTCAGAGGACATAGAAGAGAAGGGAACCTTGGATACCACCCCTCTGGCCTTCCTCTTGGCCCCAACTGTTACTTCTTGATCAGATTCGGTGGCCTCCGGGTCATCCTCATCCTTCTCGTCTTCGTCCTCCAGCCCTGCAAGCCGAGTATGTATCGATGGAAAAAGTTAAATGAGTGAGGAAAATTATGCAAGTGAAGATGACACAAGATCCGGATAAATACCCTCATCATTGTCAGCCGGCTCGTCTTCTTCTTCCGGGTCTCCGGTAGTAGGAGAGGTCTCGACGCTCTAGAAAGGGTCGTCAGCCTGAGATAAAAGCATGGACGCAAGAATTAGTGGCTGAGTTATGTTGAGCTTGAGAATAGGCCTACAAGTATTGGGTCTCACCGATGGAGCCGGATTCTCCCGGGTGAACGACGGTAACCCGGCGATGTTCTTGATCACCTCCAACTTCTCCGTCAAGAATCCCTTGATGGTCTTGTTGGTGTCGCCGGCTGCGTAGTTCTTGGTGGAGTATCGGAGCGCATCCGTGGTGTGCCCCGAGTAATCGCACATCAGCTTAGTGCGAATAGAGTTGGGCTGGATCCGGAAATCCACCCATGTTTTGACCAGATTGAGCCCAAGGAGACCTTGGGCGGATAAGACAGATACTTTCGAGAGAAGGGGCTGGATTGCCTCCCTGTCCGAGTCAGGGGCGAAAGCGTTGAATTTCTCGGAAATGTCGAGGAGGCCCTCCGAGTAACCCGGCAGTTTCTTCTCGCCGGGTGGGGAGGTGTCGTGGCAGTAAAAGAAGGATAATTGCCAGTGTTTAACGTGGGAATTCAGATTAAGGGTTGGCATTGGTGAGTTCTTACAGCGCTGGATGGATACCCCGCCGCAAGCGAGAAGTGCTCCGTCACCGCTTTCGCGGCACGGCTTGCACTGGAAGAGTTCAATAAAGAGAGCCAAACTTGGCGAGGTGCACAAGTATGACTCGGACAGAACAATGAAATGGGTTATATTCAACATAGAGTTAGGCCCTATGTCGAATACCCGGAGGCCGTAATGGCTCAGGACTTCACGAAAGAAAGGGTGACCCGGGGGACGGAATCCCCGAGTCACGTGTTCGACGAAGCAAATTACCTCGTCGTCGGCAGGCGTGGGCCGGGTTTCGTCACCCGGCACCCTCCAATGGATATCTTTTTGAGAAGGGAGAACCCCTAACTCGGCCAGCTCTTCTAGCTTGGCCTTCGTGACCGTGGATCGCGCCCAGTTGGCGGATATGGAGTTGGAGGTCTTGGCCTTGGCTGGCTGCTTCCCTTGCTTCTTGGGAGCCATGGGATCAACCTGCAAAACACAAGGCAAAAAGGTACGAGAAGTAAGACTCGGAAACCATGAGCTATCCGAGTATTTGCGAGTGGTACCAAGAAAGCATGGAAGTTAAGAATTATCCGGGTATCACTCTACAAAGCAAGGTTACAAGTTATCCGGGTATCAAGCATTATTATAAAAACTATGGGGTACTTACGTATTGAAAGGTGTTTGAGGAAGACGGATGATTGCCCATGTATCTACTGCAAGCAAAAGAACCGAAGAAGAGGATTTTCCGGGTGTCAATGACAGGCGCGGAAAATTTTGGCGAAATGGATCTAGATTGGAAAAGTTGCGGACGACTCTACGGAGAAATTGATGATTGGTGATGATAGGAGAGTGGTGTGTGACCATCAATCAAGCTATTGGAGGAATTAGCAAGCATCTAAGCGACCTAATCCGGCGCGACAAGAAAAATGGCCCGCGGGTTGACCTAGATCCAATCTAGAGTAAATCGAAAAATTGCGAGATTGAATTGATGGATACAAGGAACTTACTGGAGCAGATTGAAGTAAAGCTCGCCGGCGGCAAATAGCGCAGTGTTGGTGCCCCTTTGCGATTCCCGGTGGGCAGGTCGAGGGCGCGGCGGCGGATCTTGGCGGCGGCGTGGGACAAACCGTGGCGGAGCGTAGCCGGCGGCGGATTGGCTCCGGTGACGCGCGCGGGGTCTCCGTGATGATATTGCGCAAGCGCGAGAGATGAGGAAAGAGGAGGAGCTGGAATGAACCGTTGGGGGTTAGGCTATCTCCTGGGCACCTATTTATAAGGTGCGGGCGGATAAACCTAGTCCAACGGACGGGAACCGGAAATTTCGGAATAACGGATACCTGCCTGGATTTGATGAGATATGCTTTAAGTACTGGGCGAGATATCCGGACAGAGATAAGGAGGAGATCTCCTCCGCAATATCAGGATCAGTTATCGAGTAAAGTAAGCCGGATCTTTGACATTCTTATCAGAGCGTTGACCCGGAAAAAGTAAAGAAGGACTTAGAGAAAGCCGGGTTACTATATGGCCACCTTGGAGTTAGGCCTAGCTGTTTATCAAAGCACCTTAACCCGGCCTCTTTGGATTTGTACGTCTGATATTTTTACAGGGAATAGCAAGCGCTTCAAGGAGGATCCCGTGAAGCCCAAGCTATTCTGGGGACTACTGATGGAGGGATGATAACCCGGTAGGCCAACGCCAAGGAGTAACTCGGCCCAAAGGATGCTGTGCAAGACCCGGCTTAGGATAAAGGGGTTTCTAGAAGGTCCAGGAACGTAGGCCTCGTAACCCGGATTGTGGGTTCCGATAAGGAAGTTTAGGGTTTGTAAGCAGTGTCCGGGTAGGATTCAGAGTGCGCCTTGGAGAGTAGGCCAGGGGGTCCGGATATTATATAAGCCGGCCCCTAGGGTTAGACCAGGAGAGATCCGAGAGTTCGAGTAATATCGCTAGGTATCGAGTATCCAGTGTAACACGAGAGTTGAGATTAATATATCGAGATCGGAGACTCGGCGACTTGCTTGCCGGCTACCAGATCACATATCATCATGTTTTCCTCTGAGCTAAACCCTCTCCCAAACACCAGTGTTGTCTTGCCCCAAGATAAGTTACCCCCGGTAACGTCTGCCGTGATTATCCCACGACAAAATTGTTGTTGAACAGAGCCGGGTTTTGTGGACGTGAAGTTCCTGCTCCTGTTGCTCTGTTTGCCATGAACCCGAACATATTTCTATTTCGCTCACTTTCCCCTGTCCCGCTAGTGACAGAGGCCGGCTCTCCATCGACCCGGGCTATAACCGGGTTTCGATTAGCCGGTGTTTGTTGTTGGGCCAGCGCTCGCGCCGCTCCAGCCGCGGCCACCGACACATCGCCTTGATTAAGATTGATTCCAGGGGCTGTGTAGACCGCGACTCGGCGCGCGATGCCTGGCCACGATTCGTATTCTTCCTCTTCGCAGCTATGTTCTTCGTACCGATCTTCAAGCAAGTGCGAGATAGACTCGGTATCATCTTCTCCCATAACCCGGCCACACGGGGTCCATACCGGCTCCTCCGGCTGTTCCCTCTTTGTGGTGGGCTCCTTCTCCGGCTCTACCGTCCCGACCGACTCTTCTCCGTCCGATTGAACACAGGTATCATCCCCTGACACAGAATCATACTCATTATGGTCAGAAACAAAACAAGATGCACGTACCATACCGACGAAGACGTTAACTGGGCCAATTGTGACGACAGATCCGGCCTCCAAATGATCCGACTCTGGCCCCCAGCCATAGTCGTCCACGTTCTTCTCTCCCTCATCGTTGGTGATGATCTCGCCGATGACGAGGTTCTTCATGCTTTCCCGAGCTTCTCCCGTGACATAAACACCTTTGGACGTAGGCCCCATGGTGGGCGCCAACTGTCGCGGGATATTCACGGCAGACGTTACCGGGGGTAACTTAGGTTGGGGCAGATCGACTCTGGTGTTTGGGAGAGGGTTTAGCTCAAGGGAAATCATATCAAGTGGAGATCTGGAAGCTCTGGCTGCAATGTCGCCGAGATTCCGATCTAAGGTTACAATTATCAGCTCTCGTACTACTAAAATACTCGAATATCTGGTAGAACTCCCTCCTCTCTGTCCCAGGAGCCGGTTTATATATTACCTGGCTCTCTGGCTTCCTATACAAGGCACACCCGGAATCCTACCCAGAATACACACCGAACCCTAGGTTTCCTAATCGTGGCCCCCAAGGCACGGATTACAAGATCCTCGCCCCCCTTTGGGCCTTCTAGAAACTCCTCCACCTTGGTCCGGGTCTTGTGTGACTTCCTTCTGGCCGGGTTTTCGCCCAGGCATGGGCCTACCGGGTTATCTTCCCCCCAACAGTGTGCTTACTACTTACCCACCTTGGTTAATCTAGTATGAGTTTGTTGGTTTGCACTCCATGTACTTGTGTTCTTTGTGTTAGAGCCTTCATTTCAACTCTTGTATTTTAGTTGGCTCTTTGGGAGATTAATGGACTATCCCATTTTGGGGGAGTAATATGCTCTTGGCACTTTACTATCCTAAAATGTGTGTACATGAGGAAAACCACTTAGTGTTGATATATCAATATTGTCTAGTCTCTATGTGGTATGTCTTTCTCATGAGAAATTCAAATTCTAATGTCCATTAAATTTCTCTAGTTGGGTTTATTTTCTTTGCCTCTTGTTAAAAAAATGGATTATCACATTATGGGGGAGTAATAAGCTATGTGCATATTACAAGCCTATAAAATGTGAACATGTGAGGTATTGCCACCTAGAGTTGATATTATTAGTTATCTTGTTCCTTTGTGGAATGTTGCTCAAACAAGTTCCATATTTGCTTAAAATATCTTTTGTCCCTTTTATTTTAGTATCTTGTTTGTGAGAGAGTTTCTTGGTGCTTTGCATATTCGATTCTTATTAGAAGCCTTCAAGAATCTCTATCTAAGCATATTTTTCTATTCCTATCTTTTGTCACATGCTTATGTTTTGTGAATTTGATTGTGAACAAATCTACCACCAAGAAATATCTCCATACATCTCTTGTCTTTGATAAGTGATAATAATTTGTGGTAAGTTTATTGATCATATTTACTTTGGCCTTTGCTCTAAAAAATGCCTTGTTTGTTGCCAAGGATTTTTTTGGTTCAAACTCCTTTGTGTCTTCCTTTTGTTCTACTCAAAATTTGTTTTATGCTTTCTTGTGTTAGGAAAAGCAATGATCCCATTATTTTGCACTTTGATTCATATTCATACTTCTTTGTGTTGCACTATTCTTGGAGAAGCTATCCTACATTGAGTAGAACACCATTCTTTAAATTGGTATTGCATCTTATTGCCTTTCTTGAGCTTGACTAGTGTTTGAACAATATATATGGAGAGTAATGATTCCTTTGTGTGAATTTTTTATTCAAATGCAAAATTATAATTAATGCACTATTCTTGGAAGAGCTACCATATATGCGTTTGAACACTTGTTGTCTTGAAATTGGTATTTTATCCCAATGGCTTGTCTCTTTGGAAGACAAACATTTTTCATCTTGTGATGAGGACATCCCTAGTTTTTCACCTATTGTTACACATGAGGATGCTCCTATACAAGCCAATGAAGTAAGGATTGGTCCAATGACAAGATCAAGAACCAAGCTATTACAACAACAGGTGAATTCACTCCTACTTGAGTATAATGTTTATAATTGTGAGAACTTTATACTACCTAAATCCTTGCATCTATGTATTCTCAGGTTTATTGATAACACAAACATGAATGGAGATCATGAAGAGGAGATACACATGGATGGAGATGAGCTAGAAGAGGAGATGGAGATCAAGTGCTAGCATGGTGAAAACAACAAATAACAAAAGTTATGATGACAAGGGGATAGTGCCTCCACAAGGTCAAATGCACTTAGTGTGGAAAACAATGCCAATATGTTATTTCCACACTTATTGATGGACAAGCAAGAGGAGGGCGCCCACAAAGCATACCAATGCGCCATAAGGAGTCCTAGTAGTTGTAGGATTGGTTTGTATACCAATTTGGCCGAATCCCACCTATTTGGGTCGGTTTGTATCTATTTGTGGTAGTTGTAGGAGTCCTAGCCGAGTAGGAGAGGGATTGCTTGCGCAAGGCAACTTGTGGCCGCACCCCTCCCCTCTCATATACCCCCTACCTGCGAGTTGGAGGGATTAGACTACGTTAAAACATAAACCCTAGACCTCTAGATTGAAACAGCTTGTAAGCCTTCATCTGGAAGTTCATCTGCAAACTTTACGTGTTACCTGCTGTTCCACTGGGAATAAGACGGTACAGGACCACTTGTAGTCGGTGGATTACTTGTGCAATAGTGTGGAGTTGAGAATATCCTTGGGGTTGCTATCTTTTGCATTGGCATAAGGGATCAGCCGGGAGAGTTCTTAGTGGCGCACTAGTTATCAATTCAGAACTTATCTGTGAGTTCACTGAGAAGATTGGGCCACCCCTTATCATCTTGGTATCAGATTTACAGGTGGCCTGGGTGAGATATCAAATTTCCCTTTAGATTTGAGTGTTTTATTTCCTATCCAGAAAATTGCCCCACAAAAATAGTGTAGATCATTGCCTTAGCCTAGATTTCACCTTAGTTTCAATTACTAGTGTTGTTTTTGTGTTTGATTTTGTGTTGTTTTTATCTTTTTAGTTTTCATACTTTCGGCTAGATCTAGGGTTCTTTGTTCATCTAGTAAAAAACTTATCAAAAATACCAAAAAAAATCCGCTGCTAGTTCCCTTGTGTTGCTCCAATCCGAGTTCTCCTCAATTTCCTGCCGTGGCAGCGTTTTTTGAGCAAATCCCTGCCGTACCGCACTCCTGCCCGAACTCGGTTTCCACTTACCAAACCCCACTTTTGCACCGCAACACACTTACCATATTCCCACCCGCGCGCTGCCGCGACACGGTTTTTCCGCAAAACGCTGCCGCCACCCCACCGCTACCGATCCATAGTCGTGTTCGGATTCGACCGTCACGCGCTTACAAAACAGCCACTCGCCCCCATAGCGCGCTTACCATCGCTGTCACCCGCGCGCTGTCGCGACACCAAATCTGCGCAAAACGCTTCCGCCACCGTACTGCCGCTGTAACGCGAGCGTACGCGCTGCCGTGGCAGAGAAAAGTGACTATTTTGCTGCCGTGGACTGTTTTTGCTGCCGTAAGAGAATTGGAGCTAGTTTTTGCTTAGAATTTTTTTGTTTTTCCTTGTTTTCTCCTGTTTTCTTAATTAGGAACAATACATCCATACCTTGTGAACCTATCCACAACCTTTCTACAGCAACTTAATAGGAATTTGCCCACAAGTATAGCTATTTTGTGCTCTGACAGGTTGCTCATTTTCATCACCACCATTTTGTTCACTTGTTTATTGGTTCATATTGCTCCTAGTTTTGTTTAAGGCCATTGGAAAAATACAAAAAAAAATAGAAAAAGTAAAAGTATAAAAAAAAGAGAAAAGAGAAAAGTGCAAAGAGGCCATATCATTACCATTGTTTACTAGTTGAGCTTGCCATTGTGACACTTGGTTTTTCATTGAGCAATCTTGTGCCTGTCAATTAAGAGCCTAGCTAGTGACTTTCTAGTGCATTGCAAAAACTCATCCATATATTTGCATTGCCACATTTGTCTCCATTATTGTGTGAGTTTCCTTGGATATTTTTATATCTTCACAAAGACAGCAAATAGGATTGTTACTTTGGTGATTGTTAGGTATCCATACCAAGCCCCACTAAATAACCTTGTTTGCCTTTGTGAGAGTTAAAAACCTGGGTATTCTTTTCTTCACATCAAAGTACATTAATTGCCTCTACTTGTGGTAAGTATTTCTATTCACTTTGGAAGGGTAAGATAACCTATTGTCTTGCTAGATTTTTGAGTGAGTTGTGAGAGAACACCACAACCTATACTTGTTTCTATTACACTAACCTACTAATGGATCTTTCTAGTGGTGATCTTGTGCAGCAAAAGAAGGACCATAAGGAGGGAGTTAATTGGAGGGAGTATGAGGCTCTTAGGGATGTGTTGGCAAAAGAAATCATGGACAATCATAATGGACTCAAGCAATTTGTACAAGATGCATGTGATCCTTTATATGAGGCTCTCCAAGCTATGGAGACCAAGATGGAGGCCACTCATAAATTGGCCGAAACAAATAGTGGAGAAGTGAGATCAATCAATGATTCAATTGCTCAAATGACTACTACCCTTGCTGGACTTCAAACCATGATTCAAGACAGATTTCCTCTTGTTGATGATGACAATGCTAGTGTCCATAGTGGTGCTAATAATGGCTTGGAAGCTAATGGAGAGGTGGATAATCATCTTGGCCGTGGAGCTAGAGGAGATAGAGCTAGAGGAGGATTTCATGGCCGAGCCAATCATATGGTTGCAAGGAGAGTGCCCAATAATGTGGTTCATGAAAATCCAACAGAGGATGGTTTGAGTAAGCCCAAATTCTCTATTCCTTCTTTCAGCTTTGATACTATGGATGTGGGAGAATATTTGCTATGGGAGTTTAAAATTGAGAAGCTATGGAGAATGCATGAGTATAACGAGGATAGAAAAATCAAGTTGGCATCTTCTAAGTTTGATGGATATGCTCTTAGATGGTGGGATAATCTTGTGAGAAAAAGGTAAGAGGATGGTGAGTTACCCATTGTCACTTGGAACACCATGAAGAGAGTCAGAGATAGATTTGTTCCACCAAATTACATAAGGCAACCATTTGATCAATTGCAACAATTGAGGCAAGGTACTATGACTGTTGATGCTTATTATCAAGAGATGGAATTAATCATGCAAAGGGCACGTGTGAGAGAGCAATTGGAGCAAACAATGCAAAGGTTTCTTTCAGGTTTGAACTATAAAATCAAGGGCATTGTTAGGCATCACCAATATCATGATATACATGAGTTACTACACCATGCAAGGGAGGCCGAAGCACATCTTATTGAGGAGGCAAAAATTACTACAAGGACAAGGGCTAGATTTCCCATGAGATCATCTACTATGCCTAGTGCACCCCCTCCTCCTTCTCTTAGCCGTGGAGTTTCATCATCCAAGGCCGAGCCTAGTGCTTCTATTACAAATAAATCAACTCAACCAACTGCAAGTGCCTCGGGTTCTAGTGCTCCTACTACAAGGAATAGAGATATTACATGTCATACATGTGGAGGCAAGGGGCACTTCAAGAGGGATTGTCCAAATACAAAGGTGATGATTATTAATGACAAAAATGAGTATGAGACAAGTGATGATGTTGATCCTAATGATATTGATGATGATGATGGCTATTTGAGTGATACTCCTTTGGATGCTTATGCTACTACTATGACATCTATTATTTGCACACAAAACTCATTGAGTGTTATGCCAAGTCCTGAAAATTAAAGGTGCAATTTGTTTCAAACAAAGGCTGTTATTGGTCCTAATATGGCTTGCAAAGTCATTATTGATGGAGGGAGTTGCAGGAATTTGGCTAGCAAAGATCTATGTGCAAAGCTCAATTTGAAATATTTGCCACATCCTTATCCTTATCATATACAATGGTTGAGTAGCACGGAACAAATGAAGGTATCTCATATGGTGCGTGTGGAATTTCAAATTGGACCTTACAAGGATACTATTGAGTTTGATGTGGTGCCCATGACAGTTTGCCACTTATTATTGGGAAGACCTTGGCAATTTGATAGAAGTGTGAAGTGATGGGGGGATGCTAACCCGGTATGCCAAGATCCGAGGAATAACCCGGCCCAAAGACAGTGAGCAGGATACGGCTAGGGATAAAGATTTTTGTGGAGGCCCAAGCTCGTGGGCCTAGTGACCCGGATTGTGGGTGTGGTAAAGGAAAGTTAGGGTTAGCACGCCGTGTCTGGGTAGGACCCGGGTGTGCCTTGTAAAGTAAGTTAGGGGGTACGGGAGCTATATAAACCGACCCCCGGGTATAGATTGAGAGAGAGATCTAAGAACCCTAGCAATATCAAGTGGTATCGAGTATCCAGTGTAAACCCTAATCGAGTTATTGTATCGAGAATAGAGATCCGGCGACTTCGATTGCCGGCTGTCAGATCAAGTTGTATCATGTCTTCCTTTGAGCTAAACCCTCTCCCGAACGCCTGTGTCGACTTGCCCCAAGATCAGTTACCCCTGGTAACATCTGCCGTGATTATCCCACGACAGTTGGCGCCCACCGTGGGGCCTGCGTCCAAAGGTGTCTACATCACGGGAGAAGCTCGGAAGGGCATGGAGAATCTTGTCATCGGCGAGATCTACATCGACCACGAAGGAGAAAAGGTGGTGGACGATTCCGGCTGGGGGCCGGAGTCGGATCACCTCGAAACCGGATCCGTCATAACAATCGGCCGGATCAACGTCTTCATCGGTATGGTATGTGCTTCCAATTCGGTCCCTGACAACGTTGGATCTGATTCTATGCCAGGAAAAGCCACGTCTATCCGATCAGATGATGAAGAATCAACGGGAACGACATATCCAGCAGAAGAACCCATCGCGGAGTGGGAACAGCCGGAGGAGCCGGCATGGACCCCACGCGACCGGGTCCAAGGAGAAGATGACACCGGGTCTATCCAGGATCTACTGGAAAACCGGTATGAGGAGAACGGTGAAGAGGAACAGCCTGAATTTACACCGGATATCGCGCGCCGAGTTGCAGTCTATGCAGCCCCCGCGGCTAACCAAGGAAACACAGCCGCGGCACCAGTCGGGGCGGTTCAGGCAGTGGCCCAGCAACAGGGCGCGGTTAACGGAGACCCGGTCTTGACCCGGGTCGATGGAGAGTCAGCATCGGTCACCAGTCGCGCGGCAGATGAGGAGCAACACGCCAACATGTTCGGGTTTCAAGCCAATCGGACACCGGGGGCGGGTCCCTCGAATCCGCGTCACCCGGCCCTGTTCGATAATAATTTGATTTTGGATCCTACAGTCCTCGCCACTGTTATCACCCCAGAAAACGCGGCAGAGCGTGTTAGAGATCTGGACGTGGCTCGTCGTGCATTGGAACAGCAAAGAAGGCAAGTGGAAGCAGATAGACAGGGGATGGCCACCCGACGGCGCGAGCTAGACGCGTTGGAAACCCGGCTTCGAGAGGAAACGTCCAGGATACATCAAAGACATCACACCAGGTTGCCAGCAACGGGCGGGGTTATTAATCCGGCTAATTTGTTCATCACGCCTCAGGACCAACCGATACCAGTGGTGAACCAGGGAACCGCACCCCAACAGACAACAGCAGCGACACATCCGGCGAATGAGCGGACCGGGTTACCCCCACCGCAAACTAGAGTCACAACCGGCAACGATCTACTGCCGCCGCCACCATCACGATTCCGCACGCCAGCCGGCCACTACAACAATCCTATGGACAACGTATATGCGGCGACACTCGCATTAAATCAAATACCTGTGGGAGAGTCGCCCCACGCAGAGAAGACTCGGCAAGCCATCGAGCTGTTGCACACTGCGGTGGCACAGCAAGCCAATTACCCGGATCACAGAAGCGGAATGCACGGGACGCCATATGTTAGCCAGCAGCAAGGGAATTTACAAACGAGTTCGGCGCGGCGGAGGGAAGAGCAGCAGCAAATGCCGCCTCCTCCCCGCGCTCAGGCAGTGTCAGCAGCACAGGCCGTCGTGGACAGTTCTAGGGCTCGGAGGGCCGCGGCCGGGTCTGCAGCGCATGGACCTCCCGCAGCACAGCGCCCAGACGCGCCCCCCGCGGCATCACACGTTTCCAGGGCAAGGCCGGCTTCAATCATTCTTGCAGGGCCCAAGTGTCTCTCGGACAATATTAGAGCTGAACCTTACCCGGAAAAGTTCAAAGAGCCAGGGAAAGTAGTGAATTATGAGCCAACCATGGATCCCGAAACGTGGCTAAGCAGTTACGAGATGGCAATGTCAATCCGCAACGCGTCCGAGAACCTCCAAGCCAAATTCATGTATCTGATGATGTCTGAAGGAGCAGCAAAATTGTGGTTCACCAATCTACCAGAGGGATCGATCAAGTCTTGGGAGGAATTGAAGACCGCGTTTATCAAGCACTTTCACGGAACCTGCAGGAAATTATTCACCATTGATGATCTAGAGCGATGCGTCCAAAAGAAGGGAGAATCGGCGCGCAGTTGGGTGCGCCGGGTTATGGAGATACTTCACTCATCTACAGACATCCAGCCCAAGGATGCGCTACAAGCCATGGCAAAAACATGCAAGTATATACCTTTAGTGCAAAAGTTAACTCGCATGAAGTCCAGTCGAAATGCGTCAGAAGTCACAATGGGAGAATTGATGGATGCGTGCAACAAACACGCTGCGACAGATACCACAGAAGAAGAAGCTGATGACAAGAAGACAAAAGCAAACACAAGCGGTAATGGAAGAACCGGCAACGGAACAGCGTCAGGAAACAATGGAAATAGTCAGAACAAGCGCCCCTTCGAAGGAGGCTCCGAGTTTGTCGCCAATACAGAAGCCGGGTCTTCAAGACCCAGAGCAGAAGGAAATTTCAATACTGGGAATCACAACGGAGGAAACTACCAAGGGCCGCCCCGGCCGAGTAATAGTTGGGACATCTTCAGAATGGCGTGCCCAAAACACAGCAGGAACGGCAGGCCGGCTAACCACTCCTTGGAGCAGTGCGCCGACTTGCAAAGATGGAAAAACGAAGAAGTAAACAGGGCTATGCGAGGTACAGGTCGAGGAGGAGGGCCAGGTCCGGGTGGAAACCCTGGCAATGCACCACCCCCAGCCGGAAACCCGGCAGCTGGAAACCAGGGCAACAACCAAGGGGGAGCTGGAGGCTTCCAGGCTAACCCCAAACAATTGGGTCAATATCATGTGCATACCACAGGAGGGTCTAACAAGGACAAAAAGATACTGAAGCAAGCAGTCAACTCAGTTTCGTTAACCGTTCCGAGATACTTGAGATGGTCAGAACAGGAGGTAACATGGAGCAGAAGGGATCACCCAGAAAGAGTGGAACACCCAGGAGTCTTGGCACTAGTAGTCGCACCGCAAGTTAATGGGTACGAACTAAAGAAGGTTTTAATGGATGGTGGAAGCAGCATCAATATACTGTATTGGGAAACCTTCCTACGCATGGGTCTCAAGGAATCTCAACTGCAAAAAAGCTCGACAGTTTTTCATGGAATAGTGCCGGGTCATTCAGCATGCCCCGAAGGAAAAATCGCATTGGAGGTAGCTTTCGGAGAATCAAAGGATAACTATCGAATTGAGTGGCTCACCTTTGAGGTAGTGAAATTACGCAGCCCCTATCACGCGCTATTTGGAAGGCCGGCTTATGCCAAATTCATGGCTAGGCCGTGTTATGTATATCTACAGCTAAAAATCCCGGGTCCCAAAAAGACCATTACCATACATGGAAATCGAGATATAGCAGCTGAATGTGACGAAGGAGACGCAGCAATGGCCGAGCAGGCCTGTAGAAAAGAGGAGCTCAAGCACTACCGATCTCAAGCAGACCCGGAGGATATAGCCACATCAAAAAGGCCGAGTACTGAAGGCGAAAAAGCAAAGTCCAAGGTAACGCAAGACGCTAAATTGGTGGCCTTAATCGAAGTTGACTCTCCCAAGCAGTCTGCTGTAAAGGAAGAAGTTACACGGCCGCCCACAACCAGCAAAGTCATGGAGACACCCCACCCGGGTTGGCTGGCAAACCCGGTACTCATCAGGAAAAAGTCCAACTTATGGAGGATGTGCATTGGTCAAGCCGGATCAGGACCAGTGCTTACAAAGAACTGAGTAATGTAACGGGCGGCAGGTTTCAGACGCGCTCTTTTCCTACCCAGGGTACCTAAGGGGACTGGAAGGTTTTTAATGAGGCGGCCTGCTGACCCAAAATTTCTGGTATCAATAAAGAGATGGTTATCAAGTCCTATGTCTTTTCGCCTTTATCACAAGTAAGTAGTATCTATGCGACATCGATAATTCAGTATCATCAAAAGCATCGATTGCATGTAGGTCTTGGGGGTTGGTTGCTCAGGTAACCAACCACTAACCCGAATGACCCGGCATAGATAGCTATAAGTTATAAGGGCCGATTCCTCGCAAACGAGAACGGCTGCAATCTTATGACTGGGCAAAGAAGCCAATTTTTCTTGACTTATCTTACTTAAGCTTGATGTGACTCGCACTAAAGTGGCATGATTCGTTCGCTTACGATTACAATCAGCCATGGAGCCCAATGGGACTTGCCTGACACTGTTCTCGTATGGATGTAACAACATGGTATCCACGCGAAAGCCGGCTTATAGTATAAGATAGTCAAAAGGGTCATCTAAACCACAAGTTTATGCAGAGTACAAGGCTGATAAGCCGGAAGCTCAGTGATTATCAAGCATAACTTCAGTATTTACATGAGATGGTTTTAGGGTTTTGCCTTGGTAGGGAATGATTTGTCCTCTGAGAAAGGCCACACCCCCATGATTCGTCCTTTGAGTCATGGGGACTGGGGACTTCGTAACAGAAACAAACCACTTTGATACCAAGGTTCAAAACGGCCCTATCATCCGAGTCTTGGGAATTTCAAGAGAATTTCACTTATCAAAGCCCCTGGTCTCGAAAAAAAACGAGTCCTATGAAGGGAGCTAAAAAGAGAGATGGGTATCAAGAACAAGTTCAGAAGAACAGCAAAAAGTACGATTATCAAAAGGCTGGGAAAGCCACGAAAATATGTCACCAAATGGAAGTATATTACAAGTTTTTGCATCGGTATCAGAAGTGCACAGGCGCACCATTAACAGAATAAAGTAGCTCAAACAAAAAGGTCCCATGTGACTAAGGTATTATGACATCCTTACTCTACTCGGCCTCCCGAGCGCGATCTTCCGGGTCTTGCTCCTGGACCTGCTTCTTAGCTTTTTTGGCAGAACCACCCGGACTCACCGCGCCAGGGCGGATAGGAGGAAGGACGGACGGTGTAGAGGCGGACGACCCTGATTTTAAGTCGGCCTCCCTCTTCGAAGTTGCCTCCTTCTTCTTAGCCGAGTAATCAGCCCACTTCTCCAAGAGGTCAAAGGGCAGGGGTGCTTCCTCTGTGATAATCTTGTCATCAGCATCATACGCAGCCATTAGTGTATTAAGGTTCAAGCTATCGGCTAGAGTGGTGGCAGAGGGGCGCACTGCCGACTGAATGGCCTTGAAATCCTTAGGCGTAAATTTGGCGCCATCCGCCTTGAACTCAGGAAACCCGGAGATTATCTTCGCCGGGTCAAGCTTCGGAAAGTAGGCTTTGGCCAAGGTCAAAGCCCGCACTATACCGGTACGGCAGGATGAACGCTTCCAGAGTTCAATCCATCCGGGTACAGTGGAGCAGGCTTGGACAAGGTTCTCTTCACCCGGATAGGCTTCCGTGGGCCAATTAATGGCATTCAATATAAATTTTGTGCCGGCAAAGAAAGTCCGGAGCACAGTCTTCAGGGTCCTAACCTTGACAATAGCATCTTCCTCTGGAGCGGCAAGGTTCGCACCTATAGTGGAAACAGAAGCAAGAACGTATCAGTAGCAGCCGGGTATGAAATTAGTCGCCAGGCAAAAACTTAGTCGGCAGGCAAACACTTACTAAGTAAGATCTGATAAGTATCGGAGACTTGATCCGATAACTTCTTCAAATCGGCCTGAGCGGCGAGGCACTTCTCCTTGTATTTGGAGACATCCTTCTTCAAAGTTTTCATATTACCCTCAAGGATTTCTCGGCGTTTTATCTCGGCGAGAAGGAGCTGTTCAGTCTTTAGCAAGGTTTCATCAGACCGAGTTACCTGTGCCTGTAAGTGTAAAAGGGTGCAAGAATCAGCTGAGTGTTATGGCAAGAAAAATATGGTGAGAAGTACCAAGCATAACTTTTGCAAGTTATACTCGGAACTTGGGGACTAGATAGGGAATATAAGATAACAAGCGCTCTTACCTGGTGCTCTGCAGCCATGCGCTCTAAAGTCTCGCTCTCCGAAGCCTTCATGGTGAGAAGCTTGTCCATCAATTGTTCGAAAGTATCTTTATTCGTGTCAGAAGACCCGGGTCCTTGGAATTTCCTAGAAGAGGTTTTCTTCTTAGAAGGAGGTGGAACCCGGGTCATTTGCACGTTGGAATCCGACACTCCTTCTGCACCTAAGGCGGTGGTCTTTCTCTTGCTGGCATGAGAAGCAATGGGATAGTCGGTTTCCTGCTGGTCCGGTTTAGTCGGCGATGTTTGTTCTTCATCGCCAGACGCGGTTGCAGTTTTATCAGCTGGGTTCCCCTTACCCGGGCCCTTATCTTCCGAATCCTCTTGATCGCTGACAGCGACCGTGGCCCTGTAGATGTTATCACAAAGCAGCTAAATATGCAGTCAGGAAAAGATGACGAAGTATCGGAAAGTGTCTGGAAGGGGATTTTACCCAGCATTCACCGCAAAGTCACAAGGAAATCCATCGTCAGACCCGGGGGAGGCTGGAAAATGTCAAGTTAAGTATTATGCGAGAATGCTTCGAGGAAACCGTGCTAACCAAGAAAAGATAGAGCAAGTACCAGCTTGCCGAGTGGGGAGCGGTGAAGAACCCGGGTTAAGGGCGTCGTTACCCGGGTGATTTCGAGTCGACCTGCGCTTAGGCGTGGGCGACCCCTTCAAGATTGACCAGTGGAGTAACGTCAAGGAAGGTTCAAGAATATCATTACGGTAATATAAAGGGAATGTGTGAAGGGGGATGAAACCTTGGAGGTGGCTCCTTGAGCTTTTCTTTTAGATCCGGCTTTGGTTGCCGGCTCCGGTTCTTCCTCATCACTGGCAGATTCTACCTTGCCGTCCGAATCTTCTTCCTCGTCATCTTCTTGTTCTGAATGTCATCAGGATTACGGTTGGAAATAAAGGGGTTACGGTGAGTTCAAACGAGTCAAGTAAAACTCAGAGAGTACCTTCGTCTGAGTGAACAGCTTCTTGCTCCTCTGGACCTTCGGAGCTAGGGGGGTATTGGTGTTCCAAAAGTCGTCATCATCCTGAAAGGCGTTAAAGTACGGGTTATCAGTTGCATCAAGTGGAAAAAGCGAAAGTAAAGGCGTCAGAGTCGGGTTTTTACCTGCGGGGCCGGGTTTTCAAGTGTGAAGGGCTCTAACCCGGATATGTTCCGGATTACCTCGAGCTTCTCCGTAAGAAAACCCTTGATGGTCTTGAGAGTGTCGCCAACTGCGAAGATGTTGTCAGAGTATCGTAGTGGATCAGAAGGTTCCCCAGAATACTCGCACATCAGCTTTGTGCGGATGGAGTTGGGTTGAATTCTGAAGTCGACCCAGGTCTTCACTAAGTTGAGCCCAATGAGGCCCTGGGCTCTAAGAGTGGCGAGTTTGTATAGCAGAGGTTGGATTGCCTCCCTATCTGAGTCAGGGGCAAAGGCACTAAATTTATCAGAGATATCAAGAAGACCATCAGAATAACCCGGCAGTTTCTTTTGGCCGGATGGGGAAGTGTCCTGGCAGTAGAAATAAGAAAGCTGCCAGTGCTTGACATGAGAATTAAGGGTGAGGGATGGCATCGGAGAGTTCTTGCGGCGCTGGATCGAAACCCCGCCGCAAGTGAGAAGCGCCCCATCACCGCTTTCGCGGCATGGTTTGCATTGATAAAGCTCGATAAAAAGAGCTAGGTTTGGTGGAGTGCATAAATAGGATTCAGAAAGGACAATAAAGTGGGTAATATTTAGCACGGAATTGGGCCCAATGTCGAAGACGCGAAGGCCATAGTGACTAAGAAAGTCACGGAAAAAAGGATGACCGGGTGGGCGAAAACCCCGGGTCACATGTTCCACGAAGCAGATTACCTCGTCTTTTGTAGGGGTGGGCCGGGTCTCCTTACCCGGCACCCTCCATTGGATATCCTCCTGAGGAGGGAGAACTCCCAGCTCCACTAGCTCCTCCAACTTGGCCTTCGTGACCATCGACCGCCCCCAGTTGGCGGAAATGGTGTTGGTGGCTTTAGTCTTGGTTGGGGTTTTCACCTGTTTCTTGGGAGCCATGTGGTTGACCTGCAAGGCATCAAATAAGAAGAAGATTAAGACATGAAAGTTACGAAATGGTCAGATATCAGCCGGATGGTATTGAGGTACGGCAGGAGATCCGGGTGTTAGCCCGTAGAATCAAGCTCGGAAGTTCCGGGTGTCGCGTATTATGGAGAAATTTATGGGGTCTAAATGGTAAAGAAGCTTTTTGAAAACGATGGGCAGTGGCTTAAGCGCCAAATGCGAATAAAGGGGATTAAAAAGAAGCAGTCCAGCCGAGTGACTGATGCAGGGGCGGAAATCTTGGGCAGTACGAGCCTAGATTGGAAGTTTTATTTTCAAATTCGTGGCGAGGGTAATGATCGTGGGCAGTAGGCGAGTTGGTTGGAGTATGCGCTTTATCCTTTGTGCGAACTAAAAGAGACTATGGGTAGCCTAATCCGGTCTAGCCAAGAAATCTGAGGCGGGCGGATCTGGATCCAATCTGAGGAAAAAAATCAGAGGTTGCGAGGGGAAGTTGATGAATGCCAAAGGCTTACCGGAGGAGATCCGAGGGAGGCCTTGCGGAGGCAGATGGCGCAGGCCTGGTGTCCTTTCGCGGTTCTTGGTGGGCCGGATGAGAATTCGCCGGCGGATCTTGGCGGCGGCGCGGAGCGACCGGTGGCGGAGCGTAGCCTTCGGGCAATGGGTTCCGGTGACGTGCGTGGAAGGTCCGTGGTGGCGCTCAGGAAGAAAGAGAGCTCAAGAGGAGAAAGGAATGGAGTGGGGGAAATGAGCCGTTAGGGTTCGAGTCATTCCTAAGGAGCTTTTTTATAGTGCGACTGGATAAGCCCGGCTCGGTGAGTGGAGGCCGGGAATTGTGGGGATAAAACGGCTATTTATTTAAAGTTCCTGCGAGATATGCGCCCAGTATTGAGTAAAGCATCCGGATAAAGAAAGAAGGGGATTCGTCCCGCGATGATGGGATTAACTGTCAAAGCATAGGATCTTGGCGTTGCTACTATGATTTGGATCCAGAAGTTTGAACCCAGGTGTTTGGAGGGAAAAACCTGAATTATCGCATGGCCACCAAGGAGCAAGGCCTAGCTGGATGTTGAAACATCTTAACCCGGTTTCCATGTGCCCGTGTGATTGATATCTTTTCAGGAATAGCAAGCGCTTCAAGGAGATCCGTGAAGCCCAGGCTATTCTGGGGACTACTGATGGGGGGATGCTAACCCGGTATGCCAAGATCCGAGGAATAACCCGGCCCAAAGACAGTGAGCAGGATACGGCTAGGGATAAAGATTTTTGTGGAGGCCCAAGCTCGTGGGCCTAGTGACCCGGATTGTGGGTGTGGTAAAGGAAAGTTAGGGTTAGCACGCCGTGTCTGGGTAGGACCCGGGTGTGCCTTGTAAAGTAAGTTAGGGGGTACGGGAGCTATATAAACCGACCCCCGGGTATAGATTGAGAGAGAGATCTAAGAACCCTAGCAATATCAAGTGGTATCGAGTATCCAGTGTAAACCCTAATCGAGTTATTGTATCGAGAATAGAGATCCGGCGACTTCGATTGCCGGCTGTCAGATCAAGTTGTATCATGTCTTCCTTTGAGCTAAACCCTCTCCCGAACGCCTGTGTCGACTTGCCCCAAGATCAGTTACCCCTGGTAACATCTGCCGTGATTATCCCACGACATGAAGCATCAAGGAAGAGCAAATACTTATGAGTTGCATCATCATGGGAAGACTATTATTTTGAGACCTATGACTCCACAACAAATTGTAAATGAGTCCCAATCCAAAATTGATATGAGAGTGGAAAAAGAGAGATAGAGGGATGAGGGATCAAAAAATTCACAAGCTTTGGGGAGTGATAGTAAAACCAATTCGAGTGGTAAAAAGAGAGAGAACCTATTATGCATGTTAGCCACCAAAGAGGATTTGAGGGAATTTAGGGATGATCCTACATTAGTCCCTATTGTGCTTATTCACAAGGGAGAGATTTTGGTTTCTAATGACATGACCCCTATTCCTCTTGGTGCTTCTCATGTTTTGCAGGATTTTGATGATGTTTTTCCAGGAGATATTCCCTCGGGATTGCCACCATTGAGAGGGATTGAGCATCAAATTGATTTAATTCCTGGAGCATCTCTACCAAACTGAGCCCCTTATAGAACCAATCCACAAGAAACAAAGGAGATACAAAGGCAAGTACAAGAGCTACTAGATAAAGGCTATATTCGAGTTAGTCTTTCTCCTTGTGCTATCCCCGTTATTTTGGTTCCTAAGAAAGATGGTACTTGGCGCATGTGTGTAGATTGTAGAGCAATTAATAACAACACTATTCGTTATCGTCATCCTATACCACGTTTAGATGACATGTTAGATGAATTAAGTGGTGCTACTCTTTTTTCTAAAATTGATTTGCGTAGTGGATACCATCAAATAAGAATGAAAGAGGGAGATGAATGGAAAACTGCTTTTAAGACAAAATTTGGTTTGTATGAATGGTTAGTGATGCCTTTTGGTTTAACTAATGCACCTAGTACTTTCATGAGATTAATGAACCATATTTTGAGAGACTTTATTGGTAGATTTGTGGTAGTTTATTTTGATGATATTCTCATATATAGCCACAATGAACATGAACACATTGATCATATTAGACAAGTTTTGCAAGTGCTAAGAGAAAATAAATTGTATGGTAATCTTGAGAAGTGCACTTTTTGCAAAGATAAGGTCATCTTTCTTGGTTATGTTGTTTCTAAGCATGGAATTGAAGTTGATACATCAAAAATTGAAGCTATTCAAAATTGGCCAATTCCAACTATGTGAGTCAAGTTAGAAGTTTTAATGGGCTTGCTAGTTTCTATAGAAGATTTATGCCTAATTTTAGTACAATTGTTGCCCCTTTAAATGATCTAACTAAAAAGGGTGTTGATTTCGAGTGGGGTGTTGCTCAAGATGTTGCTTTTGATACATTGAAAGAAAAATTGATTTCGGCCCCACTTCTTATGCTTCCAAATTTTGATAAACAATTTGAGATTGAGTGTGATGCTAGTGGCATAGGTATTGGAGGTGTGCTCATGCAAGAAAAGAAACCTATTGCCTATTTTTCTGAAAAATTGAATGGTGCACAATTGAATTATTCTGTTTATGATAAGGAATTATATGCACTTGTGAGAGTTTTAGAGGTGTGGAAACATTATTTGTGGCCTAAAGAATTTATTATACATAGTGATCATGAAGCATTGAAATTCTTAAAGTGCCAATCTAATTTGAATAAGAGACATGCTAAATGGGTTGAATTTATTGAATCTTTTCCATACATCATTAAACATAAAAAGGGATTGGATAATGTAGTTGCTGATGCTTTGTCAAGAAAGAACATGTTACTCTCAAATTTAGAAATTAAGATTTCGGGTTTGGAGGGTATTAGAGATTTATATGATGAAGATAATGAATTTTCTATGCCATTTAATAAGTGTACTAATGTTAAGGCATGGGATAAATTTCATATACATGATGGATACTTGTTTAGAGCTAACAAATTATGTATTCCCGAGTGTTCTTTGCGTTTGTTCTTAATACAGGAATCTCATAGTGGAGGTTTGATGGGACACTTTGGAAGAGAGAAGACATTGCTTATGTTGGCTGAAAATTTCTATTGGGCACATATGAGGAGAGATGTGTATAGATTGGTGCAAAGATGCATTACTTGCAACAAGTCCAAATCAAAGCTAAAACCCCACGGGTTGTACACCCCATTGCCATCACCTAGTACACCATGGGAGGACATAAGTATGGATTTTGTTTTGGGCTTGCCAAGGACAAAAGGAGGACATGACTCTATCTTTGTGGTTGTGGACAGATTTTCAAAGATGGCTCACTTCATTGCTTGCCACAAGAGTGATGATGCTTCTCACATTGCAAATTTATTCTTTAGAGAAATTGTGAGATTACATCGAGTGCCAAGAACTATTGTTTCAGATAGAGATGTCAAGTTTATGAGTTACTTTTGGAAGACACTTTGGGGGTAAGCTTGGCACTAAGCTATTATTTTCTACTACTTGCCACCCCCAAACTGATGGCCAAACCGAGGTGGTTAATAGAACATTGTCCACATTATTGAGAGGCATGATCAAGAAAAATTTGAAGGAGTGGGAGGAGTGTTTGTCCCATGTGGAATTTGCATATAATAGAGTTGTGCATTCAACTACTCAATTATGTCCTTTTGAGGTGGTTTATGGGTTCAAGCCTATTACTCCTCTTGATTTATTACCACTTCCTTTACATGAGAGAATTAATATGAAGGCATCAAAGAGGGCTGATTTTGTGAAGAGGATTCATGAGAAAACAAAAGAGGCAATTGAGAAGAAAGGAAGACATGTGGCTGAAAGAGTAAACAAGAAGAGGAAAGAAGTGATATTTTGGCCAGGAGATATGGTGTGGGTGCACTTTAGAAAGGATAGATTTCCCACATTGATAAAATCAAAATTGATGCCTAGAGGTGCTGGTCCTTATAAAGTTATTTCAAGGATCAATGATAATGCATACAAGATTGACCTCCCAATTGATGAGTTTGGTGTTAGAAATTCTTTTAATGTGTCTGATTTGACACCTTACCATGGAGATGATTTAGCATCGAGGTCGATGCCTTTTCAAGAGGGGGAGGATGATGAGGACATCCCTAGTTTTTCACCTATTGTTACACATGAGGATGCTCCTATACAAGCCAATGAAGTAAGGATTGGTCCAATGACAAGATCAAGAACCAAGCTATTACAACAACAGGTGAATTCACTCCTACTTGAGTATAATGTTTATAATTGTGAGAACTTTATACTACCTAAATCCTTGCATCTATATATTCTCAGGTTTATTGATAACACAAACATGAATGGATATCATGAAGAGGAGATACACATGGATGGAGATGAGCTAGAAGAGGAGATGGAGATCAAGTGCTAGCATGGTGAAAACAACCAATAACAAAAGTTATGATGACAAGGGGATAGTGCCTCCACAAGGTCAAATGCACTTAGTGTGGAAAACAATGCCAATATGTTATTTCCACACTTATTGATGGACAAGCAAGAGGAGGGCGCCCACAAAGCATACCAATGCGCCATAAGGAGTCCTAGTAGTTGTAGGATTGGTTTGTATACCAATTTGGTCGAATCCCACCTATTTGGGTCGGTTTGTATCTATTTCTGGTAGTAGTAGGAGTCCTAGCCGAGTAGGAGAGGGATTGCTTGCGCAAGGCAACTTGTGGCCGCACCCCTCCCCTCTCATATACCCCCTACCTGCGAGTTGGAGGGATTAGACTACGTTAAAACATACCCTAGACCTCTAGATTGAAACAGCTTGTAAGCCTTCATCTGGAAGTTCATCTGCAAACTTTACGTGTTACCTGCTGTTCCACTGGGAATAAGACGGTACATGACTACTTGTAGTCGGTGGATTACTTGCGCAAGAGTGTGGAGTTGAGAATATCCTTGGGGTTGCTATCTTTTGCATTGGCATCAGGGATCAGCCGGGAGAGTTCTTAGTGGCGCACTAGTTATCAATTCAGAAGTTATCTGTGAGTTCACTGAGAAGATTGGGCCACCCCTTATCATCTTGGTACTTTGTGTTCCATCATGCAAAGTGTAGAGGGGTTGGTTTATTCTTTGATCTTATTTTCCTTTGTTATCTTCTTTATTTGGTTTCCTCAATCATGTGTTGATTTGGGTTTTGATATAGTTTGGACAATTCTCTTGCTTTTCACTCGTGTGAGTGCCTTCTTGGTTTAATTGGTGTTTTGTCCAATTTGTATCTTTTTTGGTTCTTGAAAGTTTAGTGCATGTATATTTACTATGTATATATTTTGGCGTGCTTACTTTCGTTGATCCAATATATAGGATAAACTCCATCAAATCCTAAATGGCTAAGATTTGCATGAAATTCAAATTCATATTAATATGCACATATTTATGCGGAGTTTGTTCTGTGTATTGTAGTTGTTCTAACTACTTTGGACCCAATAAGTTTGGGAACCATTTTGTACTTGATTTTTGTTTTTAGGCACAATGGAGATACATTGGCTTCATAAGGAAGGTGTTCTCACCATGGTATTATAGGAGTCAAGTTACGATGATTATCAAACTCGCATCCTCTTCATCACCAATGTCGTCTCGGTAACAAGTATCTATTCCATGCATACATTTCTAGCTTTCAACCTTGTGTAGGTTGCATCTTGGCATGAATTCCATTTGTTGCATTTCATTTGGTTCTTGCAAATGTCTTATCAAAAGCATCTTTATTGCAAATATGAGTAAGCCGAGATGATTGCATATCAAGGGGATATTTATAATCATTTTCATGATTCACCAATCCCAATTATATTAATCTAGTATCTTCTACACGAAGTCTCTCATAGGCAGTATTAATATTGTCTCAAAACCATTTGCCTTTTTGTGATACGCGTTACCTTTCTCGAAGCATTTCAACTATCACTTTTCCCTTGTGATATTTGTGATTCTTTCATGAGTTTGTTGACTTGTTCATATATATCCCTTTAAGATAAAACTAAGCTTAGCGCTTTTCTTTCTAGCAAAAATCTTATTGATATATTTATGAACCTCTCTTGGATATCGTTTTCTTCACCTTTGTACCTATTTTGTGTGAGCATGTTTCTTTGTGGATATATATCTTTGTGATTGGTGTCCACTTAGAAACTTATACACACAAGAATAGTTACATCTTTAATTGATATTCTATTTCTTTACTGACCATGTTTTATTGCTTTATATTCCTTGGTGGTTCCTAAAAGACACAAGCTTTGCTTTTTATTTGGTATTCCTTTTGCATCTTAATAAGTTTGTGGACCTATGTGTATCCTTTGTTGGTTTGTGTGTATGGGAAAGACATGGTATGCACTATGTGCCTCATATATTGAAAGACTATGTTGATGATTTTATCATCCTATTAGTCTCCTAAAAACGTTTTTCCTTGTCACATCCATCTACTTCGGTTGAGTAAGTCTTTATTTGTCGCTTCTTGATCTTAATTGCTCAAGTTTTGTTTGTTTGCAAGTTTCTTTGCTTCATTTACGATCTATTCTCTTGCTCTTGTTTGTGTTCAAAATTATCTAGAAGGGAGTGATGATTCCTTGTTGTGCACTTTGGTTGATCTTATCATAATATTGATTTTGTTCAATCGGTTTTTCGAATCCTTTGGTTGGTTGCTTCTTTGTGAAAGTATCCTTCAATTTGACTTTGTTTGTAAAACTTTGGATCCTCAATATAGTTTGATCTTCCTCCATCTATTCGTAGTTGGATATATGCACTTGATTTCTCTCATATCATGAGGAATGCATACACTATGGGAGAGCTCTTATTATATTGGCCTTCTAATCTTTTTGCCCATTTCGGCAATGGATGCCAATGGGGGAGAAGTTTAGAGGGTTTAAGGGAATTTGGTTTTATGCTTTAGTTTCGTTCTTAAGCATTTGCCTTCCATGCTATTGCATCCTTGCTCTTTGTTTTGCATGGTTGCTTATTTCATCATATAAACCTCGTAAAAATGGATTGTCATCAATTACCAAAATGGAGGAGACTGAAAGCGCATGGTGCCCCCATATGTGGTTTTGGTAATTAATGACAATCCTTATGGACTAATGTTTGCATTGATTTATCCTTGTAGATCTTGTCCATAGGAAATAATGGAGTTCATGTGTTGAACTCTATTAGCTTCCTTGATGGCCATTGTTATATTCAAGGATTTATACGAAGAATGGTCATGGTTTGAGTTGAGCTTATTGCTAGTGTGTCTTGAAGAAAAGGAATAGGTGATCTTTCAATATTATCTTCAAGACATCATCATTTTAAGTGATAAGAAAAGATACAAGGTTGATCAAGCAAGTGATCAACACACAGATATACCAAGTGGGATTATGTATCTCATGGTACGGTAAGCAATTGTCAATATAGCTTTGTGAACTAACCCATGATATGTGTGTGTGGTATCTCTATGCGTGGTTAGGTATCTTTCCATGGGCATGAACCAAAAGGAAGATTACATATAGCCCATGGTCTATGTTGTTTTCAAGCGGTGTTCGTCATCTAGCTTGACGTGGAAGCTCAAGTGAAGCATCTAGAAGAAATCCTATGCTTGATGCTTGCCACTCTTTTGGAGATTGTGGCCTTGTTAAGATTTGCCGACAAGGGTCTCTCCCATAATGGTGTATGGGGGATCTAGTCTCTCCCATAATGGTGTATGGGGGAGCAACTTGCAAGTCTTCATCAAGCGGAGCTTGTGCTAGCAAGCACGATAAAGAAAGAAGATCCAACTTGAGAGAGTCAAGATCGTCATCATCTAGCTCAAGTGTAATTCTCAAGGCAAAGGTATAATCTTGATAGATTTTCTATTTTACCGGTCTCGTATCTTTGGGACACCGGGTTATAGGATAGATAGTCGTACTATCAAGACGGGCTCTCAAGTGAGTAACGTGATCGAATTGTTGTGGACATCTCAAACCTTTGCATACTTGGATATCATATTTCTTGGTTCTTATTTGACTTTTATCTCCTTGGGGTTTTGTTGCTTGTCGTGATCTTCATGGAAAGCCAAGGTTTATCGAAAACGGTTTTGGTAAGAAAAACTTGTTGCGTTTTCGGTGGTGAAATATCTGGTTCAGCTTTGAGAATGTTTCCACACCATCCATGTGTGGTAACTTCTCCATTCCTTTTTTGGATATTCCTTGTTATTACCTTTCCAACCCATTTGGATTCACCTAATTTGGAGTTCATTCGCAAAAGTTATGTGTGTTTTCGTGTTGGAGGTTTTACCGGGTGTTCCTATTTGAGAGGTATAAACCTTTACCCATTTGGTTTTATCTTCCATTGCTGGACAATGATTTTTCTCTGCATATTCTTGTTGTTCTCGTCGTTGCGATTTCAACGAGCCCAAGAACATAAAAAACGGAGTCTGTATGCAAAAGTTATAGCAATTCTCGTATCGGTGTTCAGTTACTCTGTTGCAATCCAAAATCATTCCGGACCATTCCGACTTGGCCGCGAAAACCTCTATTGGGATTCGGATTCATTCCGGGCCATTCCGGGACCCAGATTCATTCCGGATCCAGTCCGTAATGGACCAAAAAGGTAGAAAACGGCTAGTTTTTTAGCACCTATTGAAGGGGCTTTCTTCCCCAAAGTCCCCAAGTCTTTCCCAACCCGTTTTCCCTCTCTCTCTCTCCACCATTGTTGACTTTAGAAAGCTTGACCCTCTCCCAATCCCTCCTATGATTCTTTCATATATTTGAGCGATAATATAGAGGAGATATAGATCCATATTTCCACCAATCCATCTCTCCTCTTTGTGAGGAGAACTTAGTGAATCTAGATCTTGGATTTCTTGGTGTTTCTTCTCCATTGTTCTTCCTCTCTTATTCCCCCATAAGCATAGGTTGCTTTTTTGGAATTTGAGAGAGGAGGATTTGAGCACTTGTGCTCTTGCCATTTGCATCGGTTGCGTCGGTTTGGTCTCTCCACGAGGATTCGTGGAGGTGAAAGATTGTGAGCTTGTTACTCTTGGGTCTTGGACCCTAGACGACTTGTGGTGTTCTTGGGAGCCTCCAATTGAGTTGTGGATGTGTGCCCCACGATTGTGGTGACACCGAGAGCCTCCAATTAAGTTGTGGATGCGTGCCTCGGGGTTGAAGGTTGCCAATAGTGGAAGGTGAACTAGGCCTTTGTGGCGGGGTTCATCGGAGAATAGGGTGAGACCTTTGTGGCGTTGAGTAGGCCTCTTGTGGCGAGCTCACACCCCTCCAACGATACGTACTCCCCTTGTGGGAGGAACTCGGGAATACATCATCGTCTCCGTGTGCCTCGGTTATTTCTATACCCGAGCTTTTTTACTTATGCAATTTACTTTGTGATAACCTTCGAGCTTGAAGTCATATATCTTGCTATCACCTTGTTACTTGTCTTGCTTAGCATAAGTTGTTGGTGCACCTAGTTGACCCTAGAATATTTAGGTTGTGTGCTTATTAATTTAAACACCTAGTTTATTTCTGCATTTAGCAAGCCTTAATCGAAAAAGTTTTAATCGCCTATTCACCCCCGTCTAGGTGACATCGTTGTCTGTTCATATATCTACATGCAACTCCCTCTTTTCTATTTAAGCCTCAAAGTATTGTTGCTACTGACCAATGCTAAGTTTGCCAAAATCAACTAGATTAACTTGATGCTCCAATATTGATACCAATATTAATAACAAGATCATCCATATAACAAAATTTGCAAACTAGAATAAAGTGTAGAAAGTAAATGATGAAACCTCTCATTAATATTCTATTATGGCAACTCAAACCAAGAGATACATCGGTAACAAACTAAAGCGAGATACTTCCATACTGCAAACCATCCTATATGATAACTTCTCTACTCATGATATGACTCTACTAAAAGGTAAAAAGGTGAAAGATAAAGGTGTGATACCGTGACACTCCCCCAAGCTTGGAACAAGCCAAGGGGAAGCTAATACCAATGTCGAATTAATTCTTCGGTGGTGGTGGTGGTGAACTCTTCTTAATAAGATTATCAACTGAATCCTTCAAATCATCAATCACATAGATGAACATGTGTATCAGCTTCGTATTGCTCTCAATACGGTCCTTCAACTTGTACAACGGTGAATTCCAGCTCTTGGAGTTATTCCCTCACACCATATCAGATCGAGGGCTTTGCTCACCTGCACGGTTAGAACGATCCATATTTCAGCGAGAAGGCAACTTTTCCTCGGGCACCCTCTTAGATTGATAATCATGGATTAAGGTATGGAAAGGTTTTTTTTATGCCCGGAAGTGGTATCCTTGAAGCTAAGAAGTGACGTGGGGCCTTCCCTCCAGTGCTCATCCTTGTCGTTTGCTTGAAGGGTTTTGCAACCACTCCAATGCTTGCGACGGTGGCACGTGGGTACACGCGTGGGTCTTCTTCTACATCTCCTTCAGCTCCACTCTCGATCTCCTCCTCCAGCTTTTGGTCTTGGAGATCATCTTCCATCGGGCCCTTGCCCTTGTTGTTGTTGACGGAGACCATGGTGCTTCTAAAACTGAAAACAGATCCTTGCAGAAACAGGTCGAAACAGAAACACGACGAGAAAACGATATACTGACATCGGGGGATCCGGGGGATTATATAGCTCAAATATACGTAATGAAAGGAAGGTGCAGTGCGAGAACGGGTCCGAGAGGGGCTCTGGGGCGCCGACACCATAGGCTGGCGTGGCCAGGGGTGGGCCCGCGCCCCCAGGTGGTGTGGTACCCTCGGGCACCTTCTCCTACCCTTCTTTGGCTCGGTATATTTCATATTTTCCATAAATGATAAAAATATAAGTTGGAAAGAGATACTCGAACTTTTTCTTAACAAAACTGTTACCTATTAAAAAATGGACTCTGCAGTTTCTGGAATCTTCCCTCTAATAAAATTTTCCGGAGTCACCACTTGAATAATATCAACATCTTCATCATAAGAATCCCCTGAAATATAATATTTCAGTCTTTTCCCATTCACCACTTGTGTAGTCTTATCTTTAAGGGAAGCAATTTTGATTGCACCTGAACGATACACCTCTTCAATAACATAAGGTCCTTCCCATCTTGAGAGTAATTTTCCTTCAAAAAATCTGAGACGAGACCTATACAGTAGAACTTTCTCACCAACATGAAACTCTCTTTTAAGAATTCTCCCATCATGCCATTGTTTAACTTTCTCTTTAAATAGTCTAGCATTTTCATAAGCTTCACTTCTCCATTCATCTAGAGAACTCAAATCAAGCATCCTTTTCTTACCAGCAAGTTTAAAATCTTTATTAAGTTCTTTCACTGCCCAATAAGCTTTGTGTTCTAATTCTAAAGGCAAGTGACAAGCTTTTCCATAAACCATTTTATAAGGAGACATGCCCATAGGATTTTTATAAGCAGTTCTATAAGCCCATAACTCATCATTCAACTCATCAGACCAAATTTTCCTATATTTATTAACAGTATTTTGCAATATAGATTTAATTTCTCTATTTGATAATTCTACTTGCCCACTGGTTTGAGGATGATAAGATGAGGCAATTCTATGATTAACATCATATATAGCAAGGTTTTTTCTAAAACCACCATGAATAAAGTGAGAACCTCCATCAGTCATAAGATATCTAGGCACACCAAACCTAGAGAAAAAAACATCTTTAAGCATTTTTAAAGAGGTTTCACCATCATCACTCTTTGTAGGTATAGCTTATACCCATTTAGTAACATAATCAACAACAACTAGTATATGAGTATAACCATTTGAAGGAGGAAACAGACCCATAAAGTCAAAAACCCAACAATCAAATGGTTCAATAACAAGAGAATAACTCATAGGCATTTCATTACGTCTAGAAATATTACCAACTCTTTGACATTCATCACAAGATAAAAAAAACTTTCGTGCATCTTTAAAGAGAGTAGGCCAATATAAACCTGATTGTAGACCCTTCTGTGCGGTTCTATCTCCAGGGTGATGTCATCCATAAGCACTACCATGGCATTTTCTCAATATCCCTCGTAGTTCATGATCCGGAACACATCTTCGCATAATACCATCTACTCCTTCTTTTTATAAGTGTGGGTCATCCCAAAAATAATGCCTCAAATCATAAAAGAATTTTATTCTTTGTTGAGTTGTAAATGTTGGAGGAAAATACTTGGAAATAATAAAGTTAGCATAATCCGCATACCATGGACTATCTCGTGAGCTTACTTTTATTGCAGCCAACTGTTCATTTGGAAAACTATCATTAACAGGAATAGGGTCATAAGCAACATTTTCCAATCTAGACAAGTTATCAACAACATAATTTTTAGCACCCTTCCTATCCACAATATACAAATCAAACTCTTGTAAAAGCAACACCCATCTAATAAGCTTAGGCTTAACATCTTTCTTTTCTATAAGGTATCTAACAGCAGCATAATCAGTGTGAATAGTAACTTTTGAATCAACAATATAAGGTCTAAACTTATCACAAGCAAAAACTACAGCTAGGAACTATTTTTCCGTGGTAGCATAATTCGTCATCCGAGTCTAACGGAGAAGAAGCCTGCAGCACACTCTGCTTTAGTCGCGAAATTCGCAAAGCAAAGATGTCGAAGAAATTCAAGCTCACCACAGAAGCACCCAAGTACGACAACTCCTAGGAGCCGAGAACCTGGCTATCAGATTACCTGACTACAATGAAGCGTCAGAGGGGCAATAAAGTGACGGTCATGTAGTACTTCAACCTGCACCTCAATGGTTTTGCCCGGAGTTGGCTGGAGAATCGACCTCGCGGGTGCTAAAGATCTTGGGAAGATCTTACTCGCGACTTTGAGAAGAACTTCCAAGCAACATGCAAGAGACCTACCTCCGTTGAAGAACTGAGGGACTATAAGCAGAAGAGAGACGAAACAACCCGCGAGTACATCCAGTGGTGGACAACCCTCAGAAACATAATGCAGGATATATCAGAGGAAACAACAGTCGATGCCTTTCGAAGGGGAGTCCGAAGAACCACATTCAGAGAAGAACTGGGACGCAGCACGCCCAGAACTATCGACTAGTTGATGACGATAGCTAGCAGATGGGAAAAATGGAGAGGACTCGCTACGCAACGAACGAGATATTTCGCCTGCGTACAAGGAAGACCATAACGGTGAACGCCCCAAGAAAGGGAAGAATCGCTCGTATGATCAAGGCGAACATGCGGAATACGTCGCAGTAGAATTTACTAGGAACCGCGAAAGAAAAATCAGCCGAGGACGACTTGGAAGGATACTGCTCACTTCACCCTTATAGGGAAAAAGAAACAGGCAAGCTCAAATCCACCCACCTCCTCAAACTCTGCAGGAAATTCCTAATGCTCCACCAGGCGTACTCGAAGAAACACCAGAGCGCCACTAACCAGGGATACTCGATCACGCCAGGAGGAGGCGCAATCGCGTATGGTGTGCCACCACCACCGCCGCCACTAGCATCCTAGCCTTCCCTTGCGATGGTAGCGCATCAGCAGCAGCCGGAACAGCCAACCGCGAACCAGCCCATCGACAGATACCCAACCGTGGAACCATAGGCATGATTCAAAAGGTGTGTCCATACAGACGAGTCCAGAAGACAAATACTCGCCAGGTTAACATGGCAGTACAAGCGACACCAGCAAGGTCGGAATATCTCAAGGGTTATGAACAACCCATCACTTTCTCCAAGGAAGATCACCCACCCCGAGTGTACCGGTCAGACCACGCAACACTAGTTATTCAACCACAGATAGACAATTACAATCTGAGCAAAGTCTTCATGGAGAATAGGCGTCTAGTGCTGGACGATGAAGCGCTGCAGAATTGGCCTCGACATATGTGTGCATACTCACAGAGAGGTAACACGTGAGACCCTCACTATGCTGGATCAAGGTGCTAGATACGGATAGTCAGCAGCATCCTCACCCACATGATTGTGCGTGAGGATCTTCTACAGTGTCGAGACATCGTAGTAGTTTTCATAGACTGGGGTGCCATGAGACTACGGTAGAGACGTGGGGTAACGGAACGGCGTAGTAACACAGAACACGGGATTTTACCCAGGTTCGGTACGTCGCGACAGTACGGCGTACCTACTCCTGCCTTTCTCACTATAAGGGACTAAAGCCCGTAATTCTGGGTTACAGTGTGAGGGAATAGATCTAGCTTTACTCGGCGAGGATCAGCTTCTCGGCGAGATAACCTAGAACTTAGAGCTTATTCAACTTAGAACTTATGAAATCTATCCTCTGTCCGGCTTTATATAATAGCCGGACTAGGGCTTACAGATTAGGAAACCTAGAAGACTACGTTTTAACTGGTAACTTGGACGGTAAGGAATCCGTCTTCTTCTCCAAGCCAGATCACGCGGGCCGTGATCCGGGTTCTTCTAGAATCCGGCTTCTGCGCGTCGGCCTACTGGGCCGCCCAATGGACCTAAGCCCACTACCGCTTGGGCCACCCTGGTAGTCCGGCACTTTTGTCTACCATCTTCTATACCCCTATTCGGTATATATCCGACAGTAGCCCCCAGGAAGGATCAAAACTCTGAAACTCCGCCTTTCGTCAAATACATTTTGTCCGGGAAACTTGATTCAGCAGTCTTGATTCTTTCTTCTTTCCTTTCAAAGGAGATGGTAACATAAAACTCGGAACTATGAAAATCCGGCTTTTCTTCTCGCGATCCTTCGCGGAAAAGGAAAACGTGACATCAGCGCTTTAATCATGCTGACGCAAGCGCCGCTTGGTTTCACGCGGGAAAACCCTGCAACGTATCTCTGACAGATTCTCACGAGAAACGAGGAGATAGCCATCATTCCTCTGTCGTTCCGTTTCCCGGATTTTCCGGCGAGCGACACGCGTCGAACATCCAACGGTCAAAAGAGCCGTTGGCACGTATCTAAACGATTTCCAGCTATAAATAGCCGTCCTCGAGCCCATCGGCAATCTTCTTCACTTCCCTCACTGCCTTCACCATTGGTACGAACGCAAGCTCGAGAGCGAAAGCTAGTCCCTGCCCCGACGAGCCCTTGCTACGCCGGAGCGCACCAGCACCACCAAACACGATGGCGTCCCCGAAATCATCACCGGCCCGCGCCTCCATCGACGAACTTCTGGGCGATCTAGATCCCCAAGTTGGGTCGCCCAAGCACGCCGGCGGCGAGCCAGAGAAGAACATGGCGTCCGCGGCGGGCGGCGGAGGAAATGCTTCCGCCGCCGCAGATGTAGCTGGCCCAAGCACGACAACATCCCTGCCACTCGCGCCGGAAACGATGGGGGCCAAGACTCATTCTCGTGGCACTAAGCGCTTCTCCGCCGGAGCTGACGAAGAAGCAGAATTTGTCGGAAATTGGAATCAGAGTGATACTTCACTCGTCCTCCTTCGTCGGATGTCAAGGGACAGATTAATAGTTAAAGGCAAATGGCGGATCTCGAAGAATGAGCCAGAGCCCAAGCCAAAGGAAGGTGAACGCGTCCTCCTCACTTCTCATATCACGAGAGGTATGGGTTTTCCCCCTTCCGCCTTTTTCCTTGACGTCCTCAATTTCTATGGTGTCCAACCACATAATATCTCTCCAAATTCCATCCTCCAATTAGCTAGTTTCCAAGCTCTTTTCGAAGGGTATCTTGGAATAACTCCCAATTTAGACTTCTGGCAT
The DNA here is from genome assembly GCA_028641055.1 of Alopecurus myosuroides. Classification (NCBI taxonomy): domain Eukaryota; kingdom Viridiplantae; phylum Streptophyta; class Magnoliopsida; order Poales; family Poaceae; genus Alopecurus; species Alopecurus myosuroides. The sequence goes on from CM054063.1 coordinate 141,739,993, forward strand.
TATTGTTTCGAGGTAAAACACAATATCACAAACGGTGTCTCGCCCATCTGCGGTACTATATCTTTTATCCTCAGAAACTTTAGGGAAGAATGGTACCCCAGGATAAGAATGCCGAAACCTGACCAATCTTGGCTAGGTTCTTTCTTTTATCATCAAGACATTCCGTTCCCCAACAAAGAAACTGGACTTCCTCCCTTTGTTAATTCTGCTGCCATTCCTCATGAAAATTGGACACTTGAAATAACAGAGGATTTGCCTGAAAGTCTGATGAAAATAAAGCGTCGCATTGCCAAACTTTCTTCTTCTCAACCACCTTTGGTTTGGAAGGATATAGTGCTATGCTGGTTTGGACGTCGCGTACAACCTTTATCCCTTCGTTCCCGACTTCTTTGTGAGTACACGGGACCGGAAGATAGCATGAGAGGCACTGATAGATCCTTTAGCAAGAAGGATTTTGTCGAACGCCTTCATCAGATAGTTGCCGCCGACAGCCAGGTTGAAGAAAGTCTAGCCATATATCATGCGGAAAATCTGGTTCCTAAGGTACTTTTCTTCCCTTGCTTCTGAGTTTCCTCAGACTATCTTCTCTCTTCATTTTTAACATACTGCTGATTCTTTCCTAGTTTGACGAACTTGGAGAAGATGATCTTGCTTCTGATGCTGAAATCAGCCAATTGTACGCCGAGTTTTACAACACCCAAAAGCGTAAGAGGCAAACTACCATCAAAGAAGAATTCCCTTCTGCAGCTGCAGGTAAAAGGGGGAAAACGAATATGCCAATGGGCGGAAATCTTCAATCACCCGTCAGAAACGAACCCATTCCTGCTCCAGATGATATCCGGGTGAAAGAAGAACTTTTCGACGAACTCGGATATATTCGTCCGGAAGCTAAGAAGTTTTTTGCTCCCGCGCCTCTGGTTCGCCCTTGGCCGCAAAATGGATTAGTTATCCGCAACAATATCGCATTCTCGCCCCGGCAGGTCATACACGATGGCCTTCACCACGTAGGAATTCTTTTCATGGAATATGCCCGAGAATTCAAGGAGACCTTAACTGATTTGCGAGAAATGAGCCAGGTAATACCTCTAGCCCCCAAGCATTAAGTTGAAAATCTAAATTCCTCTTAATGATTCTTTGTATGCTTGTTCAAACTTAAGCATCTGGCTTTCATTTCCATGTTTCAGCATTCCGCAGATGCCATAAACGCGGAAGTTTTGAAAAAACTTAGCCTCAAGAGCAAAGAAGTAAAAACACTTCAATCTGCTATTGAGTCAAAGAGCAATGAACTGGCGTCGACTCAAAAGCAATTAACCAAAGCCACGGGTATATTTCTTCGTGTTTGTTGACTTTTGCTGAAAAGTTTTTTTTTTTTTTTTTTTTTTTTTTTTTTTTTTCGAACTCTTGCCGTAATGTCGGATTATTTTGTCCCTGCTTTTCAGCTGCTTTAACCAAAGCCAAGAAGCTTACAGCGAACGCTGCTTACTTTTCTCAACTTCGTGAAGAAAACTCCAACCTTCAAAGAGAACTTTCAAAAGTTCGAGAAGAACTGGAAGCCAGTAATCTAGCCCTTGGGATAGCGCAATCCAAGGCTTCTTTGCAGGCAGCAGAGGATAAATCCATTATCAATGATTTAGAAAGTATGCTATTTCCTCGTATGAAAGAAAGCGATGAAATTGACGCGGTTCTTGGTAAGTTGACTTCTTTTACCAATATTTTCATGTCATATTCTTATATTATCTAATCTTTGCCTTTTGTCAAAAAGCAGGGAATTTTCCAGGGATTTCTCGGACGGAAAAGATCCGGGCCTTTGGGAAGATATGGAATTCAATCAGAAATGCAGGGATGCATTTACTTAATAAATTCCTGCCTACCAGCAGTATACAATTCCCAGAAGTTTACCGACTTCCGGACGGCATTATGGAAGTAGCAAATTCGAAGGAATCTTTCCTTCGCTCTGCCGCACGGGGTGGTGCGCGAATGGCACTTGGCCTCATGCGCTTACACTACCCTGATGCAAAATCCTGGCGAGTAGCATCCGGTATTCCTCAAGAATGTTCAGAAGCACAAATGGATGCAATCTTTAAAGAAGTTGAAGGCCATGCCACACAGATTGCTTCCATGGTAAATATCTCCATTACTTATCCGGAAGAAGAGGTGCCCGCAGCCCCCGAGAATGATGGCAGCGATGAAGACTCAGAAATTTAAAAGGGGGCGCACTTTACCCTGGACGATGGATGCGCATAGTAGCTTTTTTACAATGTAACTCATATTGTAATACTTCTATGTCATTTGTCGAAACAAGAAACTCCGCCTTTTGCGATTTCAAACTTCTTGCAAAGTTTTTCCGGGTTTGGCTGCTCCTTTATCTTCTAAGTAATCTGGTATACATGCTTTAACTGTTCTTAGTGTTTGAAATGACTCAAATAGCATTATGAATCGTTATGCCGAGTAACTGGGGACGAACCAAGCAGTTTTAAAACTCGAAAACATGAATCATGCTAAAGGCATTTTTACTAACTAGTTCCAGTAACCCAGCATACGCACGATCAGATAAAACATAGAGAAAATAAGGAACTGTTCTGAAACTTGGGCACGCAGGCACAATCCGAGTTTCCTTTAACCTTTAACAGGTCGAATCATTCAGCTTTTTAACACCGAGCACGCAGGCACAATTCGGGTCAACATTGAGTATTTGTAAGATCATTGGGAAATAGAAAAAGCGGAAATATTTTGTACTTATAATGAATATGAATTCCGATAACTTTATTTCATGATCTCAAAGATGTTTACATAGAAATTGAACTAAGTGTAGAAGGGACGTAATTGCTGGATACTCCAAGGCCTATTTGTCTCTCCTAGTTCAGCATCTATTTTTCTCTTTCTTTTGCGATTCGGCTTTTTGGGATCATCCTCCGTATCTCGAATGTCGACAAGATAATATGATCCATTCTTCATGGCTTTACTGATGACAAATGGTCCTTCCCATACTGGGGCCAATTTGTGCTTTCTTTGCTGCACCAATCTCAGCACCAAGTCGCCTTCTTTAAAAGAGCGATGCCTGATTTTCCGACTATGATAACGTCGTAAACCTTGCTGGTAGATGGCGGATCTTTGAAGCACAAGTTCTCTTTCCTCTTCTAGGAGATCGACAGCATCCTGTTGTGCTTCTTTGGCATCCGAGTCATCAAAATTTTGCACTCTTGGACTATCATGGATCATGTCCGTTGGGAGCATGGCTTCCGCACCATAAACTAGGAAAAACGGGGTTTGCTCGGTTGACCTGTTTGGCGTTGTTCGAATACTCCATAACACGGAAGGTAGTTCTTCTACCCATGCTCCGGCTGCTCTATGAAGAGGAGTTTCGAGTCTTGGGCGTATTCCTTGCAGGATTGAGCTATTCATTCTTTCAACCTGTCCATTAGATTGCGGGTGCGCCACAGATGCAAGATCCAAGCGAATTCCCGTTTGTTGGCAGTATTTTGCCAACTCCCCAATGGAGAAATTTGTCCCGTTATCAGTTATTATGCTGTGTGGGACGCCATACCTCATTACTAAATCAATAATGAAATTTCTGGCAGTTACGCCATCCAGCTTTTTGATGGGTTTAGCCTCCACCCATTTTGTGTACTTATCTACTGCTACAAGTAGATGTGTAAGTCCACCTCTTGCAGTTTTGAACGGTCCCATCATGTCTAGCCCCCAGACCGCAAACGGCCAAGTGATAGGGATAGTTTTTAATGCTTGGGCCGGCAAATTGGTCTGTTTAGCATAATATTGACATCCTTCGCATGTATTTACTATGCGTTCGGCGTCTGTCTTGGCTGTTAGCCAGAAAAACCCTGCGCGGAATGCTTTTTTGACTATGCTTTTTGATTGAGCATGATGTCCGCAATCGCCGGCATGGATTTCTTGCAGTATTTCTCTTCCTTCCTCTGGTGAAATACACCGCAGAAAAACTCCAGAAGCACTGCGTTTGTATAAGTGGTCGTTGATTACTACATATCCTTTGCATCGACGTTGTATTTGCCTTTGCAGGACTTCATCTGCTCCTTCCGGGTACTTCTGATTGACTAAGAAGTTTAGGTACGGGATTGTCCAATCCGGTTTAACGAACATGACTTCAATTGTTTCAGATGCTAAAGGGTAATCGACGTCTCCACCTTTGATGGATGGTTCATGCAAATGCTGGACGAATACCCCTGGTGGTAAAGTTGTTACTCTCTCTGATCCCATGCGGGCTAACGCATCCGCGTTCCAGTTTTCCTCCCTTTTTATGTGAAGGACTTCGAACCCGAAGAAACAGATGGCAAACTCATCCACCGTTCTCCGATATTCGGCCATTATGGGGCTTTTCGCATCCCAGGTCTGGTTGAGCTGATGCTGTACCAAATCCGAGTCTCCGTAACACAAGATGCGCTTTACCCCTATTTCTTTTGCAATATGCAAGCCATGAAGCAAAGCTTCGTATTCTGCCACATTGTTACTGGCGTTGAAGTGTATTTGCAATACGTACTCCATTGTGTCTCCCTTGGGAGATTTTAGGACTACGCCGGCTCCAGCTCCTTCTTTCATCTTAGATCCGTCAAAGTGCATGATCCAGTACTCGGATTCTGGCATCGGTGTATTTTCCATTGCTTCTGTCCAGTCGGCGACGAAATCTGCCAAAACCTGGGATTTTATTGCCGTTCTTGGCTGATACTTAATGTCGAAGGCTGCCAGCTCGATGCCCCATTTAGCTACTCGGCCGGTTGCCTCCGCATTGTTTATAATATCTCCTAGTGGTGCTTTACATACCACTGTTATGGAATGTCCTTGGAAGTAATGGCGCAGCTTTCTGGATGCGAAAAATACGCCATATGCCAGTTTCTGATAGTGCGGGTATCTTTGTTTGGATTCGGAAAAAACTTCGCTTATGTAATATACCGGATGTTGATCTGGTATGCTTTGCTCTTCTTTTGCCCGTTCCACAACGATTACCGCACTGATAACCCGACTAGTAGCCGTGAGGTATAACAACATGGGTTCTTCATCTTTGGGAGATGCCAAGATGGGGGCGTTCATCAAGGTTTCTTTTAACTGTGTTAACGCTGCGTCGGCCTCTTCTGTCCACTCAAACTTGTCGGATTTCTTTAACAGTTTGTATAGTGGCAAGGCTTTATCCCCCAGCCGACTAATGAATCTGCTGACGGCTGCAGCGGAACCCGTCAATCTTTGGACATCTTTTACACATGTAGGCTTTGAGATATTCAAGATTGCCTTGATCTTTTCCGGGTTTACTTCTATTCCTCTGTGAGAAACGATGAAACCTAGAAGTTTTCCTGAGGGAACCCCGAATACGCACTTAGATGGATTCAACTTCATCTTGTAAGTGCGCAAGTTTTCGAAAGTTTCTCGCAAATCCTCAAGGAGTGAATCTTTTTCCTTGGTTACGACAGCAATATCGTCCACGTAAACATGGACGTTTTTTCCAATCTGACTATGCAAACAACGTTGCATGCAACGCTGGTAGGTTGCACCTGCGTTCTTCAGGCCAAAAGGCATGGTTACGTAGTAATACGTCCCGTACGGGGTTATAAAAGAAGTCTTGATTTGATCTTCCTTTTTCATGCGTATTTGGTGGTACCCGGAGTATGCATCCAAAAAGCATAAAAGCTCAGAGCCTGCAGTGGCATCTATTATTTGATCGATTCGCGGCAGCGCAAACCTATCTTTCGGACATAACTTGTTCAATCCTGTGTAATCTATACACATTCTGAGTGCAGTTGTGTCTTTCTTCGGTACTAATACCGGATTTGCGGACCAGTCAGTATGGATTACCTCCTTGATGAAATCCGCTGCTAAAAGCCGGATAATTTCCTTGCCAATAGCCTTCCGTCTTCTTCCGTCAAATCGACGGAGACCTTGTTTGACGGGTTTTGATCCGGGAATAACCTTGAGTTGGTGCTCAGCAAGTTCCCTGGGTACGCCTGGCATGTCAGCTGGACACCAGGCAAAAATATCCCAGTTCTCACGGAGGAACTTGATGAGCTCGCCTTCCTATTTGTTGGTCATCCCAGTCCCTACAACGACGAATTTTGTCGGATCTTTGGGATCTAGGATTACCTGTCTTGTATTCTCGGATGCCTTGAAGCTATCTGTTGGCTTCCGAGTTTCTTTCCCTGCCGGCATTTCTTTCGGCGATACCTCCTTGGCTAACTCCTTTAGTTCTTCCTGAGCTATAACTCTTTGAGCGCAAAGGGCGTTTTGCTTCTCCAACTCGTTTGCCAGCTTGAAATCACCGGCAATGGTGATTACTCCTCCTTTGGGTCCTGGCATCTTCAGCTTGTTGTAGATGTAGCAAGATCTTGCCATAAACTTGGCGAAAGCCGGACGTCCGAGTATTGCGTGATACACGCTCTCGAACGGCACAACTTCGAAGGATACTTTTTCCTGTCGGAAGTGATCTTTATCTCCGAAGGTGACATCTAGGGAAATTTCTCCTAGTGAGCGTGCTTGCCTGCCAGGAACAATACCATGGAAGCGTATATTGCTGTAATTGAGCTGGGACTCGGATATCTTCAAGTGTTTCAATGTATCTAGGTACATTATGTTGATGCTGGATCCTCCGTCCATCAGCACTCTTCTTAGCCTAGTGTTTTGAACAATAGGGCTTACAACAAGAGCTTGTGTGCCGGGTTCAGGGATATTTCCGGGATGATCAGACTGATCCCAGATTATTGGTGTGTTGGAATACTTCAAGAATTTCGGGGTTGCAGGAATGACTGCGTTTATCTCCCGGAGTGTTCTTTTGGCCACCTTTGCTGATGGAGTTGCTAGGAAAGTTAACATTGCTTCTCCATCAACTCTCGGAAATTTGGGTTCGCCTTGCCGCTGTTGTTCCTGGATTTTGTTATCAGTGTCCGATTCACTGTCTTCTTTGTCAGCTTCTGGCTTTTGTCTGGCGGGCTTCCTCTTGGAGCCCTTCCCCTTATTCCCGGATCCTGCATTGCCTTTCATATGCTTATTTAGCCGGCATTGCGCGTTTGTATGGGTAGGTTTGCCAAATTGGGAGTGGTGGACGCAGGGTTCCGACTTAATTCTCTCCCATTCTTCAGGAGTGTAATTGATGGGATCCGGACTGCGGCCTTTCCACTTGTTCCCTTTTTCTCCTCCAAAGGCTAAGTTAACCTCCTTGGGCTTTGTTGTTGACTCCGGGGTTGCTTTTTTATCAGAACGAGGTGTTTTCTTGGCCAGTATTAGTGACTCAATGTTGCCTCCTCTTGCTCTGATGTCGTCTTCGGCTGCAGCATGCTCATTAGCGGTTGTAAGCATAGACCCGAGATCTTTGTGCTTTTTAGAGCCAACCATGAACGGTACGAGTCCGGGTTTTAGGCCATTGACGAAAGCATGCATTGCTTGTACGTCAGTTACCCCAGAGCAACTATTCTTCATTGCAGTCCATCTGGAGATGAAATCCACGTATGGTTCGTCTTCAAATTGGGTGCAACGGTTCAGCTGGTTGATGCTATTTGGGCGTTTGTATGTTCCTCGAAAATGCTGAGTGAATACTCTCGCCATATCATCCCAACTGTCGACAGTTCTTGATGGTAAACCATTAATCCAATCTCTGGCTCCGTCTAGCAACATTAGGGGAAGGAACTTGACAGCTTCCAGGTCTGTCCCGTTGTTGATCTGGACGGCTGTGTAATAATCTGAAAGCCAGGTATCCGGGTTTGTACTGCCGGTATATTTTTGGTAGGTTGGACCAACTTTGGCAAAGCCAGAATGCAGGGTTATCCTTCGGATCCTGTCAGTGAAACACTTAGGACCAAAGTATAGATCATCCTTTTCTGCTCTGTCAATATGCGCAGAATATCTCCCGGCTGAATGGACAGAAGGGGATCTACTCCTTTCTTTTCCATTGTTACGCGGACGCGTTTTTCCGAGGTTATCTCTATCTCTTCCGTTGTCACGCCCTCTGGGATTAGGTGGAGTCCTGCTCCTGTACCTTTCCTTATCTTTGGGCGGTGTCCGAGATCTTTCACGCCTGTGAGGTGTATCGTATCTTCCAGCTTTTTCGGCTGGGTTTCTCGGAGGTGGCATTATTTTGCCGTCATTCCGGTGTTTGTCTTCCCGATCGTGTGGTTTATATCCATCTTTCGGGAGATGAGGTCCGGTTCTAGACGCTGCGTCCCGGTTGTCGGGGTTTTTCTTGTCTTTTCTCGGATCCTCTTTTTTGTCCGAATCTCCTGGTTCTTCCGGTCCAGGTGCTCCAGCAGCGCAAGTAACAGTTTTGCAGAGGGCGGAATTATCATGCAGCCTCCCTGATCGCTCTTGTCCTCGCTGTTGCTGCTGTAATGCTTTTCCTAGGAAAGCATACACCCCTTGGAGTTTTTCCCCGTTAGAATACAGATCATTGTTCAGGATGGCGAACGCTGCTTCCGCGTTTTCAGCTGCGGTTTTGTATATTGGTTCACCCTTGGCATCTTTGCCGTTTAGCTGCTTTTGCCAAGATGGGTTATAGAACCTTTCTTTCGGCGGCAGCTCTTCCGGTTTTGTAATTCCGGGTAACCTTGTAGGTTTTAAGACAGATCTGTGCTTTCTCTCGTACTCCTCAATTTCTTGCTTCATAATTTTGATGTCATTATGGGTTTGTTGGAGGTGTTGCCGAGATCTAAGCAGTTGTTGCTGTTGCCGTTGGAAAGCTTGTCTCCTGGCTTCCAGCATCTCAGGGGGTTCATTGGGTCCCACTGGAGTTTGTAATAGTTCTTGCTCTTCCAGTTCTGTCATTGGCGGAGCAGTGATTTCCTTAGATTTCTTTTCCGCAGGTTTTGTGCCACTAACATCTCCAACTTCCAGGTTTTCGTCAGCGAGATCAGCTAACTGTTTCTTCCGGAGTTTGTACTGGAGTTTTTTGGAAGCACGGTGCTTTTTCTTGGAAGATGGAGGTTTTTTGACAGGTTCATCCTCTGTCATCTCCTTAACATTAGGAAATATCGGAGAGGTTTCTCCGTCTTCCCTCTCTTCCTCTGGCGGAGGGGTTTTAGGGCTTTCCTGGCTATCGGCACCCTTTGTATCGGCTGGTTTTGCCATTAGCACTTCATGGAATCCCTCTTGAAAGGATTTAACTTTTCGTACGAAGGCATCGTCATCTTCGTCTTCGGAGAAATTATCCGATCCGGTTTCCGACTCCAATCTCGCCTCAATGGCGGCGAGCACGGATTCTGTTTCCGAGTTCATCGTCTGGTTGACAGATGTCGGATCTTCCGTCTCTGTGACGGGTATTGGTTCTTCCGTCTCTGGGACGGGTGTATTGTTGTCTGCCTCTTGCACGGGATTTCCGTCATCCGTGTTTTCGGCGATCTCGGATTGCACCATGCCGATAAAGTGGGTATCACTGTTTTGTCGGCGATCTGAGCAAAATCCGGCATCATAGTCGTCTTCGACTGGGTATAGGGCGGGTGGGAGATAATTGCTTTTACCGCAAAACCCCATTGCTTCCGCGGTTAATCCGATAAAGATATTTGCAGATCCAATCGGTAAAACGCAGGCACTTACCAGATGGTTTTGCGCCGGGATGTAGGATCCGTTGTCGAGGAAGCGCCCGACGTCGTTGTCGAATTCCAAGCTTCCGACAGTGATCGATCTTCCGATTCCGCCTAATATCCCAGATCGGAACTTCACGCCTGACGTCGTCCGCCCCACGGTGGGCGCCAACTGTCGAGACATCGTAGTAGTTTTCATAGACTGGGGTGCCATGAGACTACGGTAGAGACGTGGGGTAACGGAACGGCGTAGTAACACAGAACACGGGATTTTACCCAGGTTCGGTACGTCGCGACAGTACGGCGTACCTACTCCTGCCTTTCTCACTATAAGGGACTAAAGCCCGTAATTCTGGGTTACAGTGTGAGGGAATAGATCTAGCTTTACTCGGCGAGGATCAGCTTCTCGGCGAGATAACCTAGAACTTAGAGCTTATTCAACTTAGAACTTATGAAATCTATCCTCTGTCCGGCTTTATATAATAGCCGGACTAGGGCTTACAGATTAGGAAACCTAGAAGACTACGTTTTAACTGGTAACTTGGACGGTAAGGAATCCGTCTTCTTCTCCAAGCCAGATCACGCGGGCCGTGATCCGGGTTCTTCTAGAATCCGGCTTCTGCGCGTCGGCCTACTGGGCCGCCCAATGGACCTAAGCCCACTACCGCTTGGGCCACCCTGGTAGTCCGGCACTTTTGTCTACCATCTTCTATACCCCTATTCGGTATATATCCGACATACAGGCTTCATCGACATTGCCACCAACACCTCTTCGGCTTCTACGGTGTCTGGTACACGATCTCGAGAACTAGATCTCAGAATTCTTATTCGTTTGTATCTTCATAAATAGATCTTGGCGGTTGCATAGTATGCATGACGATTTTTTTTTAAATTCTTGTACATGCAACCTAGTAGAACCGACCTGGAGAATCTACCTTGCGGGTCAAGAAGCAGACTAAGAAACCGACTAGGAGAGGAGTCCTATTCCAGTACAAACTCCCGAGACCCAGTCTCCTATATAAAGGGTGGGAGGGGGTCGTAGAGAGACAAATCTATAAAGAGAGAGAAAGAGAGAACTTTGCGCAATACCATATTGTGAGCTGCAATCCTTGTAACTGAAAAGCAACTCGTCGAAATAAAGAGACATGCAGGAAGTAAGGATTTTACCTTCCCGAAGGGCCCTGAACCTAGGTAAATCGTGCCCCCGTGTCCTTTCAACCCTAATAGTCCATCATCGCTCATCTTCATACAAAATTCTAGCCCAAGAAGCATGGGATATGCCATGGTACCCTCATGCCAAGTCCTATGCGTGAATGCATGCGTGTTGTGTGGTGGGTAGGAGGACATAGTCGTGTTTGGAAAAGGGAGGCGGGGTGGCGGTTGCAAAAACACACGGGTGGGAAGAAAGAAAACCATGCAGGAGGTTGGCGAGCTAGCCGAGGTAGGCCTTGGGCCGGAAGTGGCATGGCTGCGGGTTGCTCTCTCTTCTCTCAAAACATGTTTTTATTTTATTGTTTTAAAGAAATTGCTTAAGCATTATTAAGAATAGATTTGTTCATCAAATACATCGAGAATTTTTTAGAAAACAAGTTTTCATGAATTTCAAGTAAGTTCGCAAGTTTTAAATGCATGGAGATGCTTAAAGGAAAAACAAGCAGACAAATTCTAATTGGGGAACCCCCGGGTGTTACATACTCCAAGATCATGCGGTAACCTACGCTTTGGTCGGATGTCGAGCCATTGAGCTAGGCCACCCTATGCCTGGTGGGCCACCTTTATCCTTTGTGAGAGTACCAGAGTCCCATAATCTTGACACATGTTATTTTAATAAAAGACCATGTGTTGCATGCGACGTAAAAGGTGTGCAAGAGGACATATTGGCAATGAAAACAACTAAGGTGTCCGCCGATATAAGCTAATGAAGCATGAAACTGTAATTACACGTAGTAGGGTACAATTGTACCCTGATTTTTTTTCTAGTAGTACATAATTTAAAGACTAAAAATCTATACAACGCAACACGCCTGGCAGTAGAATGTGCATTGCATTTTGGCATTTCTTTTTTCGAAACGAAGCGTTGTCTTATCCGTTAATTAAGAAGAAGGTGTCCAATTTATTATGAAAGAAACTGGACGAAAACCATGCAACACATAGCCACGCCCACACAACCCAAGAACAACAAGAACTCATCACATAGCTAACCCTATGGGGAGCAGCTCCGCCACGTCCGACAAGACATCACAGCTCCGACTCTCTTGAAGAACCACGAAGTGGAACCAAGCAAGGCTGGCGTACCTGAAGCCAGTCATCGTACACCACCGAAACCCATCGTAACCGCTTCGCGGCAAAGGGAAAATGTACAACAAGGATCACTAACGAGGTTTTGGATGATTCATGACAAATTTTTTTATTGAGCTAATCATGTTGTTCAAGTTTTGCGGATTTCAGTTCAAACGATCACGCTACTACTTACTCACTCTGTTTCACGGTATAAGATGTTTTAGACATTTTCCACATTCACATATATACACATGTATCTAGACATGTTTTAGCATATATGTCCACTCATTTTAGTCTGAATCTAGACAACATGTGAAACAGCTAAAACATCGTATATTATGGAACGGAGGGAGTACAATTTATTGCTCATGGAAATTGCAAACCGGATCCTGCTTAGTGACCCTTAAGAAACTTAGGACGTGTTTGTTTAGAGCAGTGGTAACGCAAACGTTATTGGTAACAAATTACAGAGTGTAACAACTCCGACCTTGTCAAAGCAGATTTTGTTTGGTGCAACCATGTAATGGTAATACATCCCTCAACAATAGCTACCACATGAACAGAATCTTGCACACAAACCTATGAAATTTGATGGAGGGGAGAATTCCAATGAGAAAACCGAGAGATCCAGTCAACCTGGAGGCGCACCCACCTGCTAATTCCTGGAGCCTCCGTCGCCGACGGGTTGGGCGGAGAAGGAGCTCGACGTAGGATGGCCGAAGAAGGGCGTCGACGCGGCGTGGCCGGAGGAGGGGAAGGAGATCGGCGCGGGGTGGCCGAATTGGGCGGAGGATATAAGAACAACGTGGCCGGAGGAGGCGGAGAAGATCGGTGCGGCCAGGAGAGGCGGAGGAGGCACAGCCAGAAGAGACAACTGATAAAGAAGAGGATGGGTCAATGTGGTAACGCATCTGATTGCGGAGGGATGTGGGCGTAATCAGAACAGAACAAGGATGAGACCTGTTTACAGTGTGTGCGATTACAGAGAAACCTATCCAAACACGATCTAACGCTGTCTGTTAGCCCCGGTATCAGGTGACGTTACAATTAGTCGATCCAAACCCGTCCTTTGTCCATGTGTACTTATTTAGGTGGCGCACACGTTTTTTGAATTCTAAGTTTGAAAATTAATTTGATGAACGAAATATGGATCACGTGTTATAAAATTTATACCACTGATTTCGTATTCGAATACAGTTTTTAATGATATTACGAAAAGTGATAATCAGTTCAAAAAAAAAGAAGTGATAATCACGCGTAGAAGCTGGTGGCGACTTGGGGGTCTGAAATGAGCGGCCGATACTAACGAATAACGAATCCAACGGCCACAAATAGAGCCCTAAACCAAGTTACATCGCCTCTTCCTCCTAGACCTCCACCACCAGCCGCCGGCGGTCACGAGGTGTTCCCGTCCCTCTCCGCTGCCGCCGACGGCCGCCTCATCGGCACGCGCCCCCCCCCCCCCCCCCCACCCCTCCCCTTTCCCAAGGATCTGACGTTTCGGAGGAGCAGAAATAAGAATTCCAACCGCGCGCTCCTTGAACGGCCGCGGTCAGGCTGCAGGTACGCAACCCTAGCAACCCCTGGAAGCAACGGGAGGAGGATGGATGTGGGTGGGCGAAACGCAAAGGCGCAAATGCAGTCCAATATCAAACGCAAAAACACACATGGGATCACCTACTTCGGCCTCGTATGGAAGAAACACAAGAGTGACACAAGTTCTCTCAGGGCAGACGATGTTATCCATAGAAGCAAGGATGGTGTAGGTTCGTCCATGAAACCAATTTGCTGTCTCTGTCGCAAGCCATATTCCCCAGCCTTGATGTACATCCGCTGTGAGAGGTGCAGAAGTAAGTTGATTCCACCTATGAGATGCCATTGTCCAAGCAAGCAATTTTCGCTTTGCGTTATCTTACTGACCTTTTCTACATCTTGATATTCTCCTGTATATAGATTGGTTCCATGGAGATGCCTTGAGACTCGAGGAGAAAAAGATTGTTGAAGTCGTATCGTACAGATGTTGTAGATGTCGGAGGAGGGCGATACCAGGATGTCCTCATTCAGATGATTATTATCATAAGAGCCCTAAACCAGAACCCATCATCCAAGAAAGTGCAGCTAATATTCACTCAAGTGAGGAAGCTGTTGGCGCATCAGATGAAGATCTATCATGGGCTTCATTTGGTAGATTCGAACAGACAGTTCATGCTGATTGCTCAGTGCACATGGAAAGCTTTGTCCCAGGAAGTAATCAAGAGATGAACTTTGTGGATGAACCTTCCCACCCCACAAATCCATTCAATAAGGTAGAAATTAAGCAGGTTATGAAGGACACAGTTGTGATAATCACTCCTGAAATTGGCACGTTCAGTTAACGTAACTTAAGTCCCCCCCCCCCCCCCCCCCCCCCCACACACACACACGGAATTCCCTTTTTTTTTTTCAAAAACCAAACAGAGGTGTCTGGTATGAAATTTGATAGGCCTCTCTTGTATGGTTTCAATTAAACATAAGAAATATTGGTATATTTTTTGCCTATCGAAATTTCTCTGCCTCTGCATAACCTATGACTTTCAGTTTTAAGTGTGCCATGATTTTAAGAATTGAGTACAAAAGTAGTGAAAGAGCTTGCAGTTCTTTGGTACATATGGCCCTAGCCCCTATATGATCATACATGTGTATGCGAGCAAGGTTGTTTAGTACATATGACTGAGATGTAGTACTCAAAGCATTTAGCCAAGTCGGGTATCCCGGTAACATACAGTCATGATGTGTGTCTACTGTTCTTGAAGTTCGAGTGCAATTTATTGTGTAAATGATCTTTTGTGACGAAAACACTGGAAATAGAGTTAAGTGACAGTCCTTGATCTGTTAATTTTATTTCTCTTGAAAACCGTGGGTTTGTTAATTATTCAGGAGCCTCGGCCATATGATGCATGCTTTGCATGGTCTGGTAGTGGTACCTCCCGACGATTGGATCCAGTGGATGATGTCCGCCCGCAAGCTCCCACAGCGGAGACCAACTTTGACAAATACCAAACCACCACACTTCACAAAGCTGTATGTGCCAGAGTCTTGTCTCATATTTCATTGATGCAGCTGTGTGATGTTATTATCATATTTGCACTTCTTGCAGTTTGGTGGTTTTCGGGAGATTGCTGCGGAGACAGGCTCATTATATGAGCGGATAAGACAGGGGGACTATATCACCAATGACGAGATCATGGGGACCTTGGACAAGCTTCAGCAAATTTCTCTACACCATATGAAAAATATTGCCTGCCATGGCATAGTATACCCCGAACCAGAGGCCCCGGCGCAACCAATGCACAACGCAGGCACCTCCACTACGTGGCCATCTGATCACCAGAGTAGCTCTAGGACTCCAGCACCAGATAGAAATGGTACACTATCATAATGAACTATGCTATCAAGTGAGTAAGCTTTTCCAGGGTTGCCGAGATGGCATGTTTAACTAATAATGAACATCTTAGTTGGATCATTGTTGGAGGAGCTATAAACTGAACAGTTACCAATGTTGTATCTCTACAGGTAATTGACCCTGTCGGCATGCATATATTCAAGAAGTCTGGGTATTGTGCTTTCGTGTCTGAAATGGCTATGTTTTACTTTAACAGCCAAAGGTAATTTCACCTTGTTAGTGGTTATACTCTTGAAAATCATTTCCTGCTATTCTCTGAAGTTAAACAAGATTGTTTACTCTATGACTTTTTTTTTTGAGGGAAAGTTTACTCTATGACTTATTAGAACAATATATAGCAGAAAATCACCTGACCAGCTTTTTTCTGCAAGCACCCCTAGGTCTAGGAAATGCTTTGTTGCATACAACTGAGGCATTTGGCTGAATGAGTTTCAGTCATTTGAATGTGCAATTAACTGAAAAGAATGTCAGTTCTGCCATGCTGTTCGGCTTCTAAGATCATCTAATATGGTTTTTTGTTTTGTTTCTGCGACTAAGGGTGACCTTGTACTTCATCATGGCACTGTATTTCTTCTTGTTTTTGCGTTTGATCCTCTCCCTTTGGTTCCTTTTCATTTTTGCCACCATGTCAGCTTTCTTGTGACATGTTACAACTTTGTACTCTTCATAAAAAGATCAAAACACCCTGCACTGGCTGACACCAGGACCATCCTAATTCAGTAATGAGATCATTCCATTCACATCTGCTGGACTGATCTTCTATAATCTTCCCTTCATCTCCTTTGCCCGGAAACTATGTTCCCGAGCTTTGTTTCCAGCCGTCTTGTGAAGAGACACATGATTGGAGGAGGTAAGCATCGTGATGAGTGGTGATCATGGACAGAGATGATGAGGTGTATCACCCCTTCTAGAGACAGGCAACACCGTGATAACCGTGGGTGGTCATGGAGTCAGGCGGTGGTGGCTATCTTGACTGCAAGATTAGACAGTAGCCCCAATAACACATGGGCGGTATGGGTAGCCATTTTGTGGGATGACGGTCAAGTCAGGAGGTGGCAGCAATGGGGGGCATGCACTTTTCTTGCAATGGAAAAATGGGTCACCGTCGCTAGCTGCTGACAGCCCTGCTGTCAACATCTGTTGGATCCTACCATATCAAATTAATTTGAAGCTATCGCCTTTAATCCACGAGTAAACCAAATGGTATAGTACAGAACCATGAACAAATTGGGGCCGGCATGCAGCTCTATAGCCGGTTTCACAGCAGCTGTAGCCTACCATATCAAATCAAGTTGATGCCATCCACGATCAAAGCAAACAGTCTAGTACTTTACCATGAACAAATTTGGGGCCAATCTGCAGACTACATGAGGTTGCTGTGAGTAGACAGGGATTGGAGGCTATGGATTTGTATTGGGATGTAGGGAGCATTGTTTGTTGTTTTAGTCATAATATGCTGCAGTCTTTATGCCCTAGCGGTGCACATTGTCCAGGGCCCCAGGCCTCTCTCAACCTTTTAGTTCAAGGAAAATGGGAAGGGAAGCCCTGACAGTATAACTAGGAACACAAATTTGCATCCTCGAGGACTTGAACCTGGGTGGTGGGATCTACATCACTCCCCCAACCAAGTGAGCCGCTCACTTCTGCACCTCTTTGAGAGAAAAACACATTACCTCTTTGAGAGAAAAACGCATCTGCACTTAGGAAAGATGTGGGTAGAATGGTCTTTTTGTGCTTTTAACTGCAGATGGCTATGCCCACAATCTCGAAAAAAAAAGGGGGCTCATGGAGGAGTTGCAGTGTAAAAATTCTATTGGCATAATGAAGAATGAGGTTGCACTTAGTGGCAGAAATAAAGTTACCATTTCTTGTTTTACTAATTTGTTCTGTGTGCTGCCAAAAGGTTGCTTGGCAAGATCTTATTTTCTGAGGAACTTAGTTATTACTAAAATTGAAACAATACTTTATCCAATCTCGTCGTACATTAGAATTATGGACAGAAGCAATGCTTCTCCTGGTTTCGGTACATGGTTATTGATGTCTATACAAAAGAAATGATATTTCAGAAAGGTTGATTGGCAATATAGTAACAAGGGAAATTTACTGCATTGAACATCAACAAACCCAATTTTGCGGACTAGATCTGAGATGCTTCAACTTTAAATATGTTTGTTTTACCCTATCAACATGCCCGTTTCTTTTTTAAGATTGACTGTTATCGTTGCCATATAATTTGCACTGCAGTAAGATTTACTGCAACAGTATGATATTATTTTTTTCCTTTCAATACAGATCATCAGTGTTTTAAGCTATTTATCTGTCTTCTTTGCTAGGTGATCTCTCATCAACGCAGCTTGCTCCATGGGATGTAATTGAAGCAAAAGAAGCAGTCTTCTTTGCTAGGTGATCTCCCATCGACGCAGCTTGCTCCATGGGATGTAACTGAAGCCAAAAAGCAGGGTTTAAGCTATTTATCTGTCTTCTTTTCTAGGTGATCTCTCGTCGACCCAGCTTGCTCCATGGATGTAATTGAAGCAAAAAAGCAGTCTGCTGCAATGCTACTGCTAAGGAGTTTTTTTTTCTCTTGTACTGACGCGAGTGTTCAAAACTCAGCCGATTCATCGGTGATTAATCGGCCTATTCGCCTATTAATCGCCAGCCGACAGAGCAGTTACTGATGAGATGACGTCAACATTGACTGATGCCATATGACCCAGATTAGACCATGCCATCTAAATGGCGAAGAAAATTACATATGCATGCCCCATTTTCTGTTTCCTTGACTGATGCCTATTGATCTTCCAAGTTCTTGGTTGCACTGTGTTGCTGCTGTATGTGGCACTGTCAGTAACAGTTACTCGTCTTGAGCCTTTATGACCATGATTGCTGAAACCTGGCATGCTGCATGGACCTTCATAACTTATACTACCTCCGTCCCAAATTAATTGTCGCAAAGTTTGACAAAAGTGAATGTATCTAGACATAATTTAGTGTTAGATACATCCACTTTTGTCAAACTTTGTGACAATTATTTTGAGACGGAGGGAGTATATAGATATATGTATATTGCCGATCGTCTTGCTGCGCATTCTGGGGAGCTGTTGTGCTGGTGGAAGTACAGCAGTGTAGCCAGAGACCCCAAATGCATAGGGCTTGTTTACAAGCAAGTGTGAAGAAACGAAGCATCTTATTATGGCAAGCAAAAGGCAATCCTCTTGCTATGATCCTGATGCAATGGACATGTCCCGAATAGGTAAACCGATCTAAACCTTGCACCAGCAGGGGTAGCACTAGATTGGAGACCTAGATATGCAAAGGAAATTGATGTGCCGTGACATGGTTACTTTACTTCCTCTGCTCAATAACGATGCAAGAATTGAGGCGACGTGTACACATATACATCATCAGCTCACGATTGCAAGTAGCAGGGTGAGTGCAGGCGTGTGTCGCAGTCGCCGGCAGGCCCTGAAGGACGTAAAAACCTGGGGAGGGCAAGGCCACATAGAAGTAGTACAAAGTCAAGTCCGGTACTTGGCGCGAACAAACCAACCGTTGCGTTGGTGGCTACCTTCCCCTACCCCGAGCAGTGCTCCACCCTGACACCTACTACGACTCCCTCCACCGTTTTGAATTTGAAAAAACGGCAGCGGCCTCCCTCCCCTTCCCTCCACCTCCATCGATCAGCTCACCGAGCTAGCGAGCAGGGCAGGCCGTCCGTCGTACTACGTGCTGCTGCCGGTACGCGCGACCCGGTTGAACCCAGCCAGCCAGGCGGACACGACGAGCGCGCTCGCGGTTCGCTCCCGGGTCGCGCGCCCGCACCCGCCCACGACCCCTCCCGAAACACGTGTGTCGCTCCCGCTCCCACCGTCCCGCGGGGTCCCCCCACCTCGCGTCGCGTGGGTCGGGCTCCGATAAGCGCGTGCGCGGAACCGACCCGGACGCGAGCGACCCAGCTTCCAAAGGTGACACGAACCGGAGTGACGCGACGCGAGCCCGAGTGCGGCGACCTTCCCTTCCTCCATCCACCTTTGTGCTCGCTCGCTCGTGCAGTTCGCTCTCCCTTGCCTTTTTTCCTCAACCCCTTCCCTTCCATTCCTCATCTGCTCTCCGCTCCTCCCCACCTCCTCCTCCCAGCCTCCAGCCGCCGCCGCCGCACCGCCTAGCCTCGCTAACCCCCGCGCCGATCGAACCCCCACTGCCCGATTTCCCACTCTTCCCTCGCGCGGTAACGCCGCCGCCACCGCGTCGCCAGGTTCAGTGCCCGCGCCCCGACTCTCCAGATTCGCATCTCGCCACCACCTCACTACTCCGTCAGACCGCCCCGCTGCGAATTCCGCCCGAATCTCGACCGCCCCGCTCGCGATTCGCGGCACGGATGCTTGCCTAGGCAGGCGCCACTCGGTTCGCTAGGGTTTTCGCCTCCGATGCTATGGACCCCGAGGCGGCTCAGCCCCGGGGAGTTGCTGATCGGACGCGTGTCGACGACTTCCCCGCCGCGGCACCACCGGCTGAGGACGAGGTGATGGAAGAGATCACGGAGCCCAGCGCCGCCGTGGTAGAAGAAGAACCCCCTGCTCTGCCGCCCATGGCCGCCGTGCTAGAAGAAGAACCCCCTGCCCTGGCGCCCATGGCCGCCGTGGTAGAAGAAGAACCCCCTGCTCTGTCGACCGTGGCCGCAGCGGTAGAAGAAGAACCACCTGCGCTGCCGCCCGTGGCCGCGGTGGTAGAAGAAGAACCCCCTGCTCTGTTGCCTGTGGCCGCGGCGGTAGAAGAAGAACCCCCTGCTTTGGCGCCCGTGGCTGCGGCAAAGCTAGAGGAAGGCGCCACGACGGAACAAGAGGGTGTTGTGTTGGCCTTGGTGAGTGAGGGGAAGAGGGATGTGGACGAGGGCTGCACGGGGGCCACAGATACTGCCGCGCCGCCCTTAGCGCACGAAGCAAAGATGGAGGTAGACGACAGAAGCGCTCCCGAGCAAGAGCATGCTGTGGCAAGCGAGGTGAAGGTAGAGGAAGGGGATGTCAGAGTGGCGGATCAACAGCCCGCCGTACCTGCCGCCGCCGTCCTTCAGGTGAAGCAGGAGGAGGGGGATTGCTTGGTGGGCCGGTACATCAGCCGGAATGCTGATAGTAAAAGGATTCGTCTTGGCAAGGTTGCATCATACGATAGCAACGCTGGGGTCTACAGCGTGGTGTTTGAGGATGGACAGGACGAGAAGCTGGGGCTTCCTCAGCTCCAGGAGTTACTCATGACAGAGGACAATGGTGCATCTGGCATGAAGGTCAGCTGCAGGAAGAGGAAGCTGGACTTGGTTGTTTCCTCGGGGAGTGCCACCATGGTGAAACCTCCACCAAGTAGTAGACAGAAGGTTGATGCGTGTGAAATGCCTGATGTTTCGCAGCAGAGTGGATCTGGCTCAGATGTATCAGGGGATTTGGAATCTTCAAGCAATTCATCAGATTCTACTAAAGAATTGCCAGTTGAGCCGTGCCCTCCGGTTCAGGCCCCAGAGTTACCTCAGTCATCAGGCGACATTGATGTGCCGGAGGGGTCCATGAGTTATCTATTTTCTGTTTACAACTTCCTTCGGTCATTCAGTGTGCAGCTCTTCCTCAGTCCATTTGGGCTGGATGATTTTGTTGCCTCCATTAATTGCTCCGTGCAGACTACATTGTTGGATGCTGTACATGTCTCGCTGCTGCGTGCACTGAGGCGGCATCTTGAGGCTAAATCCTCTGAAGGATCAGAACTTGCTTCAAATTGCTTAAAGTACATAGCCTCAGCCCTCCAGTAAATATAATATTATTTTTCGTGAATGTCGTGCCTTGTTACTTCAATGCTGATGTTATTTCCACTTTCCTTCAATTGTGTACAGGCACCTAGATTGGGCGTTACTAGATGCACTGACTTGGCCAACTTTCTTACTGGAGTACCTCTACGTAATGGGTTGCATTAAGAGTCTAGGGGGCAAGAGTTTTGGTAGAAGTCTCTTAGCCATCGAATATTATAAGCTTCCTGTTACCATGAAGCTTAGGGTCCTGCAAATACTCTGCGACCATGCCATTGATTCTGAAGAACTCAAAACTGAACTGGAGGCGCGGGAAGCCTACAATGAGGAATTGGACGAGATAGATTCTGATATGTTTTCAGAGGCTGGAACACGAGCAGTCCTGACTAGACCCTCAAGGGCTTCCGCTTGCAAAAAGATTGTAGACTTCCAGAATTTGGAAACTGCTCCAAATGTAACAAATCCAGAAGCTGTCATAGCAAATGCATCTCTGGATGGCAACAGTGATGATTGCCGAATATGTGGAATGGACGGGACTCTGGTGTGCTGTGATGGCTGCCCATGGGCATACCACTCAAGATGTATTGGTCTCAACAAAGCATTTCTGCCTCAGGGACATTGGTTCTGTCCAGAATGTGTGGTTAACAAGCTTGGGCCAACATCTTCAAGGATAGAGCGTGGGGCAAGAGGAGCTCAAATGTTCGGCATTGACATGTGTGGGAGGCTCTTCTTGGGATCCTGCAACTACTTGCTGGTGTAAGTTCTTGCATCTCAATCCTGTATTACTGGGCATTTACTAGTGATTCTTCATTCTGTATATCCACTTTCCCATTGATAAATGCTGCTGAATTCCAACAGTAGATGTTGTTTTGGGTCTGAAATAAGGATAAAATGTCAGCTGCAGAAGGTTGAGTGAACATTAAATGAACATACGGATCATATTCTATTAGACCTGATAACCATGGTTAAGAATTTAAGAAGCACAGCAAGTCCTCTAGTATCACATGCCTTCCTAATCTCATGTATTTCAGCCATTTCTTCCTCTTTCTCAGATTTGCTTTTGCACCTTGTTCACAGCTCACACCTGATGCATATTCTTAGCATTTATCTGTAGCTACCCCAGAATTACCAGCCTTTTCCTCTGACCTGTACTGGAACTATTTTTTCTCCTATATTTTCTCTTGTGATAACTCTATCAACAAATGCAGGATTGGAGCATCTTCAGATGCAGACTCTTATGCAAGATATTACAATCAGTATGATGTTGTCAAGGTCATCCAAGTACTAGCCTTTTCAGACACATATACAGATATATGTAGGAGAATATCGGAGTACTGGCCGCACCTGCTTGATGTATTTCAGAGCGAGAGATCAAAAGTAGGTAAAGATACTGGTGCAAGCCATGCTCTACAATGCAATGCGTTGCTGAGTGTTACTCCAAGGAAAGCAGATGGAAAGGTTTGTGCAACCATAAAAGATGGTGGAGAGAGTAATACAGCAATAATTTCTCAAGTAAATGTGCAGTGCGAAGTTGTGGCTACTAAATATACAGTGTGCTCTGCCGAACAACTGGAGGAACAAGAATGCATGATGACTAGTGTAGATGCTGGCACTGAGAAGAACAACGTACAAACTCCTTCAGCTCAGAACGATGTACATACTATACCAATGAATGGAGCTTTTGGATCGTCCGGGGTATCCTCAGTTTCTCATCAGAATGGGTCCATGGTAACAGGTTTCTCTAACACACATGCACAGCCAACACATGGGTTAATTCGTCCAGACTCGTCCGCCTGCTGTTCAGGGAATGGTAATGGCATGCCCAAAGAAGATGCTGGGGGCACCATTTCTGTGAAGGCAGACTCGTTTTGTCCATCCTATCAAAGCAAACATCCTTCTGGAAACGTGATTGGTAGCAAGCCAACTAAATTGTCATCATTTAAACCTCAGGCTTACATGAATTTGTACAATCATGGCAATATTGCAGCATCTGCCGCCGCTAATCTAGCTCTTCTTACGTCAGAGGAAGGTAAAGTTTCAGCAGCCCAAATCATCACAAATCCAAGGAAGAAAATGGCCGCTGACTGTGCTCTACAAGTGAAAGCATTTTCCTCAGCAGCCGCCCAATTTGTTTGGCCAAGTACCGAAAAGAAGGTTATGGAAGTCCCAAGAGATAGATGTGGTTGGTGCCTTGCCTGTAAAAGTTCCGCAATTGGAAATAAAAAGGCTTGTTTTCTCAATTTAGCCACTGCAAATGCTTCTAAAGGGTCTGCTCGGATTTTTAGTGCCATGCATGTGATCAGAAGTTCTGAGAGCCATTTTCCCAGCATCATTGCTTATCTGACCAACATGGAGGAGAGTTTGCGTGGACTTTTAGTTGGTTCCCTACAAGACATGCAGCAGAGAGAACGATGGCATAAACAGCTACAAGAAGCTTCCAACTGCACAACTATAATACCCCTCTTGCTTGAAGTGAGTTGTAGGATTCAGTAATTTTTAAGTATCCTTTGATACTTCTCAGTACTGCTTTGAAGAACAGAAAAGTTCTTTAGCACTTCATTGGTGCGCATTTAGGGAACACGTTAGTGATCACGTCATGACAGGGAATCTACTCCCTCCGTTCACAAATAGATGACTTCCATTTGTCCAAATATGAATGTATTTGGCCACAAACATGTCTATATACATTTATATTTGGACAAATGGAAGTCATCTATTTGTGAACGGAGGGAGTAGTTCGCAAAATCAGGAAACATGTGCATAGTTAATTCAGCAATTAGTCTCGAATATGTGTTCATTGCAGACGTATTTTCTGGGGAAGGGTCCAACTCTGAATTGCAGCCCTTTTTTTGTGAATGACTGAATTGCAGCCCTTGATCCAATTATGTGGGCGGTCAAGACCAACCAAGCCACACCAGAAGGTCACTGAGCCTTCAAATACCCCACCACCTTGCAGCCGCAATGATCTCACGCATACCGGCACGAGGCACACAACCGCCTCTCTAGACCATAATAGCAAGCCTGGCAGAGCATTACACCATGCCATACACACCTGTCGCCTCAATTAACCCATGCGAACTGATCTCATATTGCTTTTCTCGTGTACCGTTAGTGGAGATCCACCAGACAATCTTTCCGTATATAGCTTGAATTTGTAGTCGTACCTTATACTATTATCGATATAGATTCCCTTCGATCGTTTTGATTGCAGAAATTGCATATATGGATAACCAGATAATGTGATTAGACAAAGTTTGCTTCTATTCTGGCGTTTCTAGTTGGAGTCAAGTGTAGTAGACCAGAGTCTATTGGGCTCGGCTGCAATTCCGCTAACTTGTATGTTGTGCCGGGTATTACGTTTTGGTTCATCGTAAAGAAAACCATGTTGGTTGTGAGAGCCAGTCTGAAGGCAGACTGATTAATCTTATTGAACAGACCATGAACGAGCCAAGTTCCCTCTAGCAGATTATGGAAGGGCTTCTGTCATCGTAGCAAGTAGAGGCAATATACAGGGGGCACATAACTAGGGATATATCAAGAAATAAACCAACATAATCTTAAAAGGGAACTTTCCAAATATGAGAGCAATATAAATATCTTAATATAAGGTAAGTAAAAACAAAAATGTGTGGTGACACATTTGTCAAGCGCTAAATGGCTCAGCTCTTGGATAATCGGAAGTGCTAGATGAAGAAGTTTTTATTAGGCGAAGTAAAAGAATATGGAAACATAGTGGCATATTTACTTATTTAGTGCTGTTATATTTGCTTCAGGAGAGTCAAGTTGGATATGCAACAAAATAGGCGTAACATAATGTTCAATTCCTCCACAGAAATTATTACATTGTATGGCAGTTGAAAACAAAATGCGTTTGTAATCTTATTAAAGTTGCTACATTTGATGTGCAGTTGGAGAGTAATATTCGTGGCATAGCATTTTCTGCAAGCTGGTTGAAGCTGATGGATGACTGGCCCGTGAAATCTCCTGGTGTATCCGCTGGACCATCTCGTTCTGCAGCATACCAAAAACGTGGAACTGGTGGAAGGCGGGGCAGAAAACGTTTGTTGGCATTTGATTCTGCTTCTGTTACCGATGATGACAAGAGTTGGAAAGAGGTGAATTGGTGGAATGGAGGAACTCTGTCTAAACGTGTTCTGCAGAGGGGGGCTCTTCCGAGTTCAGCCATAAGAAAAGCTGCTCGTCAAGGTATTGCTCGTATTTTGATTTATTGTTACTCTTATTTGATCCTCTGTTTGTCTCGAGGGCAAAAATAAATTGACACGTTATGTTGCTCTATAGGTGGTAAAATAAAGATAGCAGGTCAATCTTATCATGAAACTTCCAATTTTCCAAGACGGACTCGGCAATTTGCTTGGAGAGCATGTGTTGGATTAAGCTATAGTTCATCTCAACTTGCTCTGCAGGTTATCACATTTAACATGATTCATAATGTTTAAAAGAGTTACTCCAATAGTAACAATGATCCTAATATCTATATCTCTCAGGTTAGATACCTTGATGCCCATATAAAATGGAAGGAATTCATTCCTCCAGATCAAACTTCTTCAGATGGAAAAAGTTCAGATGCTGACTATTCTGCTCTCAGAAATGCAGTAGTTTGTGATAAAAAAATAGTCGACGGTAACATAAGATATGCACTAAAGTTTCCAAACCAGAAGCATCTTCCTGTGCGCATAACTAAGAATATTTTGGAAGCAGAAGATAATGAGGATGAGAATGGAAAATTGTGGTTTTCCGAAAACCATGTCCCACTGTACTTGGTACGAGATTTTGAGCAGGTAGCTGGGGTTAGCTCCTCGCCTAGTCCAGGAGTGATATTCTCTAACAGTTTTACCTATTTCTACCAAAGGCGAGTAAAAACATGCATTGGAGATATCTTTTCCTATCTCTTTCACAAGGGAGATATATATCCCTGCATCTCGTGCAAGAAGGATGTTGCTTTCAGGTGCTCTCTTCTTACCCTCTGTGTTGCACTCATTCAAATATCTTTTTTTTTCCACAATACCTTCATTTCTCATGTGTTCTGTTGGATGAATCACATGCAGGGACGCCTTGAAGTGTAACACTTGTCAAGGTATGTATGTCTATTGAGATGCCGCCGTTCCTTTTTCTTTTTTCCTCCTGTAGTTAAAAATACAATTAATTATTTTCTAAGCTAACCACAAATATTTTGCAGGCCATTGCCATAAAGAATGCACTTCAGGGTCTGTTGGCAGAAAAGGAAGTGAGACTGCTTCCAGTCTGATATGCAAATTATGCTTTCAGAAGCGTAATCTCATCCTTGCAAACAAGAAGAAAAGTGCAAACTATTTGCTGCCTCAGCAAAAGAGCAATGGCCAACTGCCAGTGACTGCTCCCAAAATAATCTTCAAGGTTGGTTCTTCCCATCCTTCTCAACCAGCCATTACTATCCAAACCCAGCTAGACACCAAGATTGAAGCTCAGCCAGTTGCAAAGGTCGAAGCCCAGTCAATCACAATGGCGGAAACCCAGACAATCAGGAAGGTGAAAACCCAACCAATACCCAAGTTGGCAGCCTGGCCTGTTACAAATGTGGCAACTGAAAATATTGCAGAGATGCAGGTTCAGCCGAAGACTAAACCGAAAACAAAAAAACCCAAGCCAGAGAAGCCAAGAAAACCTAAAAAGGTTCAAGTGATCACATACTTTGGTCTTGTTTGGAAGAAACATAAGAATGACAGTGGTGGAGAAGATTTCAGGGAAAAGGATGTAATCCTGAAGGGCAAGGATGGTATAGGTTCTTCAGTAAAACCAGAGTGCTGTCTCTGTAAGAAACCTTATTCTCCAAATTTCATGTATGTCCGCTGCGAGAGGTGCGAAAGTAAGTCTGTTTACCCTTATTCTTGCTTATAAATCAGCATTCATTGTTTACCATTATATATGTATATATATTATGTGTTATCTTGTGGGCTCTTTTAACACCTTGGTATCCTCCTACATATAGAGTGGTTTCATGGTGATGCTTTGCAACTTGAGGAAGAAAAAATAACCGAAGTGATTCAGTACCGATGCTGTAGATGCCGAAGGAGAGCCATTCCGCAATGTCCTCATTCAGATGATTATAGGGAGCCCGAACCAGAACTCAGTGAACAGACAGCTGCTATGTCATCGCAGTCAACTATGCTCTCTGGTGAGGAGACTTTTGCTGTTGCAGATCAAGACCCTCTCCTTGCTTCATATGGAATAGTTGAACCAATTGGGGATGAACCAACGAATGCTGATTTATCAATGAACATGTCAAGTCTGACCCCAGGAAATAATCAGAAGTTATCCATAAGAAGGGCACAAGTTAGAAATAGTGAGCATCTCGACCAAGCTGGCACACCTGCGAATGGGTATTATGTTCAGAATCAACCTCCAGGGAATGGAAACATTGATTTCAGTCATATGAATGAATTTTCTTTGTCGGAGGCTGATGGTGTGGATGCTTCGGAGCTATTGGGGTGGGATTTTCCTCAAGGAAATGGATACGCTGCTGCTCCTGATTACGGGACTAATTCCCAGTGGAATGACACTAGCTGTGGCAGCTTTGTGGCTGACGAATATGAACCACAAACTTACTTCTCATTCACTGAGTTGCTCGAAGCTGATGATACTCAGCTTGACAACACATTTGGGATGTCTACTGCTCTGCAAAATGATGGTAACTTCACAGGAAGCTTTGATCAGCAAGGGGCCAGTTTTGATGAATTGTCTTTCATGGTAGAAGATGAGTCTTCAAATATGCACTTCCCAGCAAATGATCCATCCATCGACGAGTTAGCGTGCCACAAGTGCAAGACCCCTCAGCCGCCACCTGATCTCAAATGTTCGTCCTGTGGCCTGCATGTGCACCGTCACTGTTCACCTTGGCAGGAAACTGAACAGCCTGCTGATAGTGCCAATTGGAGGTGTGGTACTTGCCGGGAGTTCTAATGACGAGCTTTCAACTTCATTGCATTTGTTACCCTAGTACCAGAGTGTATGTCGGTGATTGTTCTACCAGGTAAACTCAATCATATTTTATCCAATGACCGCCTTATTCCTGCACATAAAAATTATATTTACTAGGCTGATCATTCTTGCTATTTACGTGAAGGTGTCCCATGAACGGTCCTGGGGAGTATTGACTGTTGGTATGCGGCGACATTGATGATGTGGAACTAAAGTTGGCGTTGGTTATTGGACATACTTTTAACCATCAGAAAGTTAGACTAGTTATACCCGTCTCTGCGAAGTTGACATTGTACATACTAAAGGATGGGTCACCGGTGACCGTTTTCCATTCTTTAGGTGGTTTATTTCGGGGGGAGAGTTATAGAACTAGGATGCTGTTAGCAGCAGGTTATAGGGACTAGAAAGCCCCATTCCTGTGGTGTATCCTCTTGCAGTCTTTCTTTTCTTCTTTTTAACAGATAGAAGTGCCTCTTTCACTCTTTGTTAGAGTGGCTGTCGTTATACCTGATATTTCTCAGCCATGTTAAAAATGCTTACTCGTCTATGTGCCTCTTGGCGCTTGCTGGTGTTAAATGCGCTGGTGTGAAATGCGGCAGAAGTGAAACGTGGAAAGGGGGGCATTTGATGTGTGCTATTGAACCGGGAAATTGGTCTCCATGGTGAGTTCGCTTTGTCGAAATACCCTCTTTGCTTACGCTTCCAAAAATATCACTAAGAAATGTTGTACTAGATCACTCGGCGGCTAGACTATCTGAACAGAAAAACACAAGAATTTAACGCGCATGGAGAAGGAAACATGAAAAAACTGCGTAAAAATAGATCAAAATGGTCTCTCTAGAGAAAATATCATAACGAAGAATGAAGCGCATAAAAAAAAATCATTCAAGAAAAACCATTGCTCTATCATGCGGTCATGCTCGCTGTTCCGCTCTAAATCCATGGCCAACTACGAAGGCCCCCATTAGTGGATATGGAGATCGACGTCCTTGCCGACTACTCCTTCATTGCTACTGGGAGCATCTTCTAGATTAAACACTTGATTTCACATAGGCCAATATCAACATCCATGTTTCACTGACAATAGTGACTTGGTGAGAAAGTAGACGGAGCTTACATGAAATATATGAGATACCAGTGTCGGTGGCTTGGTGCCATTGCTTCAAGTGGTGACGTGGCAAACCAACTCTTTCTCTTAGTAGTCTTTCCACTGTGAAGGTTAAGTCTGCCAATCTTCATCAACTCTTTCAACGATGGAGGGGACATGGGTGAATTTTCTAAACTCTAGATTGGTAGTGTACGGTCGAATTGTCTCAACTCTAAATTGGTAATGTAGGGGGTGAATTGTCTGTACTCTAGATTGGTAGTATTGTTTTGGGCACTTGAATGATTTTTTTGGTAATTATGGATGAGCTAATATTTTAGCAAAGTGTCATCAGCTTCGAGCAATATTTTGAAAAATCTTCATTCCATATTAAGAGTTGAAAATGCTGAAATTTGGCAATAGGCGGTCATATACGTAAGCAATTATTTTAAGCAAAGTATGCCATCGACAAAAGTAAAATCACAATTGTCAACACGATTTATTTCAACTTTGCTAAAACCCCACAATTTTTATCAACAGGAGAATATATAGCTATCAACACAACTTTTCAGAAATATGGCTGAAAAAAGATCTAGAATGAATTGTACTTACTTTCTTTGCATCAGCAAAAGGGTGATGATGGTAGGGGATGGGCCCGGTAGAAACGACACCCACGTCGAGGAAAATTGGAAATTACACGCCTTACGATGTATATAAAAGCGTAAGCAATCAGAGTCACCTGATGTGGGATAGTTGTGATAGTGCAGAGAAGGGAGAAAAATAGGTGGTGCCCATGTCTAGAGTGGTGGAAGATGACGAAATATAGAGAGGGGGTGCTCTTCTCATACTAACGATAGAGGTTGTTGGAAGGGAGACATAAGAGAGAAAGATTAAAAAAGAGAGGAGAAACTCATAGATCTGGAAGAAACATACTTCCTTTGAAACGGCAAAAGGGTGACGCTGGTTAGCGATGGGCCTAGCGGGGCCAACACCCACATCGAAGACAATTGGAAACCTAGATCTGTACACGCCTTACCATATATGTGAAAGTGTAAGAAATTAGAGCCACTTGATGTGGGGACATGATGACAGGGCCGAGAACTGGCGGCGCCCATGTCTAGAGTGGTGGAAAGTGACGAAATATAGAGGAGGGCAGTGCTCTTCTCATAGGAACGATAGTGATTGTTGGAAGAGAGACGTAAGAGGAAAGAATTAAAAAAAGAGAGGAGAAACTCATAGATCTGGAAGAAACATACTTTCTTTGAACCGGCAAAAGGGTGAAGATGGTTAGGGATGGTCTCAGCGGAGCCGATAACCACATCAAAGACAATTGGAAATCTAGATCTGTACATGCCTTACCATATATGTAAAAGTGTAAGCAATCAGAGTCACCTGATGTGTGAACACCGATGACAGGGCTGAGAAGGGACACAAATTGGCAGTGCCCATGTCTAGAGTGGTGGAAGGTACGGAATCTAGAGGTAGGCGGTGCTCTTCTCATAGGAACAATGGTGGTTGTTGGAATGGAGACATAAGGGATAAATATTAAAAAAGGGCAAACTCACAGATCTAGAAGAAATGCACTTCCTTTCCACCGCAAAAGGGTCATGATGGTTGGGGATGGGCCTGATAGAACCGACACCCACATCAAAGAAACTTACAAACCCAGATCTATACACACCTCACCAGATCTATATAAAATCGTAAGCAATTGGAGTCCCAGATGTGGGGACACCGATGATAGGGCCGAGAAAGGACACAAACCGGTGGCGCCTGGGAATAGAGCGGTGAAAGGCGACGAAATCTAGAGGATGGCGCTGCTCCTTTGATATGTATGATAGTAGTTGTCAGAAGGAAGAATTATATGAGAAAGATAAAAAAGACATGGTGGTACATCCTTCTATGAAGGACTTAGATTTTTGATTCGAGGTGTGGGAAAGTGTGTGTGTGTGTGTGGGGGGGGGGGGGGATAAATACTTCGGTCGGGTTTTTCTATTCTTGTGGGGACAAAGGGGGTGGAGTTATTTTGCTCACGTGATAATATTTTTTCTCAATGTTCAAATATTTATTTGTTGAGTTACATATGTCCAGATTTGCTAATTATGAATGAGCTATCGGTTCATCTATTTATTATTCATTTTCTCTGTTGGTAAAAGACCATTTTTTGTGAAAAAATCTCTCAGGGTGTGTTTGGTAGCTTGTATGGGCAATACGACCTCATACAAAGCTGAGTCTAGCCATGCTGAATACATACAACCGTGTTTCTCCATGTTGTGTCTGGTAGATTATATGAGCTGAGTTGGGTTGAGTAGAGATCCTGTTTGGTTTCCTATATGTGGTAAATTGTGTTGAGTCAAAAACTAAAAGCAATCAGGTCCCCGAGAAAGAAAAATAAAAGCAATCAGGTCCCTAAATACAAAACTAAAAAGCAATCGAGTCCTTGGAACATTGGGCTCGTGCTTCGGAGCCGCTGTCGGTGAGAGGAGCAGTCGCTGCCAAGCGATGTGAGGTCGAGCTCCCTCTCCTCCACGCGGGCATGGAGAGCTGGGCGGGGGCGGGCGGTCCTAATCCTCCATGTGCCGCCGGCAGGTGCAGTGATGGGCGGAGGGGCAGGCTTGAGGCCGTGATAGGCGGCGAGACGGGGTTGAGACCGTGATGAGCGGCGGGGCGAGCTTGAGCTCAGGTCGGCGGCGCTGTCCGTCAATCGTGCAACGAAAGAACCAGGTGGAAATGAGCAAGGTTTCGAGAGGGGCTAGCGCTGCCACTCGCACGAGGGGCCCGCGCGTGGGAACTTTCCGAATGACCTCGGCCTAGCCCGGTGTGAAGCTTGATTCTCACTTCCCAACTGGGCATGGATGAGGAGGCTTTTATGTATGAGGTGGCCATGGCCCAAGGAAAAAAAATTGGCTACCAAACAACAAAAAACTGGATGGGGAGAAAATTTCCGAGTCCAACCGAGCTACCAAACGCACCCTCAATATTTTGTTATATGTATTTGACACCAATTGATATATTACCTTTTTTAGTTTGTAACTTGTTTGATGAACTAAGATATTAC
Organism: Alopecurus myosuroides; assembly: GCA_028641055.1. NCBI lineage: Eukaryota > Viridiplantae > Streptophyta > Magnoliopsida > Poales > Poaceae > Alopecurus > Alopecurus myosuroides. The sequence continues at coordinate 141,772,144 of CM054063.1, forward strand.
TGGTTCATCTTTTTTTTGAGGGGATTCATCCGATCAATGAAACTTCATGTTTCAATCTAAGAAATTAAAATCATGTATTACACTGCTTTTAGCCTACTGTTCACATCTACACCAATCACGTCCTCGTGACCGGGGTAGGGATGTGTTGGATGTATGTGACGAGGACTGATGCTCGTTCGTTGGGAGATCCCAAGTGTAGGGTGTGAAGAGTGCAATAGAAAGTTTTCCATCAGAAAGAAACCAAGGTTGAATCGACCGGTAGGAGAAAGAAATCACTTCTGAAGGTTGATGCAGCTGATGTTGGCAGGGCGCACTACCGGTTCAGCAACAACGTGGAACCTACACAACATAATCAAATCACTTTGCCCCAACAAAGCAGTGAGGTTGCCCATCTCACCGGTTTTGCTGAAAACAAAGAGGTTAACTGTATGGTGTGGAAAACATTACTTGTTTGCAGTAAATGAAAAGAGAACAGTGATGGCAGTAGGAAAACTGTAGTAACAGTATGAAAACAGTGATTGCAGTGGTTGTATTATCAGTATAAAGGAAATGGACCGGGGTCCACAGTTCACTAGTGGTGTCTCTCCAAAACAGATAGATAGCATGTTGGGTAAACAAACTACAGTTGGGCAATTGACAAAATATAAAGTCTGCACCGTAGTGCATATGCATGACATGATGATTACTATGTGATTCATGCTGGCATTACAACAAGATACATAGACCGTTATCCAACTGCATCTATGACTAATAATCCACCCTCACAGTGTCATCCGAGCAAACCTTGGGTATTAAGTTGCAAGCAACAAATAATTGCATTAAGAAAAGTGTGTAATGTAAACAATGTAAACAACGATGTTTCTCCCTAATGCAAACAACACATCCCCCACCCGTTACGTTTCTGTCACTCGGGCGTGAGTAAAAGGGAGGCATGAACCCACTATCGAGCATAAATACTCCCTCTTGGAGTTACAAGCATCTACTTGTCCAGAGCATCTACTAGAAACGGAGAGCATGCAAGATCATAAATAACATACACATGAAAAGAACATGATAGATTGATAATCATTGGATATATTATTTAATATTCATCGGATCCTAGCAAACACAACATGTAGCATTACAATAAGATGATCTTGATCATGTTAGAAGCTCACAAGATCTAAACATGAGGCATAAAGAGGAGAGAACAACCATCTAGCTACTGCTATGGACCCGTAGTCCAAGGATGAACTACTCACGCATTATTCTCGAGGCGGGCATGGTGGTGTAGAGCCCTCCGGTGATGATTCCCTCTCCCGGCAGGGTGCCGAGGAGAGCTCTAGAACCCTCCCAAACTAGGGTTGATGATGACGGCGGCTGCAGATGTTGTAAAGACACTGGTATTCAGGGTAAACCTCCCGAGAGGTATAAATAGGCAAAAGGGAAACGCCGATGGCGGCCAGGGGGCCCACACCACCCCTGGGCGTGGCCAGAGGAGGGCGCGCCGCCCTATGGTGTGGGCCTCCTCTGGCCCCCCTCTGGACTCCGTGTGCGCGACAGTATTCTAAGACTTTTTGGTGTTTGAATCGTCCAAATTCCAAGAATATTTCCAGAACATCTTTTCTGAAATAAAAAACAGCAGAAAACAGGAAGTGGCTCTATGGCATCTTGTCAATTGGTTAGTCTCAGAAAATCGATAAAAATAGCACAAATTGTATAGGAAACATGTAGCATATGGCATGAAAACAACATGAAACATCAGAAATTATGGATACGTTTATACCGTATCAACATCCCCAAGCTTAGTTCCTACTCGTCCTCGAGTAGCTAAATGATAAAAACAAATAGTGACATGCTACCAACATAAACTTGATCATCTAAATTGTAAAAGCATATGTAAAGCTGAGATCATAGTACTTTAAACACATGCATGATAGATATAATTTCAACAATGAAACTTAGCAATCACGTTGCATCATGAAAAGTAACACAAATAAAAAACCATGAATAATAATGCACTTGAAAGTTATACGTTTGTTTCGAGCATAAAGAAAACATATCAAAGTGATATTTCGCTTGTCCTTAAGAGTGGGGCAAAACATAAATGCCAGGACACCTTCAAAGTTCAAGTGGATGACTAGAACAAATAATTTAGAGCAAGTCATAACACATCATGAATCAATCAATAATAATCTTTGGGACTGATGCACATTCAACTCAGAATGGCAACTACGCTCTCTCAACCGTGCATAAAGTTAGAAGATGGAGACTCAACATAAAAGTAAAAGGAAGTCCCCTCGCAGAGGGAAGCAGTGATTAATTCATGTGCTAGAGCTTTTTATTTTATTAAACAGAGGTATTGAAAACATTTTTTAGAGAGGTGTATGCTTATGTCAACGAATGGTAAATAAACAATACATTACGTCACAAGCCAACTAGACTTCACAAGAGCGCCCCCCATTGAAGGACACAACTGGGGTCAGAAGTTCATCCCTCTTTCTCTTTTGTTTACACAATTATGCTTTGACTAATAAACCAGAAGAAAAAATCGTGAAGAGAATTTATAGTAACCAATTTTGGGGCTATGCACCCCGCTGCCAGCTTTTCTATCATTTCGGATAAGCGGATGTGCCACTAGTCCAGGTGTGTAAAGTCCAATAAACAAGTGAGATAAAGATTCACTATTTATGTCTTCATGAGCTAAAACAGGAGCACAAAACATGAGTAATTTTAAAGGTTTGAAAGGTAACACATGAACAATTTACTTTGGAGTGGCAGTTAAATACCACATGTAGGTAGTATGATGGACACATTTGGCAAACTTTGGTTTTTTTGGGAGTTGGATGCACAAGTAGAGCTCATACTCAGTACACGTGGAGGCTAGCAAAAGACTGGGAGCGGCAAATCAAGAGAGCAATAATGGCCATAATCATGCATAGCGACAAAAATATCATTAATCAAAGCATAAGTGGTACTACAAGTTAAAAAACTATATGATCATAGAGTCTATAAGTGACTGGTTTGTAGTCATAAACATGGTGTAAGAATGCGCCAAGTCAACCAAATAAAACATTCAAAGGAGAACACCACAAATTTATGCTTCAATATGACAAGAACAACTCATGATTCTTTCAAAGGCACATTAAACATTCTCAGCTATTTGAGACAAATCATGCTACAAAAATAACCACTAGGATTTAGAATTAAAATACGTCTAGCATGACATGAAAACTAGCCATAGTCCATACAAGCTTCTATTTGCACCGTTATAAGCACGAAAACTGTAATACTGCTTTCCAACACCAATCAAATTGTTTGAAACAACTCTCATAGATAATATTCATAGAAAACCAGATAGCTAATCATATATAACTAAAGAAAACTAACAAGCTTGGAGTGACAGTTAAATACCACATGTAGGTAGGTATGATGGACACATTTGGCAAACTTTGGTTTTTGGAAGTTGGATGCACGAGTAGAGCCCATACACAGTACAAGTGGAGGCTAGCAAAAGACTGGGAGCGACAAATCAAGAGAGCAATAATTGCCATAATCTTGCATAGCGACAAAAACATTATTAATCAAAGCATAAATGGTATTACAAGTCAAAAACTAAATGATCATAGAGGCTATATGTGACTGGTTCGTAGTCATAAACATGGTGTAACCATGCGCCAAGTCAACTAAATAAGGCATTCAAAGGAGAACACCACAAATTTATGTTTCAATCTGATAAAAACAACTCATGATTCTTTCAAATGCACATTAAACACTCTCAGCTATTTGAGACAAGTCATTCTACAATAAAAACCACTAAGCATAGAATTAAAATAACATATAGCATGACATGAAAAAGTCTAGCCACAGTCTATACAAGCTTCTATTTGCATTGTTATAAGCACGAAAATTGTACTACTACTTTCCAACACCAATAATTTTATACGAAACAAAAACTCTCCAAGATATATAGCAATGAAAAAAGAGAGTACTAACACTATATACTAGAACTAACAACTATGAATAAGAGATGCATGAAAGATAGGAACTAAAAGGATTTGCAGCAGATAGAAAAAAAACTAAGAATACGAGCATGGAAGAAAACGAGTATTCATATGAAAAAGCGGAGCGTGTCTCTCTTCCACAGAAAGAATGCTGGGTTCCAACTATATTTATTGCAGCAAAGAAAAGAAAAGAAAAAAAATAAAACAACACAAAAAAATAGACACTCCAAGTAAAATGCATATGATGTGACCGAATAAAAATATAGTTTCACTAGAAGTGACACGATAAATTGTTGATGAAGAAGGGGATGCCTTGGGAATCCCCAAGCTTAGACACTTGAGTCTTATTAGAATTTTCTAGGATGAACCACGGGGGCATCCCAAGCTTTGGCTTTGCACTCTTCTTGATCACATTATATCACCCTCTTCTCTTGACCCTTGAGAACTTACTTCACACCACACTCAAAGTAATTCTCATTAGAGGGTTAGTGCACAATAAAAAATTCACGCGTTATCCATGAACACAATAATTATTAATTCTTTTTAAACATTAGCTACAGCCACATATGTTTTTTGGAGCAAAGAAATCCACTCGACATAGTAAAAGAGAGAATGCAAATGAAAAGGCAGAATCTATCAAAACCAGAACAGTCTATAAAGACAAATTGTTTTGGGGCACTTACGTTGCTTCAAATCGAAAAACACAAAGCTAGAAAAAGTTTAGGAATTAGCTGAGTAATAAGCACAAAATATTTCAGGTCAGTTTGATCTTTCTACGATTTATGCGATTTTCTCAACTTTCACTAGAGACTTTACTTGGCACAATAAATGCGAGAAAATAAAGATATAAAGGAGTTGTTACAGAAGTGAACAACAACTTGACTCAAAGAAAACAGATATGAACAAAGCAAAAATAAAACCATGGGTTATCTCCCAAGAAGTGTTTTTCTTTAGCGCCTTTCAGCTAGGCACAGAAAGCAATACGATGCTCACATAAGAAATATAAATTAAGCAAAAGAGAGAATCAAGAAGAAAAAATAAAACAAATTTAAGTCTAACCCACTTCCTATGCATAGGAATATTGTAAAGAAATAAATTAAAGAAGCTCAAACTAGAAATTATGGAAAAGTAGAAGAAGAGAAATTTCAAAACTTTCAGCAAAAAGAGAGGTGTTTTAGTAACATGAAAATTCCTACAACCATGTTTTCCTCTCTCATAATAATTTTCAGTAGCAGCATGAACAAACTCAACAACATAATTATCACATAAAAGATGTTTTTCATGGTCTAAAAACAAACAATTCATAACAGGCTAAAAAAATAGTGGGATCAAAATTAAAAATAAAGACCTCTTCTTTCTCACTTTTAGCAATAGAAAAAACAAAATGATTGGTCACTCATAAAAGGTATGGGACTACTAATAGAGATCCGATTTTTGGTGGCATTATGATTTATAACACCAGGTAACATAGGACCATCATCTAGAGCATTATCATATAAATTTTCTAAACAAACTTCCTCATTATCATGCATATCAATAGTTGGAATAAATAGAGGATTATCATAGGATTTATCAAAGTAGCATGGATTATCATTAATTACAGTAGCAATATCATTCTCACAATTTGCATTCATAGTAGTATGAAGGTCACAAGTATAGCAAGTATCAATTTCATCAAAAAGGGACATTTCAAAAGAATCAATAGGATCATCGCAATTATCAATATAACGCTCATCCTCCTTTGGTAATAATGGAGGGAAATCAAATAAGGTATGAGTTAAAGAGTTATTCTCACTGGGAGGTAGACATGGGTAGCTACTCCATTCTTCCTCCTCTTGATCATCACTCTCCTCCTCTTTTTCATCCAATGAGCTTCCAGTTTCAGCAATTTCTTCTTCCATAGGTTCTTGCAAGGCATTAGTCTCTCCCTTTGGAGGAGATAATCCATTAAGATATAGCAATTACAATCCTTATAATTATCAAAGAAATATTCAAGTATACCATAAATCTCGTATTTATAAGGTGCATCATCAATACTTTCAAGCAAATAGGCAATTTCGAATGCACCCTTCCAAGCAATAAATTCCTCAATTTGTTCCACATCATAAAAGTCACAATTTCCCTTAACATAGGAAGATATGGTAGCATTATCATTATACTAACATTTAAAAGGGAGGTGTTTATACCTCCTATAGAAACAAGCTTTATCAAAGCAATAAGTAACATTATAAGTTGAGCACAAGTGTCTAGCAATGATATGCAATTTATTAATTTGTTCCCATAAGTGTTTCCCCTTTTTGTGACAAGCGGTGTTCGTTATAATATTATTGTTGTTCATCCGTGAACCCACCTTGCCAATAAGATCTAGTTTCAAAGACATCAAACATTGATAGCAATAATGATAAAGTAAGTAAAAAGCAAAACAATAACAAAGTTAAAATGATTGGAAGTGAGAGACTCCCCTTGCAGAAATCCTCTTTCTCCCTGGAAACGGCACCAGAAAACTTGACAAGGACTGATGCTTGTTCGTTGGGAGACCCCAAGTGTAGGGTGTAAAGAGTGTAAAAACAAGTTTTCCTCAAAAAGAAACCAAGGTTGAATCGACCTGTATGAGAAAGAAATCACTTCCGAAGGTTGACGCAGCTGATGTCGGCAGGGCGCTCTACCGGTTTAGCAACAACATGGAACCTACACAACACAATCAAATCACTTTACCCCAACGAAGCAGTGAGGTTGTCAATCTCACCGGTTTTGCTGAAAACAAAGAGGTTGAACGTATGGTGTGGAAAACAGTACTTGTTTGCAGTAGATGAAAAGAGAACAATGACGACAATAGGAAAATAGTAGTAACAGTATGAAAACAATATTCTAGTGGTTGTATTATCAGTATAAAGGAAATGGACCAGGGTCCACAGTTCACTAGTGGTGTCTCTCCAAAACAGATAGATAGCATGTTGGGTAAGTAAACTACATGTGGGCAATTGACAAATATAAAGGCTGCACCGTAGTGTATATACATGACATGATGATTACTATGTGATTCATGCGGGCATTACAACAAGATACATAGACCGTTATCCAACTGCATATATGACTAATAATCCACTCTCAGAGTGTCATCCGAGCAAAACTTGGGTATTAAGTTGCAAGCAACAGATAATTGCATTAAGCAAAGTGTGTAATGTAAACAATGTAAACATCGTTGTTTTCTCCCTAATGGCAACATCACATCTCCCACCCGTTACATTTCTGTAACTCGAGCGTGAGTAAAAGGGAGGCATGAACCCACTATCGAGCATAAATACTCCCTCTTGGAGTTACAAGCATCTACTTGGGCAGAGCATCTACTAGCAACGGAGAGCATGCAAGATCATAAATAAAATACACATGAAAAGAACATGACATATTGATAATTATTGGACATAGCATTCAATATTCATCGGATCCCAGCATACACAACATGTAGCATTACAATAAGATGATATTGATCATGTTAGGCAGCTCACAAGATCTAAACATGAGGCATAAAAAGGACAGAACAACCATCTAGCTAGTCTATGGACCCGTGGTCTAAGGATGAACTACTCACGCATCATTCCGGAGGCGGTCATGGTGGTATAGAGCCCTCCGGTGATGATTCCCCCTCCCGACAGGGTGCCGGAGAGAGCTCCAGAACCATCCCGAACTAGGGTTGACGATGACGGCGGCTGCAAATGTTTTTGGTGGGAAAGACTCTGGTATTTAGGGTTAACCTCCCGAGAGGTATAAATAGGCGAAAGTGCAACATCAGTGGGCGGCCAGGGGGCCCACACCACCCCTGGGCACGGCCAGAGGGGGGCACGCTGCCCTATGGGTGTGCGGCCCTTGTGGCCCCCCACCGGGTCCCCTCGAGACTCCGTGTGCACGATAGATTTCTAAGACTTTTGGTTTTCAAATCGTCCAATTCCGAGAATATTTCCAGAACAAATTTTATGAAATAAAAAACAGCAGAAAACAGGAACTAGCTCTATGGCATCTTGTCAATAGGTTAGTCTCAGAAAATCGATAAAAATGGCATAAAGTGTATAGGAAACATGTAGCATATGGTTTGAAAACAACATGGAACATCATAAATTATGGATATGTTTACGACGTATCAGTATGCCCAAAATACAATAATGTTTATACACATGTTTCATAATTATGATTAATATTACTATGTTATAACTGACGTGGTTCCTGAATATGAGATTCAGAGGAGAACTCACGCTCACAAATAGTAACATGAACATAAAAATAAACCCTAATCTTGCCTTTTATGACTAATTCATTGGATGCTCGATAACTATCCTGGTCATGGACATTGTTTATGTCGGCATCAATGAATAACATATTGCTGAAAGGGAACAACATGGCTGGATATTCTCTAAGTAGATTGACATGCTAAGAGATTCCACTAAGACATCTTTGTCCTTAGAATCATATCACAACATTGTTATATTACAATGCATCCTTTGACCATGAGGTTATCGCAATAATATATTCTAGAGGTTTAATTTGGTACTATGAAGATTCATACCGTAAACTGGGTGAACATAAAGGTATCCACTGGCTAATTCTAAAGGAGTATGTTATCTCGATGTTCTGAGATGGGAATTACTCCGTAAAAAGAGAGATACATACCTGGGCCCACTCGGTATTATTGATATCCATAAGTTCTATAGAAAATGCATGATGATGATACATCATGTGGGATATCATAATACAGTTTCCAGTAAAAGGAAACTTACCGGTTAACGAGACAAGACAAAGGTATAAGTGAACCAGTGATTTTCACGACAGTACCAGAATCAATAGTCCTAGTTAAGTTCGGTATCATGAGTAATCGGAGAATTGTATAATAACCAACAAGTTTAGCAATTTATTAATATAGTATGTGGGAGTCTATATAGGCGTCCATGACCCCGCTATTAATTATTGAAAAGGAAAAATGGCCACACACTATCGAACCTGTAGGGGAAACACACTTAAGTTTGGTCTGATTTTAGTGTATAGCGTTAGGTCCAAATCAACTAGAAGTATCATTGAAACAGTGTTTATACGTGATAGATATATTTTATATATGAGAGATAAATTATATTGAGGGCATTAGATGTCACACAGTAATAGAAACAGTTTCTTTTACTACCCGAATTTATTTTGGAGTTGTTCTGAGGTAGAAATTGAGACTACACGCTCTACGGAGAAAGTACAGGGGGCATGAGATGTTCTAGGGTGTTGGAAATATATTTAATACATCTTTAGATAATATATATGATTTTATCTAGAGGGGTCATAGGGTTTAAGAGGAGTTTTGGAGACTTTCCATATAAAGAGGGAGTACCGGAGGGGGCAGTTTTCCCTCTCATGGTCTCAAAGCCCAAAATGGGGCCACACGGGAGAGAGAGAAAGAAATCGGTAGAGAGAGACAACTCTCCCAATTTACTAATTGGCTAAAATTCCAATTTTGAGTAGAATAAAAAGTGCACCCCTGCCCTTCTTTATATAGGTGGAGGGAAAGGAGTACAACTCCTCCCCTTCCCAATGTGGGAATAAAGGGGAGAGAGGAAAGGGAGGGTGCGGCCACCCTAAGGCAGCCATATGGGCCTTGGCTAGCCCATATGGGCTTGCCGCACCTCCCCTCTTTTTTTATTTAATATTAAATTAATTAATTATTATATCTAAATTAAACAATTCTTTTTAATATTAAATTAAATACAAATACACATGAATATATTTGATTCATAATTAACTATATTTTCGTATTATTTGAATAATATTTAATATATAAAAACAATTAATCCATTTATATATAATTAAATATAAAATTAATTCTCGTGGCCGCGGAACCCATTCCGGATTACCCCGAACTTCTCGGGAACCCCGAAACACTTATGGTATCCCTCTTAATTTTCCGCGAAATAATTCGGGTGTCTCTTTTCCCTTGCGGAAACATTCCGGTAATTCTCTTTCTCTCTTCGCAACCATTCCGATCTTTCTTTACCTAATTCTGATGATTCTGAAACGATCTCTTACATCGCCCCCTTAAGTGTGTTACCCTATCGGTTCAGGACTACTCTAGAAATGACCGGGACACCTCCCTGATCAATGATCAATAATGGGAACCAGATGTCCATAATGACCCATGTGCATCCATCAAATCAATCGGCGTTGAATCTTAGCATAGACTCCTATTCCTTTCGTTACTCAGATACGTTGTGTGAGACTTGATCGTTGACATCCTTATGTCATGTTCAATCCCGTTACCGACAAGATTCTTTAACTTGTTCTCATGATCCTTCATTCCCGTGACCTTGTCACATGTTGTAGACTATTGGATGAAGTCTCACCGAGTGGGCCCAGAGTATCACTCCATTGCGTGGATGAACGAATCCCGTTTTTGACTACACGCCTCAACATATCCCTTTGGAATACGCAAGTACACATTTATAATCACCCTGTCATGGTGTGACGATTGATGCACTCAAAGTACCCTCAAAGTGTAACATCCCACTTTTGTTAATAAAGGGTGTGTGGTGTTGTGTTCATGACAATCATGCATGAAAATTTTGAACAAGAATTGAATTTGAATTTTTAATAAGAAATTGCCCAAAACTCACTTAAAGTGATCAATGAAAATTTGTATTCAAAACATTTTCAAATTGGGAAAACCTTTACATGGTGAGATTGTAAATTTCATAAGGATTCCAAAAATTATTTTTGCCAAATTTTTTGACTGCAAAAAGGTCCCTGAACTTTTAAATTTATTTCTCTTCTAAAACAGCAGAAGGGCCTCTGTGTCATTCCCAGAAATGCAAGGGGTTTTATAAAAAATGTTTTTGTTTTCTCCTACCTCCGGCCAGAAGGCAAGCAGGAAGCTCGCCGCCGGCCGTGCCACCTCCTGCTCCACTTCTGCTGCGCGAATAAGAGAGGAGAGGCGTCTGGATCGCCTCCTCTCCTCCCGCACTCGCTCACTGCTCTCCCTTCCTCTCTGTATCTCCTCCCCAAGCGGACCGGAAACCCTATCCCTCTGTCAAGCTCAAATCGCCCGCGCTCTGGCGAGCCTCGATTCTCTGTGACTCGCTCCACATCACCTGCGAGTCACCATGTACCTCCTAGCCAAATCTCGTTTGGAGGGACGCCCGGGAGGAGATGAATCAGGCTGTCCCCCTCCAACTTCGGCCGCCGTGCTCCTCCCCGATTCCGGCGTCGTCGAGCCACCTCCGGCCTCCTCGACCCTTCCACGACGCTCCTGGTCCTCGTGGACCCATCCCCTGCCTTCCTTGTTGATAAGGGGTGGCCCGATCTTCTCAAAGAGCAACGTAAATAATTTTGATAACTAGTGTTTCACTGAGATCTCTCCTGGATGATACCTGATTGCCAATGCAAAAACTTTCAATCCCTGTGGATATTCTCAACTACACATTCTTGCACAAGTAATCAACCGACTACAAGTGGTCCTGTACCTTCTAATTCCCAATGGAACAAATGATAACACGCAGAATTTGCAACGGATCTTTACCTCAAGATGAAAGCTTAAACAAGCAATACAATCTGAGGTGTAAGGGAAATTGTCTAAACTTAATCCAACCTATTTGGGGCGCAAGGGCCAGCTATTTATGAGGGGTAGGGGTGCGGCCAAAGAGGTGGGGCGCACCCCCCTAGTTGTGCTTGGGTGGGACTCTATCCCCCCCTTTTATTACAATCCAAAATTTAAATAAGAGTCCTATGAAATAAGGACTCGCAGGTCCACTTCTCCTAAACTACTAGGACTCTTCCTATGGCGCATCCACAAGGTGTGGTGCGCCCCCTTGATATTTTCCATCCATTTCTCCCTTGTTTTCCAGCAGCTCCACCTTGTTTTCCAGCTTGTGGCTTCTGATTTCCAGCTGCTCCTTCTTGTTTTCCAGCATGTACTTCTTGTTTTCCAGCTTGTTCTTGTTGTTTTCCAGCTCCTCTTGATGCTCCTCTCCGTTCATGTTTGTGTTATCAACAACCCTGATCATACATAAATGCATAGACTTAGGAAGTATAAAATTCGCATGATCACAAACATCAAATTCTATTAAGAGTGAGTTCACCTGTTGATCTAATAACTTGGTTCTTGATCTTGTCATAGCTCTAAGTCTCACTCCATTAGTGTTAGCTTGAGCAGGAACATTATCATGTGTGTGTGTTGGTGAAGAGCTAGGGATGTCCTCATCACTCGTCCTCTATTCTGCGTAGGCGCCAAAGACCGACGAGCGCCGCCGCTGTTTAAGCTTGCCAGCAACGTTCCAGGGACGTTTGAGCAGCGGCGCCGCCACCCTTTGTCTCGCCGTTGTCTGCTCTCCCTCGTGGTGGGATCAATTTCACGATTTGCGCCCGAGTTCGACGGATCGCACCATGGCAGAGGCATTCCGGCCACGGGGTGACGTCATCATGACGTCATTCCCACTTCACACGGGCCCGACCTGTCAGCCATTTTCTTTTATTAATTAATTTTAAATGGAAAATTATCTGACAGGTGGGCCCCACCTCTATTTAAATTCCAGAAAATAATTAAACTTGTAGATTCAATAACTTAATCCCTGTTTATCAGAATAATAAAAGTAAGGTACCAAAATGCTCTACCTGCTTATAACCTTTTCAAACATGTTTGAATAACTTTAAATTTTACCATTATTCGAATTTAAAAGAATTCATTTAAAAATGGAGAAAACAAGTTTTTATTCGATAAAATTAGAAAATGACAAGTTTTATACCAAAATGCTCAAAATGACAAATGAAACTCATTTATGATGTTTTCGAGCACATTTGAGCAATTAAAATTAGACTCACTTTCAGAATCGCCTTCGAGGTCCATTTCGGGCTAATTTCACTAAAATTGCATAATTGCCATGCGAACCCTAGCAACCCAACGAGCATGTTTAGGGATTTATTTGAGTGGATTAACTTGCTCGTGCACACATATTGCGCATTGCATCGATGCCATGTGTTGATTGTTATTCCCGTTTCGGAGTTTGCTTCTTATCGGTAGAATGCGATCCCGAAGTGAAGATCAATAACTCCAATGGCGAATACTTGATATTAACCGACAAGTCAAGCACTTATTCCAGAAGATATTCCTATTGGTTTTCTTATAAGCAAGGCAAGCATAACCTCTTATCTGCCCGTATATGATTTTGAAAGACTTTTTTATTCTCGTACATTGCATTCAATTCCAATGTATTTTGGTGTCAGTAGGTAGAGTTCTCCTATATACTGCATTGCCTCAATATCCTGATCCACTGCTTCTAGCCGCCATAGATTTGCTTGTGCGCATCGCTAGAGCCTCATATCTACTTCTCTTAGCTTTGCATGTTTGTTCACCTCTGCTCCATCCGGTTTATGAATCAGAACTGCGAGAACCTAGTATGCTATGATGATGTGGAAAGTTGAGCATTGTGTGGTTAACTTGACTAAGGCTTGGATGGGAGGCCACTTGGGAAGTGGTTGTTTGTAAGGACCCCCGAACCACTGTTCAAGGACCTCTGATATGGATACATTCACGATCCCAGATCACACCAGTCGTGAACAACATATCAAGTTGGCATACAGATACAACATCCATTACACGATTACAAAAAGGTCTTACAAAAGAGAAATGGTCACATGACCAAGTCGAACACAACTGCCACGCAGGGCAGGCACTCAACACACACAGCGGAAGACAAACAACACACAACGTAGTAGAGCCCAAGCCACGCCTTAACCTACAGGCTGCGGACTGGGAGACCATCGTAGTTCGCAAGTCCATCAGTGCAGTACCCCTCTTGTAGATCTCCTCGTGAGGCTCCTCCTCGAAGTCTGGCAAGTAGATACCAGGGATGAAACTAATATGAGTACATTTGAATGTACTCTGCAATACACTCGTCATGAAGCTTATAGAATGCAAGTATGCTTATATAGTGGAGTGGGTAGGCTATACATAGGGTTCACTACCCATGATATATGAAAGATACATCATAGTTGATTTTTAAAATCTCTGTATTTTTGTTGAAGAAGATACTTAAAAATAAAATAATATAGTTTTATTTCTCTTGTAGATATTGCATGTCCAAGAGTTTTTGTAAAACTTTGTTTTTAGAAAAAAAAAATTCTTTGCAAAGCTTCTTGTATAACAACTCCCAGCTTTTCTTAATCCGTAACTCATTGGTACAAAGTTCCTCGTTTCAATACTTCACAAGTCCAAAAACCCCTTTCCAAACTTCCTCTTTGAAAACATTGACACAATGCTAGCTACATGGTAATTTAACTGTCCATATCCGAGGACGCGACTATTCAGAATAGTTTGACTTTGCAGAGGTGTACACATTCCACAAGATTCAGAATATCCGCCGTGAACAACCACAAACTGTATCAACAATATGTGAACATCAGATAACTGATCCTAACCATCCACTATGTTCAAGCTAGTAAATGACTATCTCTTCAGTTGAGTTTAATTTCCCCGGCAACCTGTCTGCCAGCGCCACAGCAGGAGACCCAACTGGTGCGTCCGGAGGGAAAATTAATCCCACACTTTATATGCGACACGTTTCATAACTTGGCAACATTTCGGTTCGAGGGAGTTCGTCCCCTTATAGCAAATTGAGATAGAACACACACTAACAAGAACAAGTTTCAAATTAAGCCCCATGCCCATGTTAGGGTAGAGTGGCAGTACGATAAAGGTTGTCCGGCGAAGACTAGGTTATGTGTCATTTTTGAAAACCCCTTTTCCTAAAAATGACCACTTCAAGAAATCTCCTGTGGATAAGGCTTCGCCTTTCCACCGGGTTTTCCATAAAGCCTTTGTTTTGCAAAAACATATTTTTAAGGTGTCCACTTAGGGACTTATACTTTTGGTGGTAATAATACCATCTAGTGGCTATGGGCTCGGTAATACCATGTTTCAACTACTGGCATAATAACAACTTATATAATATTAATAGTAGTAATAGCCACACAAAAATAATTATGATAAATCAAAGTTTTGTAAAACTTTCATAAGTAAAACATGCATGATAGATACTGATAAGTGTAGTAGCAAGCATCGGGATGGCTTGCCTTGAAACTCTTTGTGTCCCTGTCTTTGAAGTAGCTTGAACTTGTCACACAACTCTACAACTCCTTCTTGTTCTTCTTCTTCGTTTTCTAACGTCGTAAAAATAATAAAAGACACAAACTCAAAACCCAATGAAGGCAATCAATAATACAAAGCAACATATACAGCAAGCAAACTTATACTAATGCCAATTACTCAAAAAGTTATCGAGAAAATTACCACACAAACACACATGGTATAAATGCTATCACTGGAATATTTATGTTTTGGAAAACCATATTCCACATCCTAAATGTCATAGGCTGAGTGGGTGTACCACTCTCATACCAACACATTTAAGAAGCTAAAAATAGCTTGTGGTCACAAGGGTGAGACTACTAACGTAATAACAATCATTGAAAGCAATACCCATGGCAGTGGGTATTAACAACAACACAAGCAAGCATCACCAAACAAGTTTACCACTAACCTAATGCATAGATAAAAAGATACTACTAAACACAAAAATACCACTAATTCAATACTCATGCTAAGGTAATCACTTAGAACAATTCCAAACAGCAAAGCAAACTACAGATGAACAAGATAGTTACTGACTATGCTCATATCTACACAAAGACTAAGGAATCACCCAATCATAAATATAACCAAACAAACCAGTGGCTAAATCAATTGTAACAAGTCATAACACACACACTCTAAAACACAATAATCACAAGAGATGGTAAAGCTAGAAAATAGAATAATAACAGGGGTTTACTAATAGCATACTGATATGAAAGATTGCTACACAAGCATGCTATGTGAAATAATGTATTCCACACTCAATAACAACTAGCAACTAAAATAGCTACGCCAAATAACAGAAGTGAAAACATGCTAAACATGCTAGGATAAACATACACCCACAAAAATAGAAAGACAACAATACTTGATCAACTCATAAAATCTAGGGGTACCACTAATACAATAATACAGAAGCAATCAACACTATAAGAATGCATATTCCTAAACAAGCAACACATGATTATGAACACATACTAACAGAAAATACACCTTACACATGCTACTAAACAATTATACTAAAACAATTATATGAAAACAACTACTTAGCAAGAATTAACCAAGCCTAATAATCCACACTTTTCTAAGAACCAAATAACAAACATCGAAGTTACATGCTATACAACCAGTAGCTATGCACTCAATACATGCTCAAACAAATACTTTCAAAAATTAAAACACTCAAGGGAAATTATATCCACAAATAGTTACCAACACTAAGAAATACTTCTATTTGCAAACAACACTCAAATTAATTTAAAACAAAAGTCAATCACTCCTTAACATGATATTCCTAAGGGAACATCATATAATAAATTGTACCCCAACTAAACATACTAGGAGTCACAAAGAATTACTAAACACTTCCACAAAATAAGTAGAGCAATCATATATTTTCCTTGGTGGAAAATACTAAACACGCATATAGTGATTACTACCACTTACAGACAAGTGTATGGTAGGGAATTTTTATCCCTAACCAAAATGCAATGGGACCAGTGGGTGTTCCACTATTTTACCAAAGCATTAAGAGGTCACAAAGCCTCTGGTCTTACTTGATAAAATTATAATCTACCAAAGCAATTATTACAAAGCTACTCACACTAGTGAAAACAACAAAGTGAAACAAACAAACAATTCTACACATGCTTTCCTGTGAACTAAATTGCAAGCTAACAGAGGTGATAACATATTATAATCAGTACCCAGAATGGTACTGGACTCATCAAAGCCACATAAAACATCTAGGTAAAAAAAAACATAACAAGACTTTCTCACAAAATCTAATCAATAAAAATACTAGAAAACAATACTAGTCGATATCTATTTCTATTTGTTTTCCAAACATGACCAAACTTCCTAACATACTAGTAATGCAAGAAAACAACACTCTAACATATATCAACACATCTACAGATGCTAGAAAACAAGATTCCAACAAACAAACATTTAATCAAAACTAAATACACAAGATTTGATAATAACAGAAAAGTGATGTATCTAGAAATGCACACCAAAAATAATCTAGAGCTCTAAAATTATACCAAGATAGTATTACATAGAGCTAGTAATACACAAACACATCCAATTGGATCGACATCAAAAATCATTTTTAAACTCCCTACAAAAATCCTAGAAAGGGTCTCTGGTCAAATACCAAAATGGATGGCATTTATAAAAGACAACTCTCCTTGATGCAAGGTCAAGCTCTACTGATAGATCTACTTTATGGATACTCAAAAAAATTTGGTTTTACAAAAAGGTATACATATTTTTAAAGTTATGCAGCAAATGGTCTAACAGATAGTCTCTGGCATTTTAAATACCAAAGCAAAAATAAACACCCAAAACTAGATCTACCACTTGGAGGTGTTTAAGAAAAATGTATTCTGCATGCGTGATTTTTGGTTGAATTTTATTTGCAATAAAAATATTTATAACAGAGCAAAAGCAAACATCAAGTTTCTGCCAATTTTTAAAAAGAAAAACTACCACACAGGCTCGGGCTGGGTTTCCTTTGCGCGCGGCCCAACTACAGCCAAAGTGGCCCAGCACAGGCACGCGCATGCGCAAAACGTGGGAAACACGGTCGTTCAATGGGATCCGTTGATCTACGGATCAACAACCCGGCATCCTCTTCCTCCTCCTCTCTCTCTTCTCTCTCCGGACAAATAACGGTGGCACGGGATCGGCGAGTTCCTCACTGTGGGGGTTTGCGGAGTGGTGGCGCGGCGTCGTGGTGGAAGCAGGGGCTGTCGAATAGTCATCTCAACAAGCCCCTCAGATGAACCGGTAGGTTTTGGATTAAGAGAACATGTAGGAGCTGGTGACGATCGTCGGCTAACAGGCGACACGATTTACCCAGGTTTGGGCCCCTCATAGAGGTATCCTGCTCTTGTCGATCTGTATTATCAATAGATTGGTTACAACGGGGGGTACTCAAATCGAGAGTATGATCTTGAGCTCAAGGCTTTGGTGGTGCGAAATTGCTTGGATCCCCCTCTCGGTGGTTCTCCTGGCCTTATATAGGTGGTCAGGTCTCAAACCGTACCCAGGGGGTTACAAAACCTAGCTCTAGGTCGGTTTAATGTTTCCTTCTTGATCCGCAAGGCTTTGCGGGTGAGCTTCAATGGGGCCTTCTAGAACTGTTGGTGGCACCTCCCTCTGGGCTTAGGTGTTGGGCCTTGGACCGGGTAGCCTCACCCGATAGGTCCAGGATTCATCCCCGTGTAAGTAGCCCCCGAGTGTTTACTCTATTGTGAATCTATCGGATGGACACTCAAAGTTCGTCTTGATTTCCTTCGAGTGATCGTTTCAATCGCTTAATTTTGGAGGGTGCATACCCTGTGCGCGATGCGCTTCTGTACTCGAGTATCGAGTAATAAATGTGCCTTTGTACTGGCTGTTTTCGCAGAAGGATATGGCTCAGTCGTTTGGCTCTCCCAAAAGTTCAGGGCCAATTAATTGCAACTAGGGCAAAAACGGTTCTGGTCTATGCAGACTCGAGACCTTCGACTCGAATCCGGTGAGGTGATTGTTGCGACTGGGCCGTGGAGGTCTTACCGAGTCGAACTTAACCTATAGGGGTACCCGGCGCATCCGCTAGGATTTTTCTTCATGTTGTTGACACGGAATTTTACCGGAGGACGCAGCTTGACTGCGATTCCAGGCCCACAAGAGAGATCTTTGGGTCTTACCTTCGTACTCGAAAGAATACGGCATCCGGATGTGCCTAGTCGGCTGAACGATCCAGGGTAGAGATGTGTAAATACGTCCTGTGATAGAGTAGCAGGGGCCGCATACTCGCGATTTTACCATTTATTATCTCCTTGAGAATCTTCGAGTGAAGGGATCTCCTTTCCTTGTTGTACTTATGCAAAATAGATTTTTGCGTTGTTATAAATTTTTCTTTGTCTTGCCCATACGAAAGAGTTCTCGTGTCTGGATGTTTATGCGTAAGATATTCCGCGCCTTGATATACCCATACGAAAGAAATTTCGTGTCAGGTAGCTAGTGCGAAAGAAATTTCGCGCTTTGATATACCCATACAAAAGAATTTTCGTGTTAGGGAGCTTATGTGAAAGAGATTTCGCGTCTTAATATGCCCATACGAAAGAAATTTCGTGTTAGGGAGATTATGCGAAAGAGATTTCGCGTCTTGATATGCCCATACGAAAGAAATTTCGTGTTAGGGAGATTATGCGAAAGAATTTTCGCGCCTTGATGAGGTATGCAGTGATGTCACTGCACACCCGTCTGTTCTGACTCCTCCCGATGTGACGTGACTGAGCGAAGCAGGGCACGTAGGCCCACCTTGTCAGCTTTTGACCGGAAACGATAGGTCGCATCCGGTTTTTCCGCGAGCCACGCGCTGTAAATGCGCACGATCTTTTGTAAAGATCGTGCCAGAGTAACCGTTCGCTGCCGCTTCGTTTCCACTTCACGCGTGGCAGCCGGGATGGGTTCCATGTTGCCAAATCCACGGTTTGGATCAGCCCGACCTGTGTATAAATAATAACCCTTAGGAGATGGGTAAATCCCCCGGCCATTTGTTCATCTTCTTCTTCCTCGCGCACACCTCCTATTCTGTAAGCGCAAGAGAGCTCCAATGGCTGGAGGTAAGAAACGTAGCGCCGCCGCATCATCCTCGAAGGAATTGGCAGGCGCTTCCGCGCTGCCTCCCGTGAGAACGGGTGATTGGCGCGCCGCCATCACCACCAAGAAGAGCATCACCGAGATGCAACGGGAAGGACTGCTCCCGCCTGACGCCGACAAGCGCGTGTGCTTGCCCAAGAAAGAAGAGGTACCCAATCCGCACCCGAACGAGCGCGTGTTCTTCTCTGAGCACGTCTCGCGCGGTCTGTCTCTTCCTCTCCGCCCTTTTCTTATCGGGTTGTTGTATGTCTACGGCATACAGCTGCACGACCTGCCTCCAAACGCGATTCAGCACATATCGTGCTTTATCGTACTTTGCGAGTGCTTCCTGGGTATCCACCCGCACTGGGGCCTCTGGAAGGCCCTCTTCAAGGTGCGAATCTTCCGGGAGAAGGCGCGACCAGGCGAGAAGCTGGGGGAGCCGCTGCGCACCGGAGGCTTCGGGATCCAGGCGAGAACGAACATCCCCTACATGGAGATGTTTGTTCGTCGACTCGGCGCAAGGGTGGCGGAAGAAATGGTTCTACATCACCAACAACAGCCCGGGTGGAGCCCCTAGATTCCACCCATTCGCCATTCTAAAGCGGAGGAAGTCCTGGCTGCACAAGCTCACCGCTTAAGACAACAAAATTAGCTCCCCCTACTCGCG